>JAHTLZ010000015.1:15018289-15039085 GCA_023846285.1 Phrynocephalus versicolor
AGAGGAGGGACTCCCACCCAAGGCTTCTTAGCTGACCTTCAGCTCCCCGGCAGCCACAACAGGCAGCAGCAGCCACGGCAGGCAGCAGCAGCCACGCAGTACGCCTGCTTCGGTACGCTTTATTTTTCTTTTCTTTTTTGCTAGCTGCCATGTTTTAATTCCTTTTTATTTTATGGGGGGTTGCTAGGCTGTGGAGGGGGCTACCAGGGGGGCTCACTCACTTACATCTTAGAACTCTCACGTGGAGCTAGAGCGGGCGTCCTCCCCCCCCCCCACGCCACCCCTCTCCGGAATCAGACCTGCCGCCGTTGCTGCGCTGCTTGCCTCTCCGGCCGATATGGGGTTCCCTCCTCGAGCACCGCCACTGTGGCCTATGGCTCCTCGTTTGGAGCGTGGGGAGCCCGCCCTGGGAGTTGCCGCTGCCGCCGCCGCTTGCCCCCCCGCCAGACTTCAACATCTCTCCCGGCATGGGGGAGCTCGCCTGGGGGCTGTGGCCGTCGCCGCGGCCTTCTGTTTCATCCCATCGGGCGACCTGCGGCTCTCCCGCTGCGGTCTTGCGACCCCCCCCCACCGGATCTTACTGGACTTTGCCATCTATCCCAGCATGGGGCCCCGGAGTCGTCGCTGCCGCTGCTGCCTCAGTCCCCCCCCCGCCGGACTTTGTCATCTCCCCGGCGTGGGGAACTCGGGAGCTGGGCGAGTCTCCGTTCAAGCGACCTGCGGCCCTCCTGTTGTAGCACGCGGGCCCCCCGCCGGACTGTGCCATCTTCCCTGGCGTGGGGGGAGCCCGCCCTGGAGTTGCCGCTGTTGCCTGGAGTTGCCGTCGCTGCTTCGTGGGGGGAGCCCGCCCTGGAGTCGCCGCTGCTGCCGCCGCCTCAGCCCCCCCCGCCGGACCTTGCCACCATTCCCCGGCATGGGGGAGCTCACCCCCGGGAGTTGCTGCCTCTGTTTGGCCCCCCGCTGGCCTTGTCATCTTCCCGGTGTGGGGAACTCGCCCGGGAGTCGCGGCGGCCGCCGCGGCCTCCCTCCAAGCAACCTGCGGCCTTCCTGTTGCGGCACGTGGGCCCATCGCCGGACTGTGCCATCCTCCCCGGCGTGGGGGGAGCCCGCCCGGAGTCGCCGCTGTTGCCGCCGACTCAGCCCCCCCGCCGGACCTTGCCATCTCCCCGGCATGGGGGGAGCTCACCCCGGGAGTTGTCGCTGCTGCCGCTGCTTCAGCCCCCCGTTGAACTTTGTCACCTCCCCCGGCCTGGGGAACTCGTCCGGGAGCCGAGGCCGCCGCCGCGGCTTCCCCGCCAAGCAACGGCAGCCCTCTCGTCGCGGCATGCAGGGCCCCAACTGGATCATTCCATCTTCCCCGGTGTGGGGAGCCCGCCCTGGAGTCATCATTGCCGCCGCTGCCTTAGCCCATTGTTCTATGGTTTGATTGGTGGGGGGAGGCCTTTCTGCTCTGGGTCTACTTGCTCTTATTGAGTTCCGTTAACATCATGGTACTAGCCTGTACCCACCCTTGGTGTGCTTCTTTCAACGGAGAGGGGGCCGAGCCGCTACCTTTGGCTGTTGGGAGGCTCCGACAGCCTTCGTAGGCTGCGGTTCTGCCTCCGCTAATAGCCGGTGTTGTCGGCCTGACCCCCCTCTCCCTCTCCCCCCCCTCGCTTTTCCACCAGCAGCCTATGTGAGCCCCCTACTTTTTACTTTTTACTTTTTACTTTTTACTTTTTACCTTTTTTACTTTTTACCTTTTCTTTTAGCTTATTTTGCTTGGTTTATTGTATTTTTATTTATCCTATTGTACATTTTGTTGTATTTTGTAATCGATCGTTGTATAGTTTTTTTTTTGTTTTTTTTGTCATCATGCAGGCAGGGACCACCATACCTGTTGTGTCGGGCCGTGGTCGGTACGCTAGGGGCTGGGGGGTTGGTCTGCTAAGAAGAACTCGGGCCAGGCATCTTGCGCCTGTCCCCCGTTCTGACCCCTCAGCTCACTGTCACGAGCCTCGGAGCCACTCCGCCAGCGCCCCCGATCTTACCTGCCTCCTGTTGAACGCCAGGTCGGTCCATAACAAGATACCCATCATTCATGATACCATCGCCGATGGGAGGATCGACCTGGCGTGTATCACCGAGACCTGGGTGGGTGCAGAGGGGGGGGGTGTCCCTCGCCCAGCTGTGCCCGCCTGGGTTCCTGGTACTGGGGGTGGGAAGGTCGGAGGGTCGTAAGGGGGGTGGGGTGGCCATTGTTTACAGAGACACTATTCAAATCAGCAGGGCCTCGACGTTGGTGATTCCAGGTTTGGAATGTGTCCATCTGTTGGTTGGGCAGCGGGACAGGTTTGGCATTGTGCTCGGTTACCGTGCTCCCCGCAACCCGGCACAATCCCTACCAGAGCTCACCGAGTTCATCGCCGCTGCTCTGTTGAGATCCCCCCGCCTTTTGGTGGTGGGTGATCTCAATGTGCATGCTGGCGGTGACCTGTCTGGTGCTGCTCTGGATTTCATGGAGTCCATGACCTCCATGAATCTGTCCCAGCATGTTCTATGCCCAACCCACAGATCTGGACACACCCTGGATCTGGTATTTTCCTCCACGTCGGAGGATTCGTGTCTGAGGGTGAGGGACATTGCTCCCACTCCCGTGTCATGGTCAGACCACCACCTGCTGTCTTTCTCTGTATCAATCGCCGCCCCACCCCGCGGGGACCTTCGGCCAATTGTATGGGCCCGCCCCCGAAGACTCCTTGACCCCGATCGGTTTCGTGAAGTCTTCGGAGGGCCTCCTGGCGGACTGGCTGACGATCTGGTTGACTCCATGGTAGACCAATGGTTTGATGAAACATCCCGGGCTGTCGACCAGATCGCCCCTAGGCGCCTCATCCGTTGCCGAGCTCGTCCCTCACCGTGGTTCACGGATGAGCTTCGAGCGATGAAGCAAGAACGGAAGAGGCTGGAACGCAGCTGGAGGAAGAACCGGTTGGCGACTAAGAAGGCTGCAGTCATCGCACAGTCCAGGCGCTATGTTCACGCGACCAGGGTGGCCAGAAGATCTTACAACACCCTGAGAATTAGTGAGGCCTCGAACCGTCAAGCGGAGCTCTTCCGTGTGGTTCGTGACCTCACTAATCCTGGACTGTCTAGGCCTCCTCCTACTGATTTCAGTAGTGAGCATTTTGCAGCCTTTTTTCGATCTAAAATTGAGGCCATCCGTACCGGCTTTGAATCCTGTTGCTCTAGCCCACTCTCGGCACCCCCGACGGCTGCGCCCCCTCGGTCTCCTCTCATGGTTGAGTTTGGGCCTGTTACCTCACTTGAGGCCTCCAGGGCCATCGCCCACTGCCGGCCCGCGTCCACCCCCTTCGACCCTTGCCCATCATGGCTCTTGAAAACCGTTGGAGGGAGCATATCAGAATGGGCATCTACCATCGCCACAGCCTCCTTCAGGGAAGGGATTTTTCCCGCTCGCCTGAAGGAGACTGTGGTAAAGCCCATTCTGAAGAAACCCAACTTAGCATCGGGCGATTTATCCAACTATCGCCCGATTGCCAATGTTCCTTTCATGGGCAAGGTGATCGAGAGGGTGGCCGCGATCCGGCTTCAATCACATCTGGAGGGTGAGCATATCCTGGGTCCATTCCAGTCTGGGTTCAGGCCCGGTCGGGGGACCGAGACAGTCTTGGTCGCTCTGCAAGATGACCTCCTCCGGGGGGCCGACAGGGGGTGCTCCTCCTTGTTGGTCCTTCTGGACTTGTCAGCGGCCTTTGATACCGTCGACCACGGTATCCTGCTGGATCGGCTCTCCGAGGCTGGGATCGGGGGCACTGTCCACAGTTGGTTCCGATCCTTCCTCGGGGACCGTCCCCAGCAGGTTCAGCATGGGGGCGAGATGTCGGCCCCTTGGATACTCCCTTGTGGGGTTCCACAGGGGTCGTCTCTCTCTCCCATGCTGTTCAACATTTACATCAGGCCGCTGGCAGAGGTCATTAGGGGACATGGAGTCTGCTGTCATCAGTACGCTGATGACACGCAGCTCTATGTCTCCTTTTCCACCGCTGCAGATGAGGCTGTCCGGACCCTCGATCGGTGCTTGGGTGCAGTTATGGAATGGACCAGGATTAACAGGCTCAAACTCAACCCCGATAAGACCGAGGTTATGTTCTTCGGGGCTACCCCATCCAGCTACGGTGGCCCGTTTCCCACCTTGGAGGGTGTTTCCCTCAGGCCATCGGACTCAGTCCGGAATCTGGGAGTAGTCCTGGACCCGGCGCTCACCATGGAGGCCCAGGTGTCCGCCGTGTCCAGGGCTGCCTTCTTCCACTTGCGTAGAATCGCCCAGATTCGCCCGTACCTGGATGGGGAATCCCTTAGAACAGTGGTCCAGGCGTTGGTGATCTCGAGACTGGACTATTGCAACGCGCTCTACATGGGGCTGCCCTTGACTCTGATTCGGCGTCTGCAGCGGGTCCAAAATGCGGCGGCTAGACTGGTGGCGGGTGTGCGTCGATATGAGCACATCACCCCAGTTCTGGCCCGCCTGCATTGGTTACCCGTTGCAGCCCGAATCAGATTCAAGGTCCTGGTTTTGGTCTACAAAACCCTCCATGGCCTAGGACCTGGCTACCTGACAGAGCGGATCGACCAGCGGTCAACTTCGGCCCGTCCAACTAGGTTGTCGCGGGCGCACATGCTGCGCGTGGCCACGCCCAGGGAGGCTCGGAGAACCTCCACCCGTTCCCGAGCCTTCTCTGTGGCTGGCCCAACGCTGTGGAACCATCTACCAGCAGAAGTGCGCCTAGCAGAGTCCCTGCCCGCCTTCTGGAAGGCTCTTAAAACCTTACTCCTTCGGGAGGCGTTTGGATGATTTTTTTTTTCCTTCCCTCCTTCCTTCTTTCCGCCATCGCCATCTCCTGCACCTGCTGTTTTATCTGTTTAGCTCTTATTATTATTATTATATTGTGGAATTTGTTGTCTTTTTAAATGCTGTAAACCGCTCGGAGTTCCCCACCAGGAAGACGGGCGGTATATAAGTCCTATAATAAATAAATAAATAAATAAATAAATAAATAAATAGTGTGGACTTTGTTCTTGCCTGACAGCAAATTATGCAGAATTGCCTCTTCTGATTGACGAGGAAATTTGACAAGAAACAGCTCCAAATAGGAAGTACGGATCTCCCTGTATACGGTGCAATGAAGGAGCATTTGAGCCAGGGATTCGATAGCCCCAGAGTTACAGGGGCATAGCCGTGTTTCCAATGGTTGGGAAAGTAAATCTGCCATATAGGACATTGGATAGAAGTACATTGCTGGTGTGAAGGTACGGCATTCATGGGGGCTCTCTAGAAAATACAAATAGCTGGCCGGCTTATCACTATATAGAGGGAGTTTAAGATTTAATGGTGAACATACTTTGCGGGCTGCTGCAGAGAGGTTTTGCCTTTCGATGTCCAGTAGCCTGACTTTTAATGGTCTATATGCCTGCGCAAAGGATAGGGCACCCAGATAATACCCATAGTTTGAATCTTTGGGAACACAATTTAAGACTGGGAGAATACGGAAAGGATGCCTGGTATTAGATGGTCTTTATCAGACAGAAAACATATTCTCAGCCAGTACATGAATGATCTCAACTGTGCTTGTATACTCAATCTAGTTAATCTGGCTTCCAGACGCAGAGCTGCATATGGCACGCAATGGGGCACAGCAAAGATTTTATAAAGGAAAGAGGCCTGGAATATTTCCACCGAAGAGGTTAAAGAGGTCAAATTGCCTCAAGGGGTCAAAGTGAACTATAAAATGGAGGACTCACAACTAGCTTTCTTCGGGCTGATGAAGCTGTTTGGATGAGCAGCGAAACGTTTCAATCTCTCAAGAAAAAGACTCAACTTCAGATAAACTCACCTGGATGACTGAGAATCTTCATAGACAGTCAAAGGAAATAAACTTTCCAGGCTCTGCTCTTAGATAGTGTATGGTAGAGCTGGAGGAGGCTACAGCCCCTTGGTTATTTCTCTTGAACAATTCCAGAGCCATTCTTTCTCAGTCGCCCTTCCTGCCTATCCCATCTTCATCAACAGTTATCTTCAGTTATTGCTTTCTGCTGCCAGGCCACAGCTATCTGTCCTTGCAACATTTGGTTGAACATGGAGCAAGTGAGTGGCAATCATGGAGGATGGCAATTCCATTGCACCATCTGGGAAATTCTTCCATTCCTGGCTCACTGGGAAATTATTTCCCTGTTGTAATAAGAACAAATAAATGCCAGCTTGGCTGGGATGAGATGATCAAAGACGCTGCAAAAGAGGCTTTTCTAGTCAATGGTGCCTTGTGTGGTTATTGTTGCCTCATCGGGGATTTTTCAAGGAATAAGTATTATTTTGGTGCACCTTGAATCATTAAAATCTTTAGTAGTACTTTATAGATTGCAGTTCTTCAGAAAATATAAAAGTGGGTAAACCTGGCAGTTCTCTTATGGTGTTCTTAGTACTGTATAAAGGAAAGCATGACCAATTGTATTTCTTAAACAATCAGCTACGCTATTTATTCCTAGTATAAACCATTTGGGCTTGATTGTGTAGTCTTGCTGCCCATTAGGCACTATAGAACAGTGATGGCAAACATATTACAGACCGAGTGCCCAAACTGCAATTCAACACCCACTTATTTTTCCCAAAGTGCAAATGCAGCAATTTAAGCTGAATCGGTCACAACTGTAACGATGCAACACACACACACACACAGTGGTACCCCAGGTTACAAATGCTTCAGGTGCTACCCTTCAGGAAAGCAAGGACCAAAGAGCTGCCTTTTGAATTTCCCACAGCCATAGCACCCTCACTCTGGCCACGGGAAATTCAAAAACCTGCTATTCGATCCTCACTTTCCCAAAGGGTGCTAACCTTTTGGAAATGGAGGATTGAAGAGCAGGGGTACTACCCTTTGGGAAAGCAAGGATCAAAGAGTAGGCTTCTGAATTTCCCTCACTGTTGCCACAGGAAATTCAAATACCTGGTCTTTAATATTCACTTTCCCAAAGAGTAGCACCCCACCCACCACTCTGCCTGGGGTGTTACACCATCGGGAAAGCCAGGGGAGAGTGGCAGCAGCTGGTGGGCTTGTTCGTAGCCCCAGTTTACTCTCCAGCCACGCCACTCTGGGAATCCCAAAAGCAGTGTGACTGGAGAGTAAACTGGGGCTATGAAGGACCCCTTCCATTCGCCTGGCTCTCTTCACTGAGCCATTTAGGAGGTCTTGAAATAGCTCCGTGTAGAGAGCTGTGTGAAGGGGAGGCAGCAGTTTGTGGGCTCCATCATAGCCCCAGATTACTTTCCAGCCACACCGCTTTTGGGATGCCCTGAACTGTGTGGCTGGAGAGTAAATTGGGGCTACGAAGAAGCGCACAAACCACTGCCTCCCCTTAGCCTGGTGCTCTGCATGGAGCACAGTGGCGTGCTCCAAGTAGAGGGGAAAGTGCCATGGCTGTGAGGGGGCAATGTTGCGTGCCCACAGAAGGGGCTCCGTGTGCTGCCTTTGGCACCCGTGCCATAGATTTGCCAACACTGCTATGGAAAATCCTCAAGGAACTACACCTCCCAGGAATTACTGGGGCAGTTTTCTTCTTTGTACCAGGAAATAGCTCTGTGACAGTCTTTAAGATACATCCCGTTCCAGGTGAATGAAACCTAGGTCTGTGTTATTGTGTGTAGATGTGTGGGCTGGAACTTGTAGCATTCTGCCTGGGGAATTCTTGGAGAATTCTGAGAGTTGGGTGTCCAAAACACACACACACACACACACACACACACACACACTAAGCATGAAGTACTGAAAAGAAGAAATATTAGCAGTGGGAAATGAGTCATTGCATGAGGGGGTCAATTTCTCTGCATCACCCACACAGAGAGGTTAAGAGAGATGAATACATACCATGACACACCCACACATGTCTCCCTAATTATGCCTGGTTCAATAAAACCTTCTGTATGATGAAGACTGAGCAAACAGCCAATGATGGTCCATTTGGCAACTGACCATTATACACTGTACACATTTTCTGCTCCTGCTGAGAGAGGAGGGACAGAATCCCCTTGTTTTAGTGCTCACACAGTAATTTGTTGTGTTCATTATCGGAGAAGCTTATGCAAGTGAAACCACTGTGGGTTTAGGCAGGTGCCTCCTGTGATCTCCACTTGTTCAACAGAGAACAAGAAGCAGCAGTGGTCGTCAGTATGCTGTGATAGTCTTAAACTTATCTGTGAGTAATAGGTCAGTGGTATACAGGTGGCAGTCAAAATGACATTCAGCTAAATGTATCATTGCCACCTCGGTCCAAAGTTCAATGTTGGTACCTTACTCGGCTGCCAAGTGTCTCCTAATCTCAGAATTGTAAGAGTCAAAAAGGAGATAATTGATCATTTTGAATGCATTTCTAACCCAGAAACATCTCTCACAGATATTCTGTTTGGATTTCTGGAATGAAGGAATGGATCCATATAATCTATGCCAAGCACATTAAATCAAATGTATGTAGGAGTACATAGAGTCCCATGGGGACTCTGAGCTAGTAGTGGCTTCCATTGGAGGAAGGAAGTGGAAGAACATTCCCACTGATTTTCTTACCCTTTTCCAGACTTGACCCTGTTTAGTGTGATGTGCATGTATGCTATTGAACCAGCTGGGATAGATCCTTTAGTGAGGCAAGGGCCAAAAGGAGAAGAGGGGATGGTCTAAAATGTTCTTGCCACTTTTCTGAGGGAATAAGCATTAGGACCCAAGCCACTGTAATGCTAGAACATCCATCTGCTAACTGTGCAACACATCAACCCAGGTCAGTAACATCAGTAATGTTAACACCGCATTGGAACAATGACCTAAGTAAACAAATCAATCTATACGCAGCTGGGTTACTCACTGTGTATGTGAGAATAAGGCATTTCTTCAAGAAGCCCTCAAAATCCCCAAATATAGCTACAGAGTGAAAATCTTCTCTTTTAAAATCTATATTTGGGTTGTCCTTTGGTACACAAGATGGAGCTTAAGCTTCTTTTTGACTCTGCGGCAGCTACAAGCATCACACATGTTCCTTTCTCTTGCTTTTGTCCTGGCTCTTGGATCTTGGACCACCAAGGAAATTGACCACACAAGATGTTTACACAAAGGCTCAGTAGATTCAAGCACAGCTTTGGGCTATATTGGGGGGGGGGAGATTTGGGAAATTGCTGTTGTTGTGTGTAAGTAATTAGATACTTAATGTTTTACATATTTACACCCGAACACTGATAAATTAATCACCACATGACAGAGCCAGAATAATTCCTGTCAGATCCTTCCGGATCTCATTTGTTTTTCCTGGTACACTTATCTCTGCCTGGCATTTTGTTGTAGTTGTTGTTCTTGTTTTTAAAAGCTATGTGAATTTCTGGGATGCAAAATCCATATTTTTTTGGTGGGGGAACATAGAGTTGCTATTTTACATCTCCATGGTAACGACTTCGGCAGTCTGAAAGAAGGATAATTTTCTATATAAAAGATTTGTGTGCCTTGCTGTGCCAAAAGAAAAGATGGGGTAGCTTAGATAGTGCTGATATATTAATGTCTTTGGAGCCTCATGGGCACTTTGTGTAGCTTTATGAAATAATTTGGTTGTTTTGAAATGAAGCCCACACGGCCTTATCAGTCATAGATTTTTCTACATTCATGAGATCTGTCTTCATGTCATTCCTGACTAGAGCTTGAACAAGTTACTCTTTTGGACTACAACCCCCAGAATCCATCAGCCAGTATAGCCCCTTGCATATTTATTTATTTATTTATTTTATTTATTGAGCTTATATACCGCCCGTCTTCCCGGAGGAACTCAATTATACACAACAAAATTATAAACAAAATCAAAACAGTTAAAATAACAATATAGTACACATAAACAAGCAATAGGCAGAAACAATGACAGATGGCAGATAGCGGGGGGGGGGGGGGAGAAAGTTAAATTAGGTTACCAAATGCCTCTCAGAAAAGCAAGGTTTTTAATGCTCTCCTAAAGGCTGGCAGGGACTGTGCAAGGCACACTTTGCTGGGGAGGTGGTTCCACAGGGCAGGGGCAGCCACAGAGAAGGCTCGAGTTCGGGTGGATGATTTCCGAGCCTCCCTGGGCGTGGCCACCCGCAGCATGTGCGCCCGCGACAACCTAGTCGGTCGGGCCGATGTTGACCGCTGGGCGATTCGCTCTGCCAGGTAGTCAGGTCCCAGGCCATGGAGGGTTTTATAAACTAAAACCAAGACCTCGAATCTGATTCGGGATGCAACGGGCAACCAATGCAGACGAGCCAGCACTGGATCAAAGGCAGCATGACCCTAAATAAAAGTGAGTGGAGAACAAATGACGTACAGTAGGACCCCATATCCACTAATTCAGTTATACACGGTTGACAGAGGAAAAAAATCAAATAATTCTGCAGCTGCAAAGAAAGCTACTATCCCAAACAGCAGCTGTAAAGCCAGCTACTGTCACAAAACAGCAGCCGTAAAGCAAGCTACTGTCACAAAGCAGCTATTTGGGTTTTTTGGGTGTTCTCTCTTAACCACGGTTTTCTTTATCTATGGGAAGGCCTGGAGCCAATCCCCAGCAGATACCGGAGTCCTACTGTATAAGCTGTTTGGTGAACGGATGGTACTTTTGCACTCATGTCCTACTCCTGAAGTTCTTAGACGCATCTTGATGGTTGCTGGGGAAGGAGAATGCTATACTTCACATTTATCCAGCAGTATCCTTCTTTTCTCGTGTTTCATCCCTATATTGGTTGATTTTTATGTGCCATCCAGTTGGTTTCAGCTTATGGCGATCCTTGAATTAGTGACTCCAGAAGGTCCAATAATTAACAGCTTTGTTCATGTCTTGCAGATCAAGGGCTTATATTGGCTTCTTTTATTTAAGTAATTTCATGTTGGGCTTTTCTTTGCACCTGCTAACTTCAGGGTTTCCATGCATTATTATCTTTGCTGATGAGTTTTTTCTTCTCATAAAATACCTAAACTTAAGTTTCAATTTCCATACTTTAGTCCACACAGGCTTGATTTGATCTAGACCCCATTTATTTGATCTAGAGTCCATTTAGTAGCCCGTAGTGTTTGTAAAACTCTCATCCCAAACTAGATTTCGAATGAACCAAATTGTTTCCTGTTTCTGTACTGTCCGAGTTTCACTGTGTGACTGCAAACAAAACCCTGGCTACTACTTTTCCCCTTGAATTGCCAGGTTGTATTTCTTTGCTCCCTTGCTAAGCCCTTAGTTTATCTTGTCATGCTTTGTGCTAATTCCCTTCCCAGTTGGAAGCTTCCTTGCCCATGGAAAAGAGCTGAGCACACGAGGGCGGGTTAACGCTATGATGCTTCCTTCATCGGCTGCCAAGAGACACTTGGCCTTCCAACTGAGCCCTCAGAAGTGTGTGCAGAGACTGCATAGCAAAGCACCCGCAGCCCCGAAGGAGAAGGATGACTCAGGAAGGTTAAGTCTGGCAAACCAGGCAGCCTGGTGAGCGGAGCAGCGAGAGGAAGGGAACGGACGTGGGCTGAAAGGGCTGGAGAAGGGAAGGCTGAGACAGAAGAGGAATAAAGCTTGATGCAGTTCGAAGGGGAGGTCTAACAAGCCAGCCGGCTCACACCCAAAGAACTGCAGGGAAATGTGTTAGGCCAACACAGCAGGAGAAGGAGGGGGGTCAACATTGAGAAGGAGGTGAATTGAGCTGGAAGATAATGGATGGGAAGGAGAGGCGGATGCCAAAGGAGAAGGGAGCACAGAGGCTAAGGGGGAAGGATGAGGCTGACTGATAAGAGCAGAGGAGAAGAAGAAGATGGACAATGGAAGGAGGTTGTCGACTCAGTGAAAAAGAGAGGCCTGTTGCCCCCTGAGTTAAAGCAACAAGAACAGGCTGATTTTTTAGCTGCCTTGGGAACTGCAGGGTTCAAAAACAATTATTTCAACCCCTGCCCTAACCCTAACCCTAATCCAGCACACAGAGCTTGTGGTAAGGCGGTGTGTGTGTATGTGTGGAATTACAGGAAAGGATTTCCCTCTAGGCAAAACTAAGCATATCCATCCCAAGCCCTGTGCCTGGTGCAATCTGCCTTCCTGATGTCCCTTTGCAATCTGTTTGCCAAGGATGTTCCTCAGCAGAAATGTTTCCTCACAGGAAACACTATATTTTTTCCATCCAAATACCTTTTTGGAAATAAAAAGCCCAAAGGGGACATTTGGGAGACTTTTGATACCCAGTGGATCTCCCCCCCCCCCCCCGTGTGTGTGTGTTGGACTCCCAACTCTCAGAATTCTCCAAAAATTCCCCGGGCAGAATGCTACAAGTTCCAGCCCACACATCTGTGACATTGCACATCTTGAGGTATGGGTAAAGAGTGACCAAGGGGTTGAAATAGAGTCATTCCACATGTGCCCATATTTTTCACACTATAAGATGCACTGGGCCAGAAGGCACACCTAGTTTTTAGAAGTGAAAAACAAGAAAAAGTGTTTAGCCTAAGGTTTTGTGGCAGGGGAAGGGGAGGCTTGCAAACGAGGTAATTGGAGGAATAACAAGCTGCAAAGAGAGAGGCTTGTAAATGAGGTAATTGGAGCTGTGGGTTCCAAACTGCAAAAGGGGAGGCTTGCAAACAAGGTAATTGGGGCTGTGGAATCCAAACTGCAAAAGGGGAGGCTTTCAAAGAGATAATTGGAGCTGTTGAATCCAGGCTTCAGAAGGGGAGGCAGACGCTCTGTAGAGACCTCTTTGTAAACAAGGTGAGTTCTGACTGGGTTATCTTGGCTGCAGAAGGGGAAGGGTGGGGAGAGGCTTCCTGGAGGAAACCTCTTTGCAAACCAGGTGATTGGAACTGCAGAATCCCGGCTGCAGCACAAGTTGGGAGAGGCCGAGATGGGAGAGGGTCAGTGCAGCTATCTGATATACATGTAGCGGGGACTGCTGTATTCACTCTGTAAGACGCACAGACATTTCCCCTTACTTTTGAGGGTGGGAAAAGTGCGTCTTATAGGGCAAAAATACGGTATGTGCAGAGAAAGTAAAACATCCAGATTTCCTTCAGAAAGGCAAGAGTTAACAGTGGCCTGCACCAGAGCACCCGCTAAATGGGAAGGTTAGTCATATGGACTTTGAGGGTGCAGAGCATGTGAATGACTTTGTAAGCCATTTCCATTTGACCTATAAAAATAATGAAAACAGCTAGGGCCTAAATCCGGCTGGGGTTCCCAGTTAGAGGAGACCCATTGCCAAATTACCAAATGGTAAGTCAACACCAATCCCATTGTTTCACTGGATCAAGACTGCCAGCTGGATGCAGGGAGAGGAGAGGAGAGTCTTGCAGTTCCTTAAAGCCTTGCAGGTTTTATTGCAGCATAAACTATTTATGGATTGGACGCCACATCTAATGAAGTGGCCTGCAGCTCCAAAAAGTTTATGCTGAAAGGGGAAACCCTTTCTTTCTGCAATTTGTTTCCCACCAGAACAAAATAATAAACATTGTCCACTTGGTGTCTTGGTCCCTCACACATGCTGAAAAGAGAAGAATAATTGGCAGACTGCAAAACCACAATTCCATATTATTTTATATTGTTTTTAGCTTACAATAATTAATTTTTCTTTTTTATATACATGTTTTCCCCTTCTTTTCTCTTACATTGTTTTGATTGTAAACCTCCCAGAGTTACTTCTGGAAGATAGGCGGTATAGAAATATATCTATATCTATATCTATAAATAAATAAATAAATAAATTCCGATGTTCAGGTGGCATCCCTTCTTGTGCATGTATAATACTGTATATATGTTTGTGCATTTGTGTTTTGTGTCATTAAGTCAGGACAATGTTTAGCAACCCTAATGAAGCTTTCAATGTAAGAGGGATATTTAAGGTTTGGCTTTACCAGTTCTAATCCCCCATTGAGTTTCCATGGCTGAACCCAGATTGCCAGAGTCCTTATCTGTCACTCTATCCACTACACCAGGCCTGCCCAACAGGTAGACCGTGGGCTACTGGTAGTCCGCAAAGGGTTCAAAAGTAGCCCACCTACCATCAATAAGAAAAGTGAGGGGATAAGTTCTCCACCCCTCCCTCTCCCATCCCAAGGACCACCACTGCCCCAGCCAAGTGGATCAGTTCAAGGGCCATGTCACATTGAAATGTGTTCCTTCCAGAGCAGATTAATTGATTTCCAATGCATTCCTATGGGAAACCGCTGCTCTACTTACAAAAGTTTTCACTTATGAGCATGTGCTCGGAACAGATAAAATTCATAAGTAGAGGTTTTAGTGTGGTAACCCTCAGGCACCTTGGGCCGGAAAAAGTAGACCTTGTGCTGTTCAAAGTTGAACAGCCCTGCACTACACCAAACTGGGAATCTTGGCATCCTTCCTGAGGCTTCTGTTATTCTGGCTGTGGTGGTTTGCTGCTGAATCTTCTAAACCCCATGTACGTTTGGACCTCTGCAGCACACAATTTCTTCCTTGCCGTCCGCTATTGCTCCTTCACCTCCTGCCTGTATGGTCCAATGGATCTCAGCCAGGGAGGCTGTGCAGCTACAGCTGAGCCAGAAGCAGCAGCGCCAGAGGCAATGTCTGTGCCAAGGCTGGCATCCATGTCAGACTTGGCACAAGAGGACGACGAGTTCTCCCTTGTGCCACTGTTAGAATTGGATGCAGCCTCTCGTAAGCGGCACAGCAGCTCATGGTTGGTACTGCTCTGTAAATACAACTCCTTTGGTACCATTCAGGGAAATCCAGGCTGAGGAAGAAATTTAATTGCATTGTTAATGTCAGGAGATGATGGAGTGGTTGGGTGGGGACAAGACATAAAATGAACCATTTTGTCCTCAGAAGGTTGTCAGTGTCTTGACACCATAGCTCCTGTAGAGGTCAGGAATCAGATGCTGCCAGAGTACAGTTAAGAAAGAGGCACACAGGACATTGGAGTGTGTTTTTACATCATTGTGACAGACTTGGCTTTAATTTCTTCAGTGCTCTCGAATCGCATCCCAGTGACCGAGGCCGTGGTGTTTTTTTTACAGAGTAAATGGCAGCTGAGTGAATTGGTGTATGGACTGAGGAAGCGTAAAAGACAAAAACAAATCTTTCTAGGCTTCATAGTGACATTTTCATTAGAGATGTGCCGAAAATGTCTTCTACGAGATAATCCACCCAGCCTTGCTTGCTTTCCCAGATGGGAGGGAAAGTGGGTTGGATTGGTTTAGAAAATCTCGATGCACCATTCATTCACAGTCCCTGCAACTGGACGCTCCATATCCAGGGAAGGGCAGGCAGACCAAAGCTGGTCTGTGTAGAGAAAGTGGAAATGGGCATGGTAGGGAGGGCTAAGGGTCAGATATGGGAGAGGGGAGGACACCTCCCTCCTCTGACAGAAAAGGTGGTCTGGAGCATAACAGGTCTGTGTCTCTCTGTTTACCATAGTGGAAAGGCTAGAAATGAGTTAGGGGAGGACAAAAACTATTTCTGATCACATAGATACAAACGGGGCAGAAACAAAGCGTGGAAATGACTGGTAACTCCTTGATGAGATTTATTTTATAACACTCTGTGTAACTGTTTAGTCGTTATTTGTGTACTTCTTTCGTTTTAATGCCATTGAAGTTTTATGGAATGGGACAGGCAACACCTCGTGTACAACAATACTTTCTGAGAAAAAAGAAAACTTTCTTTAGAACCACCAAACCAGTATGAGTGCAAGAAGCTGGCCAGTGTTAATAATCAATTAATTATGTACCATCAAGTCAAATCTGATTTATGGCGACCGTATCATATGGGTTTTCCAGATACTCAGAAGTGGTTCACCACTCCCTCCTTCTTCGAGCGCCCTGATATTCTGTGGATTGCCCAAGGCCACAAAGGATGGCTCTTCTTGCAGGAGGCACCGGGGGGGGGGGGAATTGAACCCCCAACCTCTGGCTCCACAGACAGATCCCTAAACAATTGAGCTGTCCGGCGGCTATTAAAGGAGGCAAATGGATAAATGGATAAACTTACATTTAAAAATTGAGATACAGTATATAGGTATTGCTAATGTAGCAATGGAAAAGCTACTTTTGTTAGGCTACGGCTTCTAGAATCCTTTAGCTAGAACAGCCACTGGCCTTACTGAATGGGGAATTCTGGAAGTTGTAATAATTTTTTTGTTGAGTTCTGCACTCAAAGTATTGGGTCTCCTCTTGTCGTGTGATGACCTGTTGTGGGAATAGTTGGCCTCCATCAGAACTTGTGTACAAAATATCTAGTACCATTGTAAGTAAGCACAAGTCCCATTTATTTGAAAAAAAGTGATTGGTAGCTGGCTCAACAACCCAAAGTGTCCTTGTCCTCAACCAAATAAGATCTCAAACAAATAAGAGAAACTACTTTTTCATTCAAAGGATCACTGGTCTATGGAACTCCCTGCCAGAAGAAGTGGTGACCGCTGTTAGCCTTGACAACTTTAAGAAAAGATTGGACACGTTCACATAAGAACATAAGAACATAAGAAGAGCCGTGCTGGATCAGGCCAAAGACCCATCTAGTCCAGCTTCCTGTATCTCACAGCGGCCCGACCAGATGCGTTTGGGAGCACATGAGACTAGATATCTGTCTCCTGATACTACTCCCCTGCATCTGGTCCTTGAAGTACCCTGGTTTTAGCCTGGAGATTACACATCTCCATCATAGTTTGTAACCTGTGATGGAGTTTTCCACCAGGAATCTGTCCAATCCCCTTTTGAAGGCATCCAGGCCAGATGCCATCACCAACATCCTGTGGCAGGGAGTTCCATAGACTAACAACGCGCTGGGTGAAAAAATATTTTCTTTTGTCAGTTCTTACTCTCCCAGCCCTCAATTTGAGTGTATGTCCCCTAGTTCTGGTATTTTGGGAGAGAGAGAAGAGCTTCCCTCTATCCACTTTACTCATGCTATGCATTATTTTGTATGTCTCAATCATATACCCCCTCAGGCGCCTTTTTTCCAGACTAAATACCCAAATGTTTTAGCCTTTCCTCATAAGAGAGGTGCCCCAGCTCAGTAATCATTTTGGTCGCTCTCTTCTGCACCTTTTCCAGTTCCACTTTGTCTTTCTTGAGATACAGTGACCAGAATTGTACACAATACTCCAGGTGCGGCCTTACAGAGAACAAGAGTATCAATGGATATCATTATGGATGTCTAAGGACAACCTCCAGGTTGGAGAGAGAGGCAGAATATCTCTCAATGCCATTTGCAGGGAATCGTAAGCAGGAGAAGACACCTGCTTGGGAATACCCTGAAACAAATGGTGAGCTGCTGTGTGAGAAAGAATGCTGGACTGGATGGGCTGTGGCATGTTCCACCAAGGCTGTTCTTATATTCTTAAGACCTAGAAATAAAAAGAAAGATATTATTTAAATATACTAGGAAGACACCAGTACGGAAAGTGGCTAGACAAGAAGCATTAAAGAAGGGTGTGGCATCAGAGACATTACTAAATGAATTCTGTGCATCTGTCTTCCTTGAGAGAATGTAAAAGCTGATCTCTTTAGACAAAGTGACAGTTTCAGGAGGTGAGTTTAACAAATGGAGATAGAGAGAATTGACAGGAGGTAAACTTTTCATGTTTGCTGATAAATTGGTAAGTAACAAACTTTGGTGACCACTTGTGAGTTCTTAAAGAACACAAATGGGAAACTGATGGTCTTTCATTTAGAAGGTGTAACATGTTCTTAGGTTTAGACTCTATGCTAGAAGACCGGAAAGTCGACCCTGTAAAGGGGTCCTGGTGAGATCAAAGAAATTACAAGCTATTTGACTTCAGTTATGTTCTGATGGATGAAGACTGAGCATTGGAGAAATGCATTATTAAAGACAAAATTAGGAAGCATATGTAAAAACTGCTTTGCTGAGTTTTGGAGTTCTTTGGGACTGACAGCAGACAAATGGATTCGGGTGGATTCAAGAGACATCTGGGTAGGGTTAGAATGAGGGTGGGTGTTCTGGTATGTGACTTTTAAAAAGCTTTTAATAAAAGCCCTTATCAGAGACTCCTGAGGAAAACTAAGATGTCCTTTTTTATTGATCACAATCAAAGAGTTATCTAAGTTAAATGTGATACTGGAGCTATTTTATACTTTGGTTTAGTCATCAGTACAAACAGATACTACAGTAGATATGAAGACCAAAATGGCAGCTGTGAAGGAATTAGAACACATCTTTAAATGTAAGTGTATGTATCTGGAAATTAAGACCAAGATCATCCTTACTATGTTGTCCTCTATTGTTATACAAGGGTGTGAAAGCTGGAAACTAAATAAAGCTGACAGGAAAAACTGATTCACTTGAAATGCATTTGAGGACAATTTTTATGCACATATACCATGGATCACCAGGAATTCAGAAAGAATGAAGCCTGAATTCTTTCTAAATGCTAAGGAGCTGATAGTGGGAAAATACATGTAGATCCACTGCAATATGTAGTAAGTTGGATTTTGAGACAAATTTGCTTTAATTGACCACCCAGTTGTCTGCAGAGAGAGGGAGGAAACTGACAATCAAAAGCCTTGTTTGCAGCTTATTAAGGTAACTATGTTGTGTCTCTCCAGATTTGTAGGAGGCAAGGTTATTGGAGAGCTGCCTTAACAATCTGCTAAATGGGCAGATTAATAATTTCCTCCACTTTCTTTGCTGCTTCTTTGCTCTTTTTACCCTTCTTTGGTCTGTTAGGTTCCCTGGCACAATGACACCAAACCTTTAAAAGAATGAAAAAAATAGAAGGGAAGAGAAAAACAAGGAGATCTTTGCACCACATGTCAGGAGAAGATGATTTAAATGGCAACCAATTTCTCCACTGCCCTGCATCTCCTACTACTGCTGTAGTCACACTGAATGGTTTTAGATACAGTGGCTACAAACCCCTCTACATCAGTTCAAGTGATCACATTGTCTGAACCAATAAGAATGCATTCATTAAAAAAAAAACAGAAACCCCAGTGGCAGAGGAAAAAATGGTGTCTGGGGAAAAACTCTAGGTTGATTTGCATTGACTTGTACATCATGTTGTCAAGGACAAAATTATGACACTTGAACAATAGCTTCAGAGCACTATAAAACATCCTTTGATAGTTGGAGTCTGTGGGGTCCATCAAAGCTTACATTTATCCTTGAAATGGATATGCCAGTTCTCCCTCATTAAGCCTGTTCCTGTTTACACAATGAGTAAAAATGACTGGTACAGTTGATTAACTGTGGCAATCAGAAAGATAGATGATGAATCAGCATACAGGAATGAGGTCCAAAAATTATCCACATGGTGCCTAGAAAACAATTTGCATCTAAATATTACCAAGACAAAGGAGATGGTGCTGGACTTCTGGAGGAAGAGAGAGGAACCAGCCCCATTGTACATCCAGGAGAGCTGTGTGGAGAGAGTTTCTTCCTTTAAATTCCTGGGAGTTTACCTCAGTGAATACCTCTCCTGAGGAATCAATACAACCAAAGTGGCCAGGAAGGCCCAGCAGAGTCTGCATTTCCTCAGGGTCTTGTGTAAGAACAAAGTGAAACAACAACTGATGATCTCCTTTTACCGGTCCACAATTGAAAGCATCCTCACATATTGCATTACCGCTTGGTATGCTGGATTGACAGCTGCTGACAGGAAGACCCTACAGAGGGTGGTAAGCACAGCTCAATATATCACGGGCTGTCCCCTAAGTGCACTGGACAACATCGCTAGGGATCGTTGCCTCAGGAGGGTTGAAAAAATTCTTAGGGATTATTCACACCCCGGTCAGCACCTCTTTACCTTGTTACCATCAGGCAGAAGATGTCGTAGTATAGCCTGCCGCACCAACAGACTGAAGAACAGTTTTTATCCATGAGCTCTCAGACTGCTAAATGGAAAATAATTCTATGACAAGTATAGAAGAACTGACCTGTGGGCTAGTGCATTCTGTGTCAAGTACACCGGGTGCAATAAGACTGAGTGGTTGCTAGTAAGATAGGGGTGGGATGGGGGTGGGGGTGAGAAAGGGAGACTCAGCCAATTTCATTGTGCACATGTTGTACATTGACAATAAAGGTATTATTATTATAATTTGCTGCCTTTTGTGGTAGACAGATATGGTTCAGTACAGTGGAACATAAGACACACCCCAGCCTGATAACAAGCATCTTTCTTAGCATGGGCTAATAACTTCCTGTTGGCTCAAGTGTCAATATGGAGTCATGCTGGTAGATGCCAAATCACAGCTATACT
The DNA here is from genome assembly GCA_023846285.1 of Phrynocephalus versicolor. Lineage (NCBI taxonomy): Eukaryota > Metazoa > Chordata > Lepidosauria > Squamata > Agamidae > Phrynocephalus > Phrynocephalus versicolor. Next base: position 15,038,547 of record JAHTLZ010000015.1, read on the forward strand.
CCGTATAGAAACGGGGGAAGTCAAACTGTTCTCCCTCCCAGGATGATGCGAAGCAGCACATCTGGCAGAAACCTCCAGTATTATTGTTGGAAGCTAGAAGTCGTTATTCCTCTTCAGGCCAGAATAGCTCAATTAACAATCAACACATTTTTGAAGGAAACTGATCTCCAAAAATAGGAAGCTTGTGGGACTGCATTTGCATGATTGCTACTACTCCAAACTTCCAGTACTGTATTTAGTTTTCATTCCGTGCAGTGCTTTGGATTGCATGAAGAATAGGAAGCTTTCATCTAACCTTGCTGCTGTAGAAATGCTGTTTTCTCCGTGGTTCCAATACAATATTGTTGATGAGACATTCACCAGTCTGTTATTTTTAGAAAACTAAAACCAGTTTATTGCAGTGCTGAAATGCAAAATTGGGCAAATTTAGAGTATAATTGATTCTCTGCATTCCAAAGTGTAGAATTCAAGTTTGGAGGAGGTGAGGTCCTTTAAAAAAAGCAAGCTGTGTAAATGTTCATGTTTGAAAGAAAAAAAAA
>JAHTLZ010000015.1:15043085-15077567 GCA_023846285.1 Phrynocephalus versicolor
AAGACAGACGCAAAGAACTCATTCAATTTCTCTGCAATGTCCAAGTCCTCCTTAACCTCCCCTTTTCCTCCCTCACCATCCAGAGGGAGGAAGGTCCTGTGGACCTTCCTTCTTCTGTAGTGCTGAGGAACATTGTGATGGCCATTAGGGATGGTCATTTTGTTTTGGAACCAGTAGGTTATGAAACCAACCACGTGAGTCCAGGTGGTGCTCAGAACAGTCTGATACACATGGAGCCAATTGCTTTAACTTTCTCTCTGCCAGCACAGAGCTGAACTGCAATGAGGAAGCACGCTGCAATATCATCTTTCCTCCTCTATGATGCTGGCTAATCAGGAGCTATGCAGGTAGAGTATCATGCCGCCTCCTTGTCTAATTGGTCAGCATCATAAAGGAGAAAAGATGATGTCACAGTGTGCTTCCTCATTGCAATTTAACCCTGTGTGAGCCCAGAGAAAGGTAAAGCAATTGGCTCTGCATGTATCAGATGGTTCCAACGTTCGTTTTGCAACCTACTGGTTCCAAAACGAAATGCCCATCCCTAATGGCCATGTCTTCCATTATCCCAAACAGTAACAATAGGTTTTCCCACATTGCCTTGCATATTCTCTTTTACCAATGTATTTGAGTAATCTCTGTGGCACCAACTGTGACGTGAAGTGCACACTTCCTGCCGCACTTAGCGCATGCATGCGGTACTGCCTCTGGCTGGCCTCAAAGCTTTATGGCCCCAGTACCTGTTGAAAGACCAGGGAGGGATGAGAAGCCTGGTCTCCTCTTCTCTCTGATAGAGCTCGTGGTTCCAGTTGCTAGAGATGTAAGTTTTCGTCCTAGTCTCTCAGTAACCTTCCCCTTTCCACATCTTCCTACATTCTCCAGCTGGCCTCAGAGATTTGCAACATGGAAAACTCTAATAAAGGTCACCATGAGTTATAACTGGCTTTTAAAAGAAGAATTACTATACTAGGGGATTCTAGAATCATAAATTATCCTTTTGGGGCAGAGGAGTCAATTTTGGGATATCTAGGAGGCAGGTCCTGAAATCATGCAAACAGATGAAGGTTGGCATGTGATTCCCACCTGGGGTGTACAGCGACAGAGCCTGAGTACTAAGTAAAACTTGTGCTGGAATTTATCTTGATTCTGTTATGTTTTGGCCATCAGTAAAACAGAGAACAGAACACTGAAGTGTCACGATATCTCTGAATGTAAATGATGGAGAGATAAAAATGCCTGGGGCTAGATTCATGCCAACCAGACTGCCACCTTGGCTTCAGGCTGTGCCTGCCTTCCAGCCCTCTTCTATTAGGAGAGTTACATGTGTACAGGCAGAAATTGGATGAGCATCTGAACAGTCATCTGAATATGGATGTCATTTGGCTTTGTTGCATTGCTTTTAATGACACATGCATTTTAATATACATCTGAATGCACATTCTCCTGCTAAGAGTAAATAACTTTTTGAAAGTTGAAAATGCACAGGGAATCCTGGAATCAAGATGTGAATGGAAATTGACCAAGAATGCTGTTAAGGAAAAGTAAGCAGGTAAAGCATAAAGTTTGCCCTCTTGTACCTTATCTGTGAATATCTGGGTACAGTTCAGTAGCAGAGGGCAGTGTGTGAACCTGAGCTTGGAGGTGAACAACATAAGCAAAGAGCAGAACAAGGAAGAGAGAAAAACTATCAGACCTAGAAATTCCCTGTCTTCTAACCTTTCTCCTTTTACTCCAAACTACCTCTTCATGCATTGATTCTTGACCTTTCTCATGTACCCAGTCCTTGGTCCAAATCGCAGGGGTTGTAGTCCAAGACAGGTTTCACGGGAAGGAGTAGGAATCAGGCCCGTGCTTCAAACTGTGTTGCTAATTTCTAATTGAGTGCTAAATTGGTTTTTTTATATCTGCCCAATGATATGCAGGTGGTGATAGTGTGTTCCCCTTCTCCTCTCACTTCTGTTCTCACAGTGTGGCCAGGTAAGGAAGGGAAAAAGAGAACACGCATACCCAAGGGTCCTATCTTAATTGTCCAAGGGTGAGAAATTCCCACTCTTAAGATGATTCTGAATTTGCATTTGTTCCTAACAACTCAACAGTGGCTACACAGGCCTGTGATGAGACATGTAAGGCAGAAAAGCATCTGATCCACTACAGCGATCTTCTCACACAAAAACAATGCTTTGTTGTAAAATCCAAGCATAGTCTATATCAATGGTAGCTGGTGTCCATCATTATCAACAGGGCAGGGTGGCTAATGGAAAGAAAGCCCAAATCCACAGAAGGAGGGCTAGCTAATTTTGGTTTTTCTTCCCTTCTTCCTCCCTTGTGCTGACACTCCAGGGCAACCCTCTTAACCATCAACAGCTAGTGTGGTGGGGAATAATACCGCATTTTTCGCTCTATAAGATGCACCTAACCATAAGACCACCTAGTTTTTAGAGGAGGAAAACAAGAAAAAATGTTTAGCCTAAGATTTCATGGCAGGGGAATCCTGGCTGCAAAAGGGGAGGGCAGAGGCTCCATGGAGGAGACCTCTTTGCAAACGAGGTGACTGGAACTGTGGAATCCCGGCTGCACCAGGGGATGGGAGAGACTCCGTGCAGATACCTTCTCTCTAAATGAAAATCTGTGATATATATGTAGTGGGGACTACTGTATTTGCTCTATAAGACACAAAGACATTTCCCCTTACTTTTGAGGGTGGGAAAGGTGCATCTTATAGAGCAACAAATAGGGTAGTCTATTAAATTTGTTTTAATACGTTTCCACACATTCCTAATTAATTCCCTGCTATAAGAAAGGTAAGATTTGTGATATTTTTATTAGCCACTTGCCCTGACACGCCATCCAGCACTCACCATCCAGTATTAGGACCAAACAGCAGAACTTAGGGAGTTATGCATCCAATTCCCTGAGATTTCAGGGCAGAATTATGGACCTACGAGCAGTTCCTTGTGATGCTACTCCCTCCTAGGTCACCTCCCTTTTCTCATGACTTTAAACACCACAGGGTTGCACAGGTATACACAAAAGCCCTTTCATGCTGAGCTAGCAGCAAGCCCGAGTGTGATGTAAGAATGGGTCACCCAAGCTTTAAAGCCACCAAACCTAATTACACTACCTCCAGGGTTGCTCATTCACACTCTGGAAAACCAAATGTGCATAGCAATTCTCTGAGAGTGCCACGAGACCTGGCAACTCCAGATACTGGAACAAATCTTGTGAAAATTGGCTCCAGTGCAAACAGATGCTTTTTTCTTTTCCTCTTCCTAAACCCCCATGCTTCCCCCCCCCTTTTTTTTTGCTTGCTTGGAGAGGTTGTGAATTTAATTTTTATTTGTGTGGCAAGCTTCTCCAGTTGGCCTCATGTGCCAGTCTCACGGCAGTGGCTGCATTACTTGTTTTAAAGATGTTCTTTCCTCAGACTGCGGTGGTGCTTATGAGCTGCTTTTGACCCTTAAATGGATATTAATGGAGCAGAAAGCAAACTGAATTACCCAGTGGATTAAAGAAGGAGAAGACTGGAAAGAAAAAGATCTCATTATCCAACTCTGAAAGCCCATAGGATGTTCAGACACCATTTCTTCTGCTTAAAATAGCAGAACCTAATCTGAAATCCCCTCCTCCCTCTATTTGGCAAAACAGCCTCATCCCACCCACTTCCTAAACACCCCAAGGAGACATTGATAAGAGAAGCTTAAATAGACAATTGCCAGGATTCTTCAAGGCTGACTGATTAGGCTAATATGCTTCAAGCCAGGGTAAACAAGTGTGTTGATCTGGCTGCCTGTCACAATTAAAAGGAGAACACCCAGCAGGCTTTGAAGAAGCTGTTAAGGGGGCACCTGCTGAGCTGGCTTCTGCATCCTGAAAGCCTAAAATACAATTAGCCTATGTATATTCTGTGCTACCTGCCTCCCCTCCCCCAGCTTGAGGCCAGTGCCAGATAAAACTGGATGCTTTTGTAATTCAAGTCAGTAGGGTAGCGTTCCTCACCGGAGACTGGACCAGCACTAGTTTGTCAATCCATTAATATGGCTTCATTATTTTAATGGACCTGGCAAGCGACTCCAATATTCCTGCCAAGAAAACTCCATGGACATGGGGTCACGAAGAGTTGGTCATGACTGTAACGACACAACACACACACACACACCTTTTAGTGCAGTTGTCAAGCTGTCACACATCTGTCTTCCATATGCTCAATGTAACTGCACTCATTCCCTTAGATTGTTCGTGTGATATTTTTATTTAAAGGGGGAAATGCAACAGGGGATGCCTTATGCACTTTGGAGGATGTATCTGATGAATAGCCATGACACTTTTATAAACAGGTATATTGAAAACCTGCTGGCATGGCCCAAAGTTGTGATTTGCTAATTATAGGATTTCAAACCTGAAGAGTCCTTGGATAAAATTCAAAATATATTGTCAGCTAGAATCCATCCAGTGTATGCGTCTTTTATATGAATCTACCATATATGATCAAATAGACTGTGTGTTTATAACCACTTATTACCTTATGTGATTGCATTGACATTATGTTTTCAATGTTAGTTTCCATCACTCATAACTTTTAAATGGAATTTTTACTCTTTCTTTAACTGCTTGCATTCTCTTGTAGCTTTAATGTTGTCCCTCAATTCCCTGTGCTCAATACTTGAACATGTCGTAATTGTACTGGACTGTATATTGTTTCTCATTACCGTAAACCATCTTGGGTCCTTTTCCAAGGAGAAAGATGAGGTAAAAATACTCTTAATAAATAAATAAAAATAAATATCAATGTGAACATGGTAAGCCAAAGCTTATATAAATTTCCTTGATTCAATAGTCTGTTCTGACTGGGATTAACCAGTCCTGCTTTCAGGACATTCTCTTGCCTCTTTTCTTCCCTTCGGGGGGTGGGGGGGTGGAGGGTTTAGATGGCATGATGAAAAGGTGGGGCAAATTGAGATTCCTAAGCATGTCACACTTTAAACAATTTTATGTTAATTTGTGTTAGTTGAGTAGAGTCTCAGATTGAAAATGGCACAAACATGAAAAAACTGCCAAAGTGTTTCTCACAATGCCCTGAACTGACCTTCACAAGTAGGTTATGGACATGATGATTAGAATTTTTAGTATTAGCCATTTCACCAAAATGTAATCCAATTGTTTGTTATGTTGCCCTTGAAATGTCATTCTGATGCATACTTTTATTCAAAAAAAAAAGCAACAATGAGTAAGTAACTACTTTAGTTGTTATTAGGGATGGGCACAAAACAAAAAATGAAATGCTGTTTTGTCATTTTGTTAGCTAACGAAACAAAACAAAACAAAATGAAACAACGAACCAGCGTTACATTACAGAGAAAACGAAATGGTGGGTTTTTGTTTTTTGTTAAAATGAACTGTTTCATTTGTCTGTAAAACAGCTGCCTTACCTGCTTGTGTCCCTCTTCCTCCTCCTCCACTGCTGCTGCCACCGCTGTGGCCGAAGCCACCACTGCTGGAGTCCCACCAGCCAGCTGGAGAGGGCAAGCAGGCCTGGCAGGCTGGCCTAGGCCTAGGCCTGCTGCCAGAGCCACCACCAAAGCCACCACCAAAGCCCCACCAGCCAGCCAGAGAGGACAACAGGGCCAGGTAGGCCAGCCTAGGCCTGCCGCCGGTGGAGCCCCGCAAGCTGGCCGGAGAGGGCAAGCAGGCCCAGCAGGCTGGCCTAGGCCTACCGCTGAAGCCGCCACCAGAGCCACTACCACTGCCAGAGCCCCACCAGCTGGCTGGAGAGGGTGGGTGGACGCACAGTCAGGCTTAGGCCTGCCGCCGGAGCCCACTAGCCAGGTGGAAAGGGCAAATGGGTCCAGCAGGCCGGCCTAGGCCCACTGCTGTATTTGCCGCCACCACCACCTGAACCCAGAAGGAAGAGGAGGAGGTGAGTAAAGTAACAAATCATTTCGTTACTGTTTCATTTCATACATCTTTTTCAAAAATTCACATGAAATGAAACAAAACAAAATGCAGGGGGACAAAATGAGGGGAGAAACACTGTTTTTCCATTTCGTACCCATCCCTAGTTGTTATTCTGAAACTTTGCACACACTCACTTCTCACACCCAGCCCCATGTATGGCTCAAAGCTGTACAGAAACCTTACGAAAACCCAGTTGATCAAATGACTGTTCTGCAGTTACAGGCCCGTGCAAGACACATAGCAAATGGTGTCTCCAATAGTATTCAGTAGTCAGAAAAGTTGTCATTTTTATGCAGCCATTATTACAATGTCCCTGTGACTCCACTGAATGCTGGTCTCCTCCTTCATAGTTCTCCTGCAGAGAGAGTAAGTGATAGCTGTCTGATTCCAAGAGCCTGGCTTAGAAAACCTTTTACAATTTTCATAAATTGCCTATGAGAACGACACACTAATGGGCTATTATTATTATTATTATTATTTTACTCCCATCTGGAGCCTTGTGTGAACAAACAAATGTCAGGAAATGCAGTCAATTTTGCTCCGAAGAGATATCATTTACGCAGTTCATAGGTTAATGGGCACGAAGGATTTATAACACAACATGGCTATTAAAACAGAGAGAAAATCTGGGTAATCATTTTGACACCTATTGTTCTCCATGTAACAGCTCATCTGTATCAGATTTAATAAGGGTATTCCAACACACATTTAAACACATATACACGAACATTAACAGAAACATAAGCTGAGAGGGAAAAGAGTGACGAGGGATGGGACTTTGACCCAGCAATCCATATTTCTTTATCTATATCCCACATTCAAGCAATATACTCTCGAAGAGGCTGGAACTTGGCCATTATCTGTCCACGTCTGATCTCTTTGGTAAATATTACAGCTGCCAAGAATGAAGCAAACGTAAAATACTTAAAGATTAGAAATGAACACATGGCATTCACTGACCTGTTCAAATCATAAAATACATCATGGCGTAAGAAAAGAAAGGAAACCAATCATTCTCCCAGGGATGGCCCATCTGTTCTCATAAAACTTCAGTCATTACCTCAGATAAATACATTTAGGCCAGTAATGTCTGGGATTAATTTGCATTGTTCTCATCCCCTCCCTCCCTCCCTCCATCTTTCCTTAAAACAAAAATCAAATAGGATTGTTTCTGGTGCCTTTTGGAATCTTTCCTGTATAAATATATCAGCAATCTAAAACAGATAATTTATCAGCCTCATAAACTGGAATAGTACACCAAGGGACTCCTTTATTTCTTCTACATATGCAAGATTTGAAAGTGCACTAAACCAAACTGGGCATCTTGAGAAGAAAGCAAGGTCTCTCAAGTTTGCAAAGATTATTTAATAGAATATCCAGATTAAGAACATTTGTCAGAAATCCATGTTTTAAAAAAGTCCTTGAGATGTTGGAGTTGACATCCCATCTCACCTTGCAGATTTCTGCGTTCGATCTCATTTTAAAACAGTATTTATTTGCTGGCAACGTGAAGTGTCAGATTAGGATTTAGGGTTCAAATCCTTGCGAACCTAGAGGACACAGCAATGGGGAAAACTGCTTGAACACCTTGCATTCCACAGAAACCCTTTTAGGATCACTATAACTGAGAAGTGTCTTGATGGCACATAGGAACAACCATATGTCACCTGCTCTGATAGGTCTAGGAATACTCTGCAAGCTCCTGAAATCCATAGCTCCCTAATATCCTCCAAAATAAGCCATCTGTTACTGATTTATAAGGGATGGTTTTAAAAAAAGTTCCAGAGCTGGTCCAAAGCATCACACTAGCTAAGGTAAAGAAGAGGGTGGCACCCAGCAAAAGAAATGGCTGTTCGAGTGTTCGGCATGGGCAGCGCAGCATCCTCCTCCTCCACTGTATTGGAAGACAGGAGGCTAGCTAAGGTGGTTCTTGGCAGATAGACAGAGCTCTTTTTTCATGTGCCTCCATTCTGTTTCCCAACTCCACCTGTCTGTGGTGAATGTCTCACTTTGCTAGCTTTAAGCTTTTAAAAAAATAAATAAAAACAAAAGTACTCTTTTAAGATTAATAAATTTATTCCTGTGTGAGTTTTCATGGACCACAATTATTGCTGCACAAGCGCACAGTAATAAATATTGTGTGACACCACAATTCAGCATTCCATAAGACAATTTAAAAAACTAAGGGGACCCCAAACAAATAAACTACAACTTTGAAACTGGACCTCAGATCATCACCAAATTTGGCCTATATGTACTAGACAATCTGCTCTTGATTTGTGCCAAATTTGGGGATATTTAGGTGAGCAATTTTCAGGTTAGGGTCCTCTTTAACTTGCTCATCTTAACAGAGAATGGATAATTACAACCACCACCACCATCTTTTTTTATTTTATTTTTAAGAAATCCAGGCATTGGGCTTTTTAAAAAGCCATTTCAGGCTTTTTAAAAAGGAGAGTCTGAGTTTCTAGAACATTCCAAACATAAACAATTCAACCATAAGTTTTGAACCTGCAACTCAGGTCTAAATTATATACTCTGAGGGGAAAAAGCTTTTTAGCTATATCCTTTCCAAACATACATTGAAAATAGTTTCTATTTCTGGTGCAAAATATTTTAATATACAGTTTAAAAAAAAACACAGAATAAACACTCATTTATGCTGTAAAAATATTGTTTTTTTGCTTTGTGCCTGGGGATGGTCTACCTCAATGTTAGCAGACCTTGGGCCCCCCTTCTTATCATTGTGCAATGGCTTGGAAATTAAAGGAAAAAACCTCCAAATATCCTGTGTGCTATCAAGTCCCTTTTGATCTGTGGTAGCTATATGAGTCACTGACTTCCAAAATGTCCTATCATTCACAGCTCTGCTCAAATCTTGCAGACCAAAAGCATCTCATATTATTCTCTCTTCCTGCTCTCCCCCACCCAAGTCCAACAGTCTCACCATTATGTCACAGGGACCTTTCTGAGAAGGGACTGCTTTAAAGGGCAACAAGTGTCATCACAGGACAAAGGTCTTTTCCATGAACTTTGCTACTTGTCTTTCCCCTCATTTCGAGATAATGCTGCTGCTTTAAAATCCAAGGCCTGAACACCACATGCTCTAGCCTCCTGGCAGTTCTCTGCCTCTAGTTATGTTTTATATTAATAAGCATATTGAGTGCTTCAGATGCCTCGTGAGAAAGTGGGACACAATCAAAAAATCTTCCTATGCATTTATTAGTGTTTATTATTTTTCCAGGATATATGAGCATTCAAGATACCTTAGATTGCTTTCAGGCTTTTCTGTTTTTCCGAGATTCCGTGCTTGTTGACACTGCACAATAAATATGGTGTCTGTTTTTTTCCAAAATAAATCAATCATGCCTTCCCATCTCCTCGTTTTCATCCAGTAATAGAACCTGGCGAAGCTGAGGTTTGCATTTCTTGGAGCTCAGCACAATGCCCCCTCCTCCTCCATGGTTCTTCTTTTGCTCAAGCAGTCTTTTCTTGGGACATTTTGCTTATGAGTAGATATCAGCCATCATCACCTGAAGAGGTATATGTTTTAATCTGTGACAAACATGCTTGGTAATTACTTATGGGTCTGTACTTCCTATCCTGTGAGAGGAACAAGAGGCAAGACACTAGTTGTCTGCTCCTCTCAGGCAATGAGGCAAGAAGTGTCATTAATTATACAGTACAATGATCTTTTTGCCTGCACCTGGGACAACAGTGAACTCGTATACAGTAATCCCCTGTTTATCACAGGGTTAGGGACTTGACCTGACCTGTGATAAAGGAAAACCCGGGTGCTGGGTCGGGTTGGGACTGGGAGTCTGTTTGGGGCCTCCTACGCGTACCTTGGGCCTGGTGCTGCCCCAAATGGGCCTCCGAAGTGGTTTTGGGCTATCCAGAAGGCACTTCTGGTTCATTGGAAATCACTTCTGGGGCCTCCGACGATGGAGGCTCACTTGGGGTAGCACCAGGCCTGGGGTAAGTGCAGAAGACCTCAAATAGATGCAAGCAGCTTACCCCAGGGGCCCTTACCATCACATACTGTGGTCCCACAATATACCAGAACCTCAGTACATGAACCGCAACATAGTGGGGAATTACTGTATGGAAGCAGAAAGGCATCCTGCTGAGAGCTTTCCACTCTATATTTGAGTTTGTGTTTCTAGTAAACAAGCTGTTGTTGTTGTTGTCATTTTCCTCATTGTTGTCCTCATTGTTGTTGTTGTTGTTGTTGTTGTTGTTGTTGTTGTGTTCTAGCAAGTCACCTCCAATGTATGGTAACCCTACAAATGACCAAACTCCAAAATGGCCTTTGCTCAACTACCATACTCAGCTCTTATAAACTCAAGCCTGTCACTTCCTTTAAGGAGTGAGTCCATCTCATATTTGATCTTTTTTCTGTTCCTGCTACTTTCTGCCTTTCTCAGAATTACTGTCTTTTCTGGAGAATCTTACCTTCTCTTGTTGTGCCCAAAGTAAGACAGCCTCTGCTTCATTGTTTTGCCTCTCGAGTTAGTTCAGGATTGATTTGACAGAGCACCAACTTGTTTGTCTATCTGGCAGTTCAGGAGCTCAGCAAAGCTCTTCTCCAGCATCATATTTCTGTCAGCCATCCTAACGTCCCAGCTTTCACACCCATACATGATGATTAGAAATACAAGAGTGTGGGTGATCTGGGTCTTGGCCTCCAGTAACACATTTTTACTTTTGATTATCTTTTCTGATTCCTTCATTACTGTCCTTCAGCATCTCAGTCTTCTTCTGATTCCTTGGCTACTTCTTTTGTTTTAATGCCATTAAAAGTTTATGGAATGGAATGGATTCCTTGGCTTCACTTTCCATTTGGATTCATGACTGAACCAAGGTGTACAAAATCTCTGTCTCAGTTTCTCCATTGCCAATGCTAAAGGTGTGTAGTTGTTCTGTAGCTGTGATTTTTATCTTCTCAACATTCAGTTGCATTCCTGCTTTGGCACTTTCTTCTTTCACTTTCACTAACAGTTATGTCAAATCATTGCAGCATTTCTGCCAGTAAAATGGTGTAATCTACATATCTTAAATTATTGAATTCCCCCCCCCACAAATTTGTAGTTCCCCCTTCATCTGAATCTAGTCAGACCTTCCATTTGATCGTTTCTGTTTATATACTAAGTAGGGAGAGTCTCAGGATGAGGCATGGCCAGTTGATTACATTTGTATAAGAGGAGAGGAAGTTATTTTGTCTTACATGGTGGATAAATGTTTTACCCAAAAGCCCCAGTCAGACACAGGTGAAGTCCACACAAGTCCAAGCCTCTGTCAGACACATGTGTGCTCCACACAAGGAAGAAAAGAACCAGTTACTTACCTGTAAAGGTGGTTCTTCGAGTGGACCTTCGTGAAGCCACACAGATGGGTTTCCCAGGCGCCCCTGTGCCAGAGGTCGGAACTTCCCTAGGAATAGGAAAGTTCATTAGTCTCCGCCCCCCGCACCCAGCGCATGTGCGAGGGTGTTCCCGCCTAAACGCCTCAGTTCCTCTTGACTGCCAGGATGACAGGTAATGGTAGTACCAGTCAGGGTGTGACGGTCCGAGGGGAGGCAGGCAGATGCTGTGTGGCTTCACGAAGGTCCACTCGAAGAACCACCTTTACAGGTAAGTAATTGGTTCTTCTCCATCTTGGCCTTCGTGAAGCCACACAGATGGGTGATTGCAAGCAGTACTCACTGGCAGGAGGGTAGTCACGCCATCACAAAGGAAAGCACTGCCCTCCCGAAGGAAGTGGCCGACCTCACGCAGGCATCCACCCTGTAGTGGGTCACGAAGGTGTCTGGTGTCGACCAGGTGGCCGTCTGGCAGATGTCATCCAGGGGTACACCCTTCAGGAAAGCCGCGGAGGAGGCCATAGCTCTGGTGGAGTGAGCACGAATACCCAAGGGTAAGGGTACCTTGGCCAGCTCATGGGAGAGCCTAATAGTCTGTACTATCCAGCGGGCAAATCGCTGGGGTGAGACAGGATTATCCAGCACCGCAGGATCATGGCACACAAACAGTTTATTAGTTTTTCTGATAGACTTGGTCCTAGAGACATAAAAGGCTAGGGCCCATCTCACATCAAGTGTGTGCATGTTCCTTTCAATCCTAGTAGAGGGATTCGGAAAGAAATTTGGCAAAATAACAGGTTGAGAGACATGGAAAGATGAAACAACTTTTGGAAGGAAAGTCACATCTGGGTAAACAACACCCTGTCATGGTGGAAACGCAAATAAGGAGGGTCACATCGAAGAGCGCAAAGCTCGCTGGACCTCCTAGCAGACGTAATGGCTACCAAAAAGGCAGTTTTCAGAGTGAGCAGTCTAAAGTCTGCTGAAGCCATAGGTTCAAAGGGCGGGCGTTGCAAGGCCCGAAGGACCAAAGACAGGGACCATTGGGGAGGAATGGGTTTCCTGTCAGGAAAAGTGTGTTTAAGGCCCTTGAGAAACTGCTTCATTCTAGGATGCCTGAAGAAAGCAGAAGCCTCTGAAAACTGTGGCTGGTGAGCCACTATTGCTGAGAGGTGGACTCTTAGAAAGGCAGAAGTCAGTCCTGACCGCTTCAAGTGAAGTAGGTATTGTAGGACCCAAGTAAGAGAGGGGTTGACTGGGTCAAAGCCCTTATCCGCCGCGAAGAGAGAGAATCTCTTCCACTTATAGGTGTACTGTTTTTTAATGGAAGGCTTGCAGCAGGAGTTAATGATGGACTCAATCAAGGTAGAATCCTCCATGCTGTGAGCTGGAGACCATTCAGGTCTAGGTGAAGAACCTGGCCATTGTACAGTGAAAGAAGGTCTGGAAACTGAGTCAGTCGGAGATAATCCGAGGACATTCGCAGAAGGGACGCAAACCACGGTTGTCGAGGACACCAAGGAGCTATTAGGATGAGGTCCGGTCTCTCCTGAAGGATCTTTATGACAACTCTGTGAACCAGAGGGATAGGAGGGAAGGCATAAAGGAGGTCTGTGGACCACGGAAGGAGAAGTGCATCTCCCAATGAGTTCCGTCCCACTCCTGCCTTGGAACAATACGCCGGGCACTTGGTGTTGGAGTGGGAGGCGAACAGGTCCACACAAGGAGAGCCCCATTTGTTGCAGAGGAGGCTGAAAGTCTTGGGATGCAGTTCCCACTCATGAGTTGCATGAAGACGTCGGCTGAGATAGTCTGCGTTGGAGTTCTCCTCTCCAGGTAAGTGCATCACAATCGGCTGAATGCTGTTGGAGATGCACTAGTTCCAGAAGCGGATCGTGAGCTGCAGAAAACGCTGTGAGTGTGTTCCACCCTGTTTGATGATGTAGTACATGGCGGTTGTGTTGTCGGTCACCGCCAGTACTACATTGCCGGAGAGGTGTCGGATGAACGCCCGGAACGCCTTGAAGATCGCCAGCAGCTCCAGTTCGTTGATGTGGAGCATCTGCTCCTGAGGAGACCAGGTATCGTGTATGGAGTGAGACAGGCAAACAGCACCCCAACCCGTGTTGCTGGCATCTGTTGTTACTTGTATTGTGGGAAAGGGATTCCTGAGTCCGGAGAGGATGTTGGGCCGAGAAGACCACCAAAGAAGATGATCAGGTAAGTCCGAAGGGATGAGGAGGAGTTTGTTGGGAGGGTCCCGAAGAGGGTCGAAGTGTTGAAGAAACCAGGCCTGGAGAGGTCTGAGTCGCAGCCTCGCGTGCACCAATACTGAGGTCATAGAGGCCATGAACCCAAAGAGTCTTTGGACCTCTAATGCAGGGATGACATGGTGTGCTTGGAATTGGTGAAGGAGACATAGAATCTCTGCAGTTCTGGGTCTTGGAGGAAAAGCCATGGCCCTGGTAGAGTCCAGAATGGCACCTATGAAGTTGACCACTGGAGTGGGTTTGAGGTGCGACTTCTTGTAATTTACCTGAAGGCCTAATGTCTGCAGAGTGTTGAGGACCGTGGCAATATCTTGTCTGGCCTTGTCCTGAGAATCTGAGACGATCAACCAGTCGTCGAGGTAGGGGAAGACAACTATACCCAGTGTATGGAGGTAGGCAGCCACTGGGGCCATGCATTTGGTAAAGACTTTTGGTGCTGTTGCCAAACCAAATGGCAGGGCGGAATATTGGTAGATGTCTTCCCCTACGGCGAAGCACGGTGAAATAACAGGAGAAGAGGCCTAGTCGAGAGAGATGTCTTGGGACCATTTCTATCGCTAGCTTTTGAAGAAGAGACGAGATTTCTTCTAGAAGGCAGGGCGATGGAGCAGTGCAAACTAGATTTCCCAACGGGGGAAGAGAATTTAACTCCAACAGGTAACCTTTTGAACAACAGAGAGGACCCACTGGTCCGAGGTGATGTGCTGCCAAGCTGGAAGGAAGGGATTGAGACAGATGGGATGGTAGTCAATAGTCCTCTCGGGATCTCCTATCCCTTGGCTTGGAGGAGACGTCAGAGGACTTGGACTTCTTGGCCTTGGAAGCAAAGCTGGACAAGGCAGATGTTCTTGCAGGACAATCCCTCTGTTGATGTTTAGAGGAAGATTGAGTAGAGGGGGGCCAAAAACGTCTTCTTGTGTGGAAGCGAAAGGAAGGCTTCTGGCGAGAAGGAATTACATTCAATTTTTTGGCAGTGTCCTGCTTTTTATGTCTATCCTCCATAAGGTCATCAGTCGCTGTGTTAAACAGGCCGGATCCATCAAAGGGCAGGAATTCAATTTGTGCCTTGTGGTCATCTGAAAGGCCGGTGGTACGTAGCCAAGCGTGCCTGCGTAAGGTGATGGAGGAATTAAGCACCTTGGATGCAGCATCAAAGGAATGTTTGGATGCCCTCATTTGTTGTGCTGCCAGGGCCATAGACTCCTCGTAGAGTGCAGAAGCCTCTGCACACTTCTCTTCTGGAATCAACTCCAAGAAGGGATGGAGATGGGTGAGTAGATCACGCTGATAGGCTCCCATAGCACCCTGGTAGTTGGCAGTTTTGTGTTGGAGCACGGCAAATGAATAAACGTGTCTTCCAACAGTATCCAATTTTCTTCCTTCTTTAGAAGGAGGGATGGGTGTCTGTTTCGTACGAGATTGTACCTGAGAGGATGCCGCTACCACAGAATTGGGAGTAGGGTGCTTATTGAGGTAAGGTGCCTTATCATCATGGACCCTATAGAGAGCCTTTAGCTTTCGAGGGATGGATGTTGCGGATAAGGCTTGGAAAGAGTCCTCGATCATCGTAAGGAAGTAGGGAATCAAGGTTAAATGGACTGGTGATGTCTCGTCATTAGCTATCCTCCCAAAGATGTGGCACACTCTCTTGGGTTGTGGCTGGTGGATAGGGAGGTCAATGGTCTTTGACATCCTCACTAGAAAATTCGCATAGTTCCTCGTGGAGTTCGAAGAGGACGGAGGCGATTTCTCATCTACTTCAGAATCTGGCAAGGTGACAAGTCGCAGGGAAGTCGAATCCGAGACTACAGAATCGACGGATTCGACTTCTGAATCTACCTCATCTTCCTGGTTGGAACCCAAAGACGAGCGTACCACAGCCATCTGGTCGGATTCGACCTGGTCCGCAGAATAGATCGATCATTGTCTCCCATTGAACCAGAGGGAGAAGGCCGGTATAGGAGGTACAGGTAAGGGAACCTGCGCGTGGTGCTCCTTGTGCTTCTTCTTTTTAGGAGGTGCAGCCGAATCCGACGCCTTGTTGGCATGTTTGGACGGTGACAAAGCCAGGGCCAGGTGTTCTCAGAGGCAAAATAAGCAAAGTTTGTGCTTGTCGGAGTGGGGGATTTTAGCCTGGAAGTTCGGGCAACGTTTCAAGGGTGGGGCAAAAGACATGAGCCGATAACAGTCCGAGTCGAAAAGCCGAGAAAAATATCCAGATCAGAAGCAAAAATGGCGCAGAGACTAACAAGAAGAACCTCTAGCCAAGGCGGTTAAGAGGAACTGAGGCGTTTAGGCGGGAACACCCTCGCACATGCGCTGGGTGTGGGGGGTGGAGACTAACGAACTTTCCTATTGCTAGGGAAGTTCCGACCTCTGGCGCAGGGGCTCCTGGGAAACCCATCTGTGTGGCTTCACGAAGGCCATGATGGACAACACCCTTCCACTATCACTTTTCTCACACCAGTTAAATATGTCTAGTTAGTGTGGGCTGTTCTCTGAAGAACGGGTGTACACATCCTGTATAGGGCCAATTCCCAGTGCTCGGAACATGAATACACAGATTCTATGATAAATAATGTGTTTCCCATGTTCAGTAGCTGGACATGCTCAGCTACCAGAATTTTACCCTAAGCCAATTCAAACACTTAAATTTAAAAGGGAGGGGCATATTTCATGCCCTATGCACACAAAAACCCTTTTGGTTTTTGTGGAGACAAAAAAAAATGGTGGAAAGTCGTGCTGGAAGGGGCCAACAGAGATGAAGAAAGGGTTCTTTTTAAGGCTGAGTAAACTTAGTTTTAGCCATACATTTATTTGGAAATGCTCATTCTTCAAATATCTTTCTCTGAGTATGAGTTAAATGTCTTTCACATATAGTGATATAATTAACCCTAAAACCTGGGGTGTGGTGGCTCAGTGGACTAAGACTCCAGAAACTGTTGGCTGCAAAGTCGGCAGCTCAGCAGTTCAAATCCCTGGTGCTACACAGCGGAGCGAGCTCCCGCTGATAATCCCAGCTCTCGCCAACCTTGCAATTTGAAAGCATGTAAATGCAAGTAGATAAACAGGTACTGCCGTAAAACGCGGGAAGGTAAAACAGTGTTTTCTTGCAGTCATGCCCACCACATGGCCATGGACTTGCACAACACTGGCTCTTCGGCTTGAATACGGAGATGAGCACTGCCCCTAGATTCAAACACGACTAGCATGCATGTTTGGGGGGAACCTTTACCTTTTTTAAACTTAGTTTTAGCCATACATTTATTTGGAAATGCTCATTCCTCAAATATCCTTCTCTGAGTATGAGTTAAGTGTCTTTCACATATAATCATATAATTAACCCCAAAATAGTTCAACTGAGACTCAGACCTGGCACCTCTCATTAGAAATTCATACCTAATTGTGGGACTGCTGTACTGTCTGCAGGCTTGACTATGCTTGCAACCAGAAATGGGATGTTTGCTTATGAATATTATTGCAGAACATGCAATTACAGTATTTTCCATGTACAGTATAAGACTATATTTTTGTCTAAAAGTGTTAGACTAAAAGTTGAGGGTCATCTTATACACAGAAGTAAGACGAAGAGAGATTTGCATGATTTCAAAACTGTAATTTTGGATTGGAAAAGTGGGGGGGCTCTTATGCATGGGGGTGTCTTATAGATGGGGAAATATAGTATGGGTATTTTGCAATGAAAAATTGTGTAAGATAATAGGAAAGGCCTGGAAGCTGTTAAAACAACAACAGAAAAACCCAAACAACTAAAGGAAAGGCCAAGAATATCTACCAAGGGGGCAACCTTCATCATAAGAAGATAAGAACAGCCTTGCTGGAACAGGTCACAGCCCATCCACTCCAGCATTCTGTCTCACACAGTGGCTCACCATTTGCTTCAGGGAATTCCCAAGCAGATGTCTTCAACCACTTAAGATCTGAGAGATATCCTGTCTCTCTCTCCAACCCAGAGGCTGGAGAGAGAGCTCTCTTGTGGCTGTGCCAGGAATCAAATCTAGACTGACACTTTGCAATACCGCTTTACATCCGTCAACTTCTGTCCTCTAACCACTCGCCCTCTCTCTTATAATCTCATTGTCCTAAATGGTATGAACAAAATGGTGTCACATACGCATGCAAGTGTGTTGCAAAAAACAAAGAACAAAAGCACTGGGTTGGGTTTTAAAATGTATCTCCTCACCAGCAACCAAGCCTGTCTGCACACTGGCAGAATCCATCATTGGTCAGCCATCTCTGCACACTGAAGCGAAGCATGTGAGGATGTGAAAGGCAGGCTATCTTAATTTCCTAGCAACTGGAGAGAGCTGTTGCTGTTTCCGCTTGTCAGCAGGAATGCTCCCACTTGATGTAGCTGACAGTAAACTTTAACACACATTTCAGGCATCTTCTTTACAGCCTGCTAATTGTGGAAGGTGAAACATGGTTGCGGCTGCACAGCTTTGGATTTCCCTGTCTGGGGACAAATTTGTACTTAGCCCCAAACCCAATACAAACGGAGCTGAACAGCTGTCCCCAGTGTGGGCCCTAATAGTCTAATTATCACTAGAGGGAAGATAGCTGACAGTGTGCATCTCCCCTCAGAAAGTCAGAGGCTGCCAGAGTCTTCTGTGGGATTTATGGGCGATTAAAAGTCCTTACCCCCATAAAAGAGGCAGAAACAAAGTACCAGGAGCACGTTAAAGGGAGAGCGTGTTAAAACGAATAGGCCCCTCAGTCATAATTAGTGGCTGCCACAGGCCGCGCAGCAGCTGTGGAAGTGTAAAGCTCGTTTTACACTCCATTCCCTTGCAGGAGCCAAATGGAGCGCCAAGCTGTGCTGTAGGTCCATGGTGCTGCGTGTGAAGGGGGTAGAAGGAGTCAAATTGCCAACAGCTTTCCCTTCCTTTCCCTCCCATACACATTGCGGGCACCTCAAGCCCAATCAGCCTTTGAGAAGCTGGAGAGAAAGAGAGAGAGAGAGAACAGCAGTTCTGCAATCCCCAGCTGTTAAGCAAGGCCTCTGCCTCTAGTGACCTTTATATTCAAGTGGCTCAAATTAGTTCCAAAGATTACAGACATTCGATGACATAAAAGGCCAGTTGTGCTTTCCTACTTAATGGCAGGAAAGAGTAACCAAACTAGTCAATCAAAATGACAGCCGGAGACAGAAACAATGGGTCTATTCCTAGGGCAGACCATTAGGCCCTAGCTGTGTAAGAAGAGATTAAAAGGGTAATAAATTGCTGTGTAGTGTGTGCGTGTCTGTGTTTTTGTGTTGAAAACATCTGGTTTTAGGGCATTTTTTCCAAGCCTCATGGTCTGGAGAGGGGAAAAACTGGAGATAAAGGTATCACCATAAAGATCCAGGTTCAAATTCTGTTTTGGTCACAGAAAAAGAAAAAGTAATATCAATGCATGCATTATATGTCAACCAATGAGTTCAGGGTGTAACATAGGCTAAACTCAGATGAAGACAAAATGACTACAGTATAATGATATTGGCTAGAATCCCATTGCTGATTTATGGTTTCATCACTGAAATAGCTTAACTTGCAAGGAAGATCAGGCACATGCCCCAGATTGCAGCAGGCACTTCATTAATTAGTAGCAATTTGCCTCCCATGATTTATACCATTTCATGACTTGCCCATCTGTAAATCAGCAGGTGAATTCTGGTCACCAGGGTCATTCTTTCATTCCTTATTTGTATCAAAGTGTTGCACAGTTTAACACTGTGGACCTATATGAAATTTAAATAAAATTTAAAAAACTAAAATTTTAAGGGAATTTAATATTTTTCATCAGAAGTTTGCTGCTTCAATAGTGTTATTTCAGTCATTTCCTGGATATTATTTTGCACATAATAAAAATTGCATGAGCTTAAGTGCGGCATTGGTTAAAAATCTTCATAGTCAGAGAAAATGTGTCCTGTATCGAAGGAGCCCAATTTTACTTAGTTATTCTTTGATCTTCCTCCATTCTTTGAAGTCAATTAAGTGATTTCCAGGTGATTCATCTAGAGTCTTGTTGTGGAGGGAGACACTCTTCAGCAGTCATACCATACATACTGTTGTTCTTATTGTCTGTGGCAGTGGACCCCAGTCTGACCCAGCCAGTTTCCTGAAGACATTCTTTCTCGCAGCAACTTTATGTCTGGTGTTTAGACAATGCTCTTTGTAGAAGCATTGCACTGACAATGTAAGTAGAAATTTGCCAGTTCAGGCTTTTGGTCCAAATATCTGTTTCCAAGAAAGCACAGTGTGATGCCCTAGGACAGTGCCTTCACCACTAGCTGTACTGGCCAGGATTTCTGAGAGTTGTAGTCCAAGAACAACAGGGACACACAGTTGGCAACCACTGCCTTGGAATGTTCATAAGCAAGGATCTCCTGCTGGTTGTTCAAAGCATCTGATATTCATAGATATATTGCTCTAATTCTGATTTCATTAAGCTATTATGCCTAATACCGTAGTCTTTGTTGGACTCTCTGCAGCTGACACCTTATAATATACTCAAATACATGTTACATTTAACCAACTACTGGAGTTTCCACTCCAAATATAGAATTACCTACAATACAATCTTAATACAAAGAAGTGCAAAAGCATTCCAAAATCTCCTTCTTCTGGATGATCAAAACCATGTGTGGCAAACGTCTTCAGTGAGAGCTAAAAAGGGAATGATGAAGCGCTGGACAAAGGGAACCGATGAATAACTCCAGTTTGAAGCTTTCTGCAGCCCAGAACACAAGCAAAGTGTTGGTACAAAGTTATATAAAAGTGAAGGGGGCGGTTTCGAACATTCCGAAGGCTGCGGGGAGGGGGCTGTGATTCAGCATAGCTTCAGTTGGGGATTGGCTAGCTAGCCACATTAGAGGAAACTGCATAAGCCTATGTACATTCACTTAAAGTCACTACGATATGCACTTTGTCATCTGATGTTCTCCTTGCATCCACACATAAGGGTTGGGTGGTTTTGAGTCAGGAAAACACACCATACTTCAAGTGACTCTGTTCATTACATATTTCTTTAAAGAGAAGGAAGGAAGGAAGGAAGGAAGAAATTACCCTCCTTGTCACCTACTGTCTCCTTTTTCTTCTGGAAGCTTTTTTTTATTTAATTTTTTTCTTAAAGATATAGCACACCAGCATTGTCCTAACTAGGCTTTAAAAGATATACCTTTGCTTTCTCTGTCCTTCTCCCTGGAGAAACAGAACTCACCAGTTTCCCAATATCCTTTTAAATTTCCCCATATTGTTAAGTCTATTGGGAAGTTCAAAATAAGCCATCCACATTGGTTCAATCCCAGTGATGCAGGAACCAAACCAAAATACCAGTGGATCCTTGTATAACAAGTGGTTTATTTAACAGAATATCTGCTTAAAGGAAAAATCTTCTGGAGATAGGGGGAAATCGCTTAACAGAGTCACCTATGGGGCGAATCTGTACAACAGAAAAATTAAGGAATCTGTGCAGGGATTAATCCATTATCAATGCATTGCTATGGATAATTTGTACAAAGGAATTTTTGCTTAACAGAATTTCATTTGGAATGAATTAATTCCTTTGTACAAGATACCACGGTAGAGTGATCCTACCAAAAAGATGCAGGTAGGAACACTCTGTGTATGGCCTGATTTGTGCTATGGTTGGCAGGGAAATGAGTGAACCAGCCCAGCCCTGGAGCAGTCCGAACAGCAAGACAAATCCATATGCAGTCTCACCCTTGGAGGGGTGTGAGCTCAGGGTTAGGGGATAGAAGGGTTAGAAGGAGGCATCTGCTGGGGGGGGGGAGCTAGTAAAACCAAGAACACATTTTAATGAAGGTCTGCTCCTGAAATTCGGTCAAAGGAAGAAATCCCATGCCTTTGAATGATTGAAAACACCATTTCATGAAGCTCGCTTCATTAGGAGACTTGGTTGGCATACACTTGCTGGTTGCCTGCTAAGAGAGGTTTCAAGCCATCCTCCAGTGGGAAATAAACCATTTCTTCTTGCCAGCTCCTGCTGAGTGATTTGGTTTGGTTTGGTTTGGTTTTGGAAGATTTTTTAATCTCATTTAAACCTTCCATTATCGCTATTCCAAACAGTAATTGCTTTCTTACCTTGCCTAGAAGTAAACAGGATTTTTTCCCCTCCTGCACAGATTCCTTGATGCACCACACACACATACACACTGCCTTGCCACCAGCTGCTGCGAACAGAGCACATATGCCAGGATGCAGATTGGGCTGTTCATTTACATACTGAACTCTGTCAGGAGATTGTTTCCTTGCCAATCTATTTCCCTCTGGAGGAAGCAGGCTCCAGTGCTAAACTAGAGATTCTACTGATGCATCTCCTCCTCTTTTGATTTCCCTCGCCAAAGAGTTAGATACTACAGAGTATCAAAGAAGAATATGAATCAGACTCATCTCATTGGCAACTTCCCAGAGTTGCAGCTTGCAGCTTCCTAAGGGGAAAACCACACGTGCCTATATAACAATTTCTACATATGAAATAACTCTCAGGTCCCTTTCTGTCACCTATATAATCAGATTTAACAAGAATTTTCTTGGTGAAGCTGTTTTTTTGGACGTCTTTCAGAATCTCCCAGTAAGCATGGCAATTGGCCAAGTTGGCACATGGATTCTGGGAGATGTAGTCCAAAGTATTCATTTGTATTTCAAGTTCTGCAGCATGATCCAAGAACATGGAGATGTGTCTCCATTTTTCTGTTTTGTTTCTCCCCAAGGATTTTATGGATATACTGCCCAAGCTCGAGGCACTGCTTCTACTCATGTCCCCATAGATCTTGTGATACATCATTGTGATCACAGGCATGGATCAGGTTCATTCAAGACTGTGAACAAAGTAATACATTGAAGCCGAGCCCTTCTTTCTTTATCTTAGACCGCGAGAGAGAAAAGGTTTGCCAGAATCCAGCCCACCTCAAAGTTACCCAAAGGAGGTATGGGAGTTCCCCTGTGATCGATCGAAGGTTTGCCAGAATCCAGCCCAACTCAAAGTTACCCAAAGGAGATATGGGAGTTCCCCTGTGATCGAAAGGACAGCTGTTCCACCTTCAGAACTGAGAACCAATTGAGAGGCACTGAAGCAGGTTACTAAGTTTTTAATATAGTAATACCTTGATGTATGAGCATAATCCAATCCAGAAACATACATGTTAACCAAAACACTCATATCATACCAAATTTCCCCATAAGAAATAATGGAAACTCAGATGATTTGTTCTGGGGCCCTATAGAACACATGCTGTACACACAAAATGCCAAAACTCACAAAAGAAGTTGGCTAGAAGTCCACGTCCACACCATGGTTTAGGGACCTGGCTATGGAATCTGCTCTTCTTAGGACTAACAACTGGATTTTATTCTGTGTTTTTAATGTGACCATAATAAAGTGCAATTTGTTGTCCTATACACACTTGACTAGCTGCCCCATGACTAGAAATGGTTGGAAAAATTAAAGATGTTGGGAACAAATTAAATATAAATATAAATATAAAGACAAATAAAACTCTAGTCTGCACTCTCCTTTGAAAACCTTTGTGGCTGGTACAAAGGAGAATTTCCTTCCTCTCTCCTCCCTCTGCTTTTGAGGCTTGACTGATATGGAATGGTCCAGAGTCCAGACAATCACTCACAATCCAGCACGGGCGGGGGGAGGAGAGAGAGAGACACCAATTACTCACTTGTGATTATGTATTGCAAAACACTGCTTGTATATCAAGGCAACATTTAGAAATGCTTGCTTGTCTTGCAAAACACTTTTAAACCAAGGTACTCTTAAACCAAGGTATGACTATATCTGGAAGAAAGCAAGAAATTTACAATCAACCTACTGTTTTCAGTACAGGCCATTTATTAACATAGAATCATAAAATATAGAAGGTGGCAGGATCCCATGAGGTGGTCAAGCCCAAGCCTTTGCTCAGTGCAGGAACCCAAATCAGAGTATGTGGCAGCACAATTACTGCTGGAGAAGCAAGATAAGGTTACTATTAAACCTGACATTTCAAATAGTTACTGATTGCCATGAAAGAAACACCCTTGGGCTCAAAGAGCAACTTTAGTTATAAATACATTACTTTAAAAAAAATCACAAAGCTAAACAGACACGAAAAGTTGGAGAAAATCTTCATGGTGATCTGGGTACACAGTGGTACCCTGACTTAAGAGCAATTTGACTTAAGAGCGGAAAACTGTTGGCATTTTAACTGCTGCCTTACAAATTTTAGATATGGTCTGCTCGACTTACAAATATTTTTTTCATTTTTTTATTTTTAACTTATTTTTTCCAATTTTTTGAATAGGTACCCCGCCTTAAGAGTAGTTCGACTTAAGAGCATGCATTTGGAATGGATTAAATTCGTAAGTTCAGGTACCACTGTATACAGCCTTGTTTTTAGCCAAGATGGTTTGTGGCTGAATGAAATAACATTAAGCCAGTTGAATTTGTGTTTGCTGACTGATCTAAGGCAGCCCACTATACCCCACTACAGTCACCATACCTTTGAGGTTGGCTTCCACTGGCCCTGAGCTATTCTTTCATTAACTCCATTTCAGTTTTGA
Source organism: Phrynocephalus versicolor (assembly GCA_023846285.1). Lineage (NCBI taxonomy): Eukaryota > Metazoa > Chordata > Lepidosauria > Squamata > Agamidae > Phrynocephalus > Phrynocephalus versicolor. The sequence goes on from JAHTLZ010000015.1 coordinate 15,067,241, forward strand.
AGCCATGGGGTTTTGTTGAAAGAATCCAAATCTAGAAAGGAAAGTATGCACCCGATAAGATAGTGAAATAGGATCATGTTGGATCACATGGGAAGGGGTTGCTTTGCTCGGTGCAATCTCATCTGAAGCCATTATTCCATGCAAACACACTCCTCTCCCATCTCTCCAGCCCAACTCTCTCCTCTCCCTGGGGGAAAAAAACGAAAAGAAAAGAAAAGAGGATTGTACTCAAGGTATTTATTTATTTATTTATTTAGAATATTTTTACCCCACCTTTCTCCTTGGAAAAGGACCCAAGGTGGCTTACAATAAAGGGACAATATACAGCCAGAACATTTAAGACATATTCAAGTTAAGAACAGGGAATAAGAAGAGGCATCTTAAACATTAAAAGGAAACATTAAAGCAGGTATCTCCTGCCACTGAATATCAAAAGGTCAAAATGAGCAAGGGTCAGGCCGGTTTGCAATTTTCCGTATTTCATCTAGTTGCCAGTAAACAGATCAAACCAGACTGTGTCAAAAACAGTCCAAAATGAGAGCTATGCTATTGTCTGTTCACACACTCCCATGAGCCCTTAGAAATGCCTTTAGGAAACTCCCAAGATGTGGAAAAAACATTTTGCTCCTACTTTTCTTCTTAAGGAAGTGAAACCAAGAGTTTCCATATGTACTGATGTCAAAGAAGTTCTGCTGGATAACTTGGGATTCTGAAAAATCCCAGGCATCTTTGGAAAAGAAGCTGTGGTTTAAAATTTTCACATTTTAACGAAGCAATCTTTCTTCTTGCCAAGGAATTCAAGCCAAAACAGGTTTGTTGTTTCCAGTCTTTCCATCTGGTTTCTGTCTGATTGCAAAGCTGCCTCATTTGCATTCCCCTAGGGGGCTTTGATTCTATCTGGAATGTTGGTGCCTTTAGTCTGCAGCCCTTAAGCTTGACCAGGTTACCCTTTGAGTCTCTCTGGAATGAAATATATTTGTGATATCATGCCAGTTTTGCCATATGGCCATCTGGGCTACAACAATTTAAGATCCAGAAGAATACAGGAGAGTATACCTTTCTTTCTTTCTTTCTTTTTTTTTTTTACAGAAGGAAATGCCATCAGAAAATGATTCACTGATTGATTTTCCTTGTTAAAATTGAAGGTGCTGATTCTATATCCAGATGATCACTAGCTCTGAGGTGGGGAAAGTCCCTACCTAGCTTAACGGTTAATCCTGCCCCTTCACTGTATGTTTGAGTCTAGAGAGAAGGAAAAACATATTCATGGTATGTGGTGGTGGGGGTGGGGGTATCAGGAAGTGCTCCCCTGTGAAGTCTAGGGAAGCTGCATGTGGTCCACAGGCCACTCATTGTCCATCCTGAGACAAAACAAATATCCATAATAGTGCTCTACTAATATTTTTAAACTGCCAAAATGTCAACATAATCAACATGCAATGAAATATAACTTCGTAAAATAGATCCTGTGAAGTTTTATCCTCTTCTTTTCCCTAGCATTTAAAAAGTGACACCATGGAAAGGGGAAATCCTAGAAGCTGACTCTTTCCCTCCCCCCATCAATTAACCACTTCTCACCCAAATACAAACCAATTCTCAGTGGCTGTTTTTCAACAAAGGGGATTGGTTGGTTTTCTTTTTTATGCTACCTTTCTGTCTGTGAAGAGACCCCAGTTGGCTTACCTGGCACACCTAGAGGGAACACATTCCAAGGGCAGGAGATACTTAGCATTTCCTATAAAGTTTAATTTCATTGTGTGCATTTTGTGCATTTGTGAGATGGGCTTTTTGTCAAGAGTAACAGAGAAGGAAAGTGGCCATGGCGAAGGAAAAACAGGATACAGGACCACATTCCAAAACTGCAACTTGGAAATACAAATGAATTTCTCATCCTTAATTCCTTAAGGACGCAGTCCTAACTAGCCAAAATGGTAGAAGTGAGCCAAATCCAGGCTTTGTGTGCTGAATTCCAAATACTCCCAGCCGAGAGATGTGGGATTTAGAGGGGGTTTTTCCAGATCCAACTCCTCTTCAGCCTAACTTCACAGCTATTAGACTCCCACTAAGCTAGGCCAGAGTGAAAATAGTTCTAAGTAGAGACAGGCATTAACTACCACTTTGGTGCCTCTTGCCAGTTCATTTAGCATCCAAACAGGTGTTGGGTGTTTCATAGCCCTGCCTCCTCTGGAAAGGGCCCACTCAGAGGCAATGGCCTGGCTTTCCTGCACTGTCTTCTCTGGGTACTGCCTCTGCAATGGGCACCCACTGGAGGAAACGGGGCTTTGAAGCACCAAATGCCTGATTGGCTTCAAAACAAACCAGCATTAACTGCCAAGCCCATGCCTATCTCTACTTAGGACTACTCTCACTCTGATCTAACTTTGTCTGAACCTTGTGGCTGCCAGGCTGAACTAAGGAGCAGTTGAATCTCGCTAAACTCCTTCCCTTTCCACTCCTTCCATTTTCCACTTCTTTTTTGACACTGTTGCCCACTGATCTCAGCCAGTACTGGCAGATCCAGTTGTGCCAGCAGTTGTGAGATGTTGTGCTGCCAGCACAACAGCTTCATGTTCCATACCCACTGTGGCCAGCATATTCTTGAGTATTGCTTGCACTGCCTCATCCTCAATAATGATTAGACGTTTTATTATTGTGGTTAAGCAAAAGGGGGCATTGAGCCACGTGGCCCTCACAAAACGCAACTGCAAAAAGAGATTACAGGCGATACCTTTTTAACCTATTTTACTTATTTTTACCTATCTTTGCAATTGAGTTTTGTGATGGCCACGTGGCTCAAACCCCCTTTTTGCTTTGCTGGAATTGTGAAGATAACAAGAAAGAGTCAGCATTCCCCCACAGACCTGGAATGAGGCACAAGGACTTTCAACACCAAACGGCAAGACTAGGTAATATCACTTTAATTCAATCTGGTACTAATTGGCAAACCTAGTGGACTTACAAAATTTTACCCCAATCCCAGAATGAAGCACATGGGTCCCCCTGCATCAACCCTTTTCTCCCCTCACCTCATCTAGGCCAAAAGGGATTTGTATGTCTCTAGTGCCAAATGGAGCTGGGTAAGGGAGTGGGGGCGGTGTATGACCCATGTTCCTTTGTTTGAAGAAACCCAGTACTTAAGAAGCAGCTTTTACAACTACCCTTCCTGCCTCTTAAAAGACTTCTGCCCTGGCTGCAACACCACCTACAGTAGCCATGGATTTTATCAATATCTAAAAGTTACATCCTGGCAAAGCACATCTTTTACCATGTCTGAACTTCTGGGACCTGCTTTGAAGAAGAGTTATTTAAACTCTAAAGCTTGCAATGTTCCTCTTTTTTATTTTTAATAGTGGCCTATAAAGGTATTGCCTGTAATCTATTCTTATTGTGATTGTCACATAGTAGCATTAAATTCTGGAGTGATGATAACATTTTACATTAATTTGTTTTCATTCCCTTTGAGGAAGAAAGTTGGCCATTTTTTGCTTGCTTTAGCACTTCTAATTGATTTGTTTAGTGTAAACTAACATGGCAATAGCAGCGAATGTACCAGATTAACATAACAAATTTCTCTTAACACTTCAGCTTCAATGAATTAATTGTCTTTAACAAGCTAACGCCAACACTAATGCTTCCAACCCATGGAAAACAGAGAGAAGGCCCAGTGCCTGCCTTGTTTCCAACTCATATGGGTAAATTAGAAGTGTAAAAGACATTATCAGATGTAAAGGTCTGTAACCTTCCACGATCTTTCTTGACATAGGACGTTGATGCTTTCAGTATGGTGCCTAAGGGCTAAACCAGACCAGACACTGTCAGACCCAACAGCTGGGGCCTGCATCCCTCCCCATTGGAAATTGCATGGAACGGCATCATGTGGCTCAGAGGAAGCTACCAAACCTTCCCCACCCACCCTGACTCCCTGATGTGCTTTTTAAAAGACATGTCCCTTCCACTGGTTTTTGAGTTGAAGCAACAGGCTAAAGAAGCAGGAAATGGGAGTTGGAAGCAAGCTGTGGGGGAAACTGAAATTGCACACTCATCCATGCTGCACTTGAGAGCTTCCTTGCTGTCCCTCTCTCCTGCTCCATAGGGAATTGGCAGGGATTGTGTTGGTGTAGCAACAATGAATGCATTGTAAAGTTTCTAAAATAGTGGTTCCATCACAGTAGTCCTTGGCCTCAGGACAGAGCTCACTTCAGGAGAAACTGGTATATAGGATATCATCTACGGGCTATGCTTGGTGTCAACAAAAGTCAAAGCTGCTGTTAAGTACCATTGCTGACTTTAAAGGTGGTCTGAATTTCAGATCTACCAAGTTCCCTGGGATAACCTCTTAAAAAAAATCTGCAGGATAATTTGTAAGAGAAGAAGGATGCACGAAAGGAATCTGGCCTGAAACAGAAAGGCAAAAAAATCATATGGTGGCCCTAACCTGTGGGTCCCCAGATGTTCCTGGACTGCGACTCCCAGAAATCCTGGCCAGCTAAGCAAGCGATGAACTAATGGGACCCTCAGGTTGAGAACCACTGCCCTAAATGAAGGGCAAATACCTCTACCCTCCATTTCCACCAAGAGAAGTCAACTGAACTGGCATTTATTTATTTATTTTTATTTATTTTTGAATATTTTACCCCATCTTTCTCCTCAGAAAAGGACCCAAGGTGGCTTACAATCATGAGGGACAATATACAGCCCAGAACATTTAAGACATATTCAAGTGAAGAACAGGGAATTAGAAGAGGTATCTTATAACTTAAAAGGTACAAAGAGCTACAAAGAGCATGCAAAAAGAAAAAATAATCCATTATGAGGGGTGGAAAATAAACATGGAAAACATTGGTGTTCTTATGAAATCAGTCATTGCAATCATGCATGGTAATCCATACAAAAGTCACATAGTAGATAGTCTCTCATTCACAGAAAGGTTTTGCCTGCTTCTGGAAAGATATCAGAGATGGGGCAGTCCTGGCCTCCAGTGAGAGGGAGTTCCAAAGTCTGGGAGCAGCAACAGAGAAGGCCATTCATGTGTTCTTCTGAGCCGCACCTGTGAAGGTGGCAAGATGGGGAGAAAGGCCTCTCCTGATGACCTTCGCTCCCGAGCTGGTTCATGTCAGAAGATTCGATCTTTGAGGTAGTTTGGTCCCAGGTCATCTTGTGCTTTGTAGGTTAAGGTCAGCACCTTGAATTGTGCCTGATAGCTGATTGCCAGCTAGTGGAGCTGATGTAATAGGGGTGTAATGGGATCTCTGTAACCCACCCCAGTCTGCAATCTGGCTGCTGCGTTTTGGACCTGTTGATATTTCCTAAGCCTTTCCATCTGCAGCCCCACATAGAGCGCATTACAGTAGTCCAGCTGGGATGTCACTAGGGCAGTGATGGCCAAACTTTTAGAGATTGGGTGCCCAAACTGCAATTCAAAACCAACTGATTTCTTGCAAAGTGCCAATACAGCAATTTAACCTGAATACAGGTGACTGTGAAGGGACAATGTCAGGTGCCCATAGAAAGGGCTCCGAGTGCCACCTTTGGCACCCGTGTCATAGGTTCACCAACACTGCACTAGGGCATGTGTCACCATGGCCAGAGCAGGTTTTTCAATAAATGGGTGCAACTGACGAACTAGTTTTAGTTTTGCAAATGCACTCCTAGCCACAGCTGTGACCTGGGCATCTAGGCATTTGAAGCCAGGGCCTGGAAATGTTGCTTACTTTATTTGACCAGAACTTCCAGACTTTTCCAATTAACAAGGTTAGTGCTGGTGGTGGCAGAATTCTTCTACCTCTCTGGTCAGCACTGACATAAGGAAGTCAACTTTCACCACTTCCCCTGAGCCCAGCAGGCTAGCAATAAGGCATGCAGAAGAAGCTGAATGAAAAAAAAAAAGCCTGGAAAGGTTACCTTTGCTGGAACGCAATATCCAGAATTCCTCTGGTGGCATTGCCACTGGCTGATATAAGAACTGTTGTTATGGTGTTGTTACAGTCGTGACTGACTCTTCATGACCCCATGTCCATGGAGTTTTCTTGGCAGGAATACTGGTGTGGTTTGCCAGTTCCTACTCCAGGCACCTACAGCACCTGGTATTCCCTGGTGGTCGCCCATCCAAGTACTAACCAGGGTCGACCCTGCTTAGCTTCCAAATTCAGGCGAGATTGGATGTGCTTAAAGCATCTAGGCAGCTACTCTAAAATTTCCTGACTTTTCCACACTCTGCCTGGAACATATGACCCTGTTGTTCCTCAACAGAGAGCAATACCCCTCCCCCGCCCAACCAGCAGCAAATGCCTAATTCTAGCTAAAGGTAGAGCCAGAACTTGGTGGGGCTGAGAGGAAGCCCCACCGAACACAGTGAGCCAACAGGACCACACTTTGGAACAAACATGCATAGGTTGTATAGTCAATGTTTCATCAGGTGGACTAGCTGCTGGCCTGACACAGCTGTTAAACAAAAGCTTTCCTGCAAACAGAAATGGAGCCCTGAACATGGCACATAATATGCGAGGACATGTATGCTTGCTGCTCAGTGGCTTGGTTGTATGGAAATGACCAGTATATTTTCAGTATAATTTTGATTAGCAATGTGAAGCAATTTACAGAATGCAGTCATGGTAAAGGGTTTGAGTGTGGTGCAATTGAAGCAGTTTTCAGTAAATTAAAGTCATTTGATGGCTGAAGGTGTTACGTGGAGTTTTGGGGCTTAGTACCGTCATTTGGGCTGCTGTCCAAATCTCTTGGAATGTTTCTTGAACTGCCTCCCATTTTCTTTTATTCGATTCTCTCTGCCTGCCTCTCCTTTGCCTTCTCTCCCTAATCCACTCTTAAAACATGCATTTCTAAAAACAACTGGTCACTATTCATGGGCATGTCTGTTGAACCTCTGCTTCTTTTCGCGTTTTATGTGCCTCTTGTGTCTGCAGCCTGAATCCTCGTTCAGCCATGATGCCTGTAAGCTCCTCAAGTGAGTCAAGTGAGTCACACACACACACAAAGTGGATGTGTGCCAATATCTGAGGGAAAATTGAGCATTCCAGTTCCTCATCCCATCCCATCCCATTTCAGACTAACTAAGCAGTGTAGCCACAGTACACAGTCAAAGCATTTTGAGAGCACTTTAACCACCATGGCGCTATTCTGCAGAATCCGGCAATCTGTAGTTCAGTGAGATTCGTAGCAAATTCTTATTGTTACCGTTCAAGAGAGGCTACTTGCGTTAGAATTCTAAGTTCCTTACTTACAGGTCATGGAATCCCATGAGATGGTAGGTGCCATGGTTTAAATGGTATCAAACCATTTTAACGTTGTTGTGGAGCTACAAGAACTGCTGGGTAGCTGAGAGGTTTGGCTGTGAAAACAAAGGTTAGGAGTTCAATTCTTCCTTGACATGGGCAGGACTCAATGATCCATAAGGCCCCTTCCTGCACTATAGTTCTAAACGGATTATATATACACTCAGAATATGGAAGGCCAAAGTGGCAACTCTCCAGCCATTTTGGCAGGGCCAGATTGAACTGCTATAGGAATCAAAAGCCAGAGTTTGGTGACTAGAATAAGCCACTGACAGCCCAAGACCTCTTACTGGTCCTGGCATTATCCTTTATTCCCCCCTCCCCCCCACACACACCTTCTATTATTTCATTCAGAACAGGACTACTAAATCTCACTATAAAACACAACTCACTAAGATAATACAACAATGAACTGCTGGATAGCTCAGTGGCTTAGGTTAGGTGTTTCTCTAGCTGTTGAGTCAGAAGCTGGGAGCTCAGTTCCCCACAGTGCCTCCTATAGAGCAGCTGGACTTCATAAAGCATCCCTTCTAGCTTTGCTATTACAGTAATACCTCGGATAACGAAAGCCCCTGATAACAAATTTTTCGGATAATGAATTGCATTTTCAGGTATAGGGCTGCCTCGGATAACGAATTTTCCCTATGGGATGCCTCGGATAATGAATCGCAATTTCTAGGTATAGGTCTGCCTCGGATAATGAATCTTCTCTATGGGCTGCCTCAGATAACGAATTTTCCTATGGGCTGCCTCGGATAATGAATTATCCCTATGGACTGCCTCGGATAATGAATTTCCAGCATTCATCAGTAAAAAAGAGTTATCCCAGGTGGCATTGCATCTGTACCTTTAAAGAGCACTTTATAAAGAGTTTTGAGCAAAAAAACAGGTGTCTGTGTCATTTTCCTTGGCTTTGGAACAGATTAATTGGTTTCCTATTCATTCCTATGGGAAACCATGTTTCGGATAACAATTTTTTTCAGATAACGAATTGCCTCACAGAACAAATTAAATTCGTTATTCGAGGTACCACTGTATTGTTATTTTGCCAGGTGATATCCAGTTTTTGACCCTTTGCACTCTTTTGGTGATCATATCAGCTGTTATTTCTAGTTGGTTCTTTGTGCGCTTGGAGAATTTCTCCTCAAAATCTTGGAGCCATCCAGCATTTCTATTATAGTCTTTCTCAGTCCCCCATATGTCTTTCCAAAACTGAATGGTTGCCATTTTTTCAGGCTTTTCATCTTTTATACCTATCTTCTGATTTAAACTCTGATAGAACTTTCTTTGATCTGATCTAAACAATTGGTTGTCTTTATACTGAGTAAATATAGCATCATATGTTTCAATTTTTCTAGCTGTTGTTATTATTTGCTGCTTCATTATTTCCAATGCTTCTCCAATTTTCCTTGTACTTAGCCAGTATTTTAGTCAAATATTTCTTGATCTTACCATTCTTTAATTTGTCCTCCTGCAGGTTTTTTAAGTTACTCACATCTGCTCGAAGTCTTCTGATTTTAAGCTCCAGTCTGATCTTCCACTGTGGTTTCTCAAGACATTTTTGTGGGGCTTCAACTGTGGAATCCCTAGTTCTTCCATTACTATTACTGCTGCACTATAAGCAAGCTAATTTATCTGTTCAATTGACCTTATCTGGATTGTTGCAAGTGCTGAGTTGACATCATTCATCAATGGTACCAATTTTTTTCCTAGGCACAGTCTTTAAAATCAGGAGCCTTCCCCTCTCTTCATTTAAAGAAGCATGTGTGAGTATTTTATTCTTCAATTCTTGCTGCCTAATAGTGAGCTCTGCTGGTGTTCCAAACCTATTTGAATCTTCTTTTGGTTCAAATTTTTGCACAACATCCATATTTTCTTCAAATTTTGACTGTTTGATGTCCCCAGGTGTTATTAATCTATTTTCTCCTCCCATTTGGATAATTTGTTGACCTCCAATTTCACAACTCCTCTGTATTTCTTCTAGTTCAACTTTACTAAACACCATGTTTCTGATAATATATCTTATTTATTTATTTATTTATTTATTTATTTATTATATTTATATCCCGCTTATCTTCCATACGGAACTCTAAGCGGCTCACACTGGGCGAACGAGCGCCAATATACACAAATCCAACAGTAATATAGTATACAACAAGACATGAATTAAGACAGTTAAAACCCGGTGCATCCAACAAACTGGCAATACAAAAGCTATCAAACCAGGCGACTCTAACTAAACAGCATAGCCCTATGGTACACATAAAACATTGTCGCTTGGAAGTTAGAGATGGCGGGACCCTAGCAGAAAAAAGAAAAAAAATCAGGGCTCGCCAAAGGCCTCTCGAAATAAATAGGTTTTTACAGCTTTTCGAAAGGCCAGCAGGGACTCTGCAGAGCGCACCTCGCTAGGGATGGAATTCCATAAGGAGGGGGCTGCCACCGAGAAAGCCCGGTTCCGGGTGACCGACTTCCGGGCTTCTCGTGGGGTGGCAACCCGGAGCGAGTGCGCTTGCACCTGCTGGTGCGAGCGCACTCGCTGGTCAGCTAATTGTAATTCAGTTATCTTGGAGTTTGGATATTCGTGTTTCCATAACTGATGCATCCACTTTTGGTAGCCTCGTTTTTCAGGTTCTGCTCTATAATAGCATTTCATGATTGTCCGATTCTCTGGCAGAGTATATTTCTGCCGCTTCGGAGATGGTTCAGCTTCCAGTAACTCTACAGGCCCATGCCCTGGTTGCTCAGCAATGGGACCCATGACCGGTAGCCTATTTATTGATGGATATCCAGGTTCATAAACAACCATCGTGGTCCTTGTTAACCCGGGTGATGACCGAGCCTGTATAGGCTCCTTTATATTATATTTCACCATGATTCATGGGTTGTTGGTTGCGCTTACTTCTGTTCCTCAGTCGAGACCTAGTGGTAAGGTTGGACCTACTGGAGCAGTTAAGCCCCCCGCCACGACAAGGCAGCACCCTTGGGGGGATTATTATTATTATTATTATTATTATTATTATTATTATTATTATTAT
>JAHTLZ010000015.1:15082339-15092969 GCA_023846285.1 Phrynocephalus versicolor
CCTGGTCAGAGGGGGAAGTCAGACAAAAGCAATACATCCCAGAAGGTTGATGAATCAAAATGATTTTTAACTGCCCTTGGGGAGTTTCCTACCGCTCTGATGGGTGATTCTATTGAATCCTTGGTTGATCTCTGGAATGGAGAAATGAGTAAAACCACTGACAGGATAGCTCCTAAACATCTCCTTCCTCACAATAGACTCAAATTGGCTGCTTGGTTTACTGGGGAGCTGGCAAAATTGAAATGGGTGGCCCGTAGAGGTGAAAGGTGTTGGTGGAAAACCCAGATTGAAACAGACAAAGAAACAGTGAAAGGCCTTGGGAAGGCTTATCCAAGCCAGTGGAGGCAGCAAAGAAATCATTTTTCTCTACCACCATTGATTTGGCACAAAACTGCCCAGCAGAGCTTTTCGGAATAGTCAAAAGTCCGCCACATGCTGACCTATCGATGGATAACACAGACCACTCTGTATCTCACTGTGAAGAATCTGCACAACACTTTTCAGGCAAAATTGAACAGATCTTGGATGCTGCTATTGATCCAGAGCCTGTAAATAAAACACCCCACCGTGCTTGTCCTATATTAATGGATGACTTTGAGCTCCTACAGACGGACAATGCGGTCAGGACACTTGGGGAGGTGAGGGCCACCACATATGTGTTGGATCCTTGTCCCTCATGGATCATAAAAGCTGCCAGAGAAGGTATAGCAGACTGGTTAGGAAGAGTAGTGAATGCCACCTTACAACAAGGCAGGATTCCAGCATTCTTAAAGGAGGCAATAGTAAGACCACTGTTGAAAAGGCTTCCTTAAATCCAACAATACTGAACAATTACTGACCAGTATCAAATATTCAATTTTTGGAGAAAGTCCTAGAGCGGGTTGTAGCCTTGCAGCTCCGGAGGTTTCTGGATGAGATAAACTACTGTATCTGGATCCATTTCAGTCTGGCTTGAGGTCTTGCTATGGAACAGAGACGGCACTGGTTGCATTGGTAGATGACTTACGCAGGGAAATGGATAGGGGATCTTTCGGTTTTACTAGACCTCTCAGCTGCTTTTGACACTATAGACCATGGCATCCTCCTGACTCGTCTCTCTGAAATGGGAATTGGGGGGCAATGCATTAAAGTGGCTCCAGTACTTCCTGCAGGAAAGAAGGCAGAAAGTGGTGTTAGGTGATTCATGTTCAGCACCACGGCCGCTGACCTGTGGAGTCCTCTTGGGTTCTGTTATGTCTTCTATGTTATTTAACATCTATATGAAACCACTGGGAAGATTATCAGGACTTTTGGGGTTAAGTGCCACCACTATGCTACTGATACCCAGCTCTACCTCTCGTCACCTCCAGATTCTAAGGGAGCTATTATCTTAACTTTACATGAGTGTTTAGCTGCAGTAATGAAGTGGATGAGGATCAACAAAATGAAACTAAACCCAGACAAGACAGAGGTGCTTCTGCTGAATTAAAAGGGACAACAAGTGATAGGGATGCAACCTGTACTGGATGTCCCGGCTAGACTAAAGTAATTTGCTCTATGTGATACTCCCGATGAAAAGTCTCAGGAAACTTCAATACCTTTCTCTTCAGGCAACCTTTTCCTGAATCATGGACATCCTATTACGTGTCTTTTATATGAATCTATACGATCACATAGACTTTGTGTTTATAACCACTTATAACCTTGTGTGATTGCATTGACACTATATTTTGAATGTTAGTTTCCATCACTCATAACTTTTACATTGAATTTTAATCTCTTTTTAACTGCTTGCATTCTCTTGTAGCTTTGATGTAATGTTGTCTTTTAATTCTGTAAGATGTCCCTCAATTCCCTCTTCTCAATACTTAAATGTCTTAATTGTACTGGACTGTATATTGTCCCTCATTACTGTAAGCTACCTTGGGTCATTTTCCAAGGAGAAAGGTAGGGTAAAAATACTCTAAAATAAATAAATAAATAAATAAATAAACAAATAAATACTCAGAAGCCCTGTGGCTCAGTGGTTAAATGCCTGTACTGCAGGTAAAATTGTGTTCACGACCTGGAGTTCAATCCCAGTTAGCAGGCTCAAGTTTGACTTAGCCTTCTATCCTTCTGAGGTCAGTAAAATGCGTACCCAGATTGCTGGGGGGTGGCGGCAATGTGTAGCCTGCATACTATAATTAAACTGTGAACCACCCAGAGACTACTTGAAGTGTTATGGGGAGGTATATGAGCAAAACACTTTGCTTTTGATTTGAAGTGTCTGGGCCAGATAATGGACTGGATGAGGCCATATAATGAAGTGGATGAGGACTGATAAATTGAAATTCAATCCAGACAAGATGGAAGTGCTGTTGGTGGGTGCTTTGCCAGACAGGCTAGAGGGACATCTTCCTGTTCTGGATGGGGTTGCACTCCCCCAAGGGACAGGGTCCACAGCTTGGGGGTGCTCCGAAGATTGCAACTGGTTCAGAATCATGCAGTGTGGCTGGTGGGTGGTAGGGCTGCCAGGGATCACATCACACTAATTCTGTGTAACCTGCATTGGTTACCAGTTGTTTCCTGAGCCCAATTCAAAGTGCTTGTTTTGACATATAAAGGCTTAAATGATTTAGGACCTAGATATGTGAAGGACCGCCTCCTTCCTATGAACCTACCTGACAATTAAGATTGAGTCAGGACGCCCTCTTGAAAGAGCCATCTCTCAAGGAGGTGAGAGGGGTGGTTTGTAGACACAGGGCCTTCTCAGTAGCTGCCCCCAGACTATGGAATACCCTTCCAAGTGAGATCTGCCTGGTGCCAACATTGATGACATTTTGGTGTCAGGTAAAAACCTTCCTGCTCCAGAAGTTTTTTAATTGACATGAAATAGATTGTGGGTCCTGATGGTAATTTTAGTGTAATGTTTTTATTATTGTTTTAATTATTTATTGACATTTTGATGTTTTAACTGTTTTAATTCTTTTGATTGTAAGCTGCCCAGTGGTTTACCATTCCCTTCTTCTAAGGACGGTGTGGCTTGCCCAAGGCCAAACAGGCTGGCTCTACTTGCAGGAGGTACAGTGGGGAATCAAACCCCTAGCCTTTGGGTCTGTAGCCAGGTCCCCAAACCACTGATATATTCACTGGGGGATTTAAGGGACCAAAATTAGTTCCCTGGACCACTAGAACAGGCCCAGCCAGGTAAAGAGTCCAGGACTAAATATTGTATCTAAGAAAGATTCCAGTAGGTCACTCTGAGTACTTGTTGATATTAAAGTGGTTGGACCACAGCTACATTTTCCTGTCTTCGTGAAGCATCTTGAACAAGCAGTAGGTTCTTTCATTTTGGAGTATATAATCAGATATGTTTACTGCTTTTAAAAGTAATTGTGTATTTACTGAATTTTTTTGAAGATGTGGATAATAGATTTAAGTAAGAGAAAATGCATAAATATAAAGTAACAACACTTGCACACTCAATTAGAATTTCAGATATTATATCAAAGAGCTCAAGTATGGACATGACTCGTACATGGGTATAAAAGAAATTACATTGAGGAGCGTAGCGTAAGCTCTGCTACACTTATCTGCACAACGTAAAAGAGAAGATAAGTTGTTTATTTGAGGTTATTATTTGTTGTACCCTGCCGAAGCAGATGTTATCCGGTTGAGAAGGAAACATCATGCTGAATCAATGACTGAAGAAAGAATACTTTGGTGTTTTGGTGGCAGGTCAATATATTATCTGCTTCTGCATGAAAAAGGAAAGAGTATTAAAAAGAATATTTTTTTCTTAGCAGTCTTTGATTTAAGTGTTTATAATTATCATTTCAGCATTAGTGATTTCAAATCTTCCACCATGGAGACTTAGATTGTATAAAAGTTTCTCCTTTTACAATCATAACAATCCTGAAAGGTAGGTTAGACCTTGAGATAGTGAGTAGTTCAAGTTCATCCACTGAACTCTATAGACAAACAGAAATTGAGAGCAAAGGGTTGGACCCAACTTTTCCCCCTACCATTTTCTTGACATTGTTGCTTTTTGCCCCCAGCCTCCTCTTTCCTCCACCTCTCTCTGTTGCTGTCTGAGGAGACATGGTGGTGGTAACAGACAGCAGCAGCTGTGCAGTAGTGAGGCAATGCTTCTTTTCTCACTCTAGGTGGGCACAGAGTTTGTACCACCCAAGTTTCCAGAACCAACCCAGATCTGGAAGTTGAGACATGGTAACTGGAGTTCTTTTCTTGTGAGATCGAAACGTTTCACTACACATCCAAGCAGCTTTGGCAGTTTGAGGAAAGTTAATGAACAACCTATATCTTTATTACATCAGGGTAACAGTGATGGGACATCTGGTTAATGGTGAATCCAGGGGCAAAAGGAGCTCCTGGACACATCAAACTTGCCCTTCTCTTTCCTTAGATCCAAGCCAACATCCACAATCCAACATACTATCCTGCCCGTTGAAATAATATATCTAGTCTGTGCTAATCTGTAGACATGCCAAGAATATATTATTAATTAGAGGACCTCCATTGATTTATATGTCTGGACGCATTTATTTAACACTGGAGAAATTGCATTTACATTATCTTGTGCTTTGCCTACAACATCCAGTTAATCCAAGTGAAAGGAAATGTTATGTTAGTTCTATGGTGGACTCCTGCAGGTCACAGAAGGCTTAATTTTTTTTTTTTTGTAAACTAAGTTGCCTCAGATACAAAATCTCAGATAGTGGATTTCAGGACCAGAAGATACATCATCGTTCAGAAGATCTCTCTGTGGCAGTTCAACTTATTAACATTCTTCTTGCCTTAATGTGATTGTTCTAGATAGAACAAAGAATGTACTAGCACATAATGTTGGACTAACCTCACCTTATCTGATTTTAGAAGCTAAGAAGAAGGGGTCAAGCCTGGTTAATATCAGGACAGAAGTCCACCAAGGAATATCAGGGGACTTCAAGTATGTCCAGGAATGTATCTTGCCTGAAATCCCAGAGATCCACTGTCAACTATGCTTCTCAAAACTGTATTAGATTGAACAATGGTGTGATTTTGTGTAAGTTTCTGGATTTGCTATAAAGGTCATATGTTTTGCTACTGCTAAATACTGGCTAGTCAACCTGCTTATTTGAGGAAGTTTGCTTCCACCAGATCTGACTGACAGAGGCTAGAACATTGTACTGGGTATTGCAATACATAGCAATCCTGAACTATGCACATATCAGTCAATATTCTCCATTTGCTGACAACCAGGACTGAATATTTTTGTAATCTGTTTAATCTTCTTCACTGCTTTCTCTTGCAATTATATGCACTGTGCTCACAACCTGGGACTCAATTCCAGGTTGCAGGCTTCAGGTTCAATCAGCCCTCCATCTTTTTGAGGTCGGTAAAATGAGTATCCAGTTCACAGTGGGGGTGGGGGGGGCAAAAATAGCCTGCAAAATTACACTGTAAACTGCCCAGAGTGCTTTAAGCCCTACGGAGCAGTATATTAGCAGAACACTTTGCCTTTGTACTCCAGAACACACTCTCCCCCCCCCCCGAAAGTGTCTGAATGATTCATAACAAACATGATTTCTCATGTTTATCTTCAGCCTGTTGTACAGACACATATTTTGCACTCAGGAGACTGCCCTCCGAAAGCTGAAATCTTGAATTCATTAGTGATGAAATTCACATTACTCTTCAGCCTTGTTTTCTTCTCTTTCTTGCACATGTTGCTCTTATTATCATTTTAAAAAATGTAGCCGGAACCCAGGACATGATGAATTGCAGCATTTCTGTGTGTTGGTTAGTCCTTGCTTTCATATGGCTCTGATCGAATCCTTGCTGCAGAGTCCAAGCCCATTTCCTTTCTGCAAGTGTTTTTTTTTTTTTGTCTGAAAGACCCTCTTAAAGTTACCAGACCCAAAATCTTGGCTGGAAAACAGTTCTGAGCATGGCACTCTTCCAGACAATTTCTTACCGAGTGAATACATTCATTCTAGAGAAACATTACTTTTTGGGATATTCGTGTCGCTGAAAGAATCTGGGAACTATAGTTCAAAAAGTAACCTTTCTATGCTCTGGGAAACTCATGAACCCGGGGGCTTATGCTTCCCACTGGATACCTGTCTCTGAAGGTTTGTGTGGTTTTTCACTGCTGGTTCCTCTGCTCTCTGCCCTGACAAATGCCAAGAAGGAAACAAGGATTCTATGTACAACCATGTAGCTCTTTCTCTCTCTCTCTCTCTCTCTCTCTCTCTCTCTCTCTCTCTGTGTGTGTGTGTGTGTGTGAGAGAGAGAGAGAGAGAGAGAGAAGGGCAATTTAAATTGCAGACTCTCAGGACCGGAGGATCTGAAGAACCATTTCATCTCTTAGATCCTTGCCCCGTTTCTACCACTGTTTAGAAAAGCTTTTCTGGCAATGCTACAGTATATTGTTCGGGTTTTTTGCTACATAAATTCCACCTTTCCTCAAAAAAATTCAAGCATACATAACCATGTGCATGGCTCCCTCCTGCTCCATGTTATCCTCAAGACAACCTGGTGAGGTTGGTAAGACTGAGGGGATGATACTAACGCAAGACACCCAACATGGTCTTGCAGGTCCTAGCACAGTACTTTAAACCGTTACACCACTTGCGCTCTTGTGCCCATTTCAAACAGGGTTTAAAAAGCACCATTTGATGGGTGCGCATGGACATACAACATGCACTAACAGCATCGGGATTTTGGAGCATGTTAAAAAAACTTTTCATTCAGCCAACTGTAGTATCAGTATGACACTGAGCTTGTCTTACCCTTTCCTTGACTGAAACCCAGTACAGTGGTACCTTGTATAAAGGAATTAATACGTTCCAAATGAAATTATGTTAAGCAAATTTTCCTTTATACAAATTCCCATAGGAATGCATTGAAAACGGAGTGATCCCAATTTTATGTTGTACGGATTTTCCCCATAGGCGATTATGTTAAGTAAATTTCCCCTATCTCCAGAATTTTTGTTATACAAATTTTATGTTATACAAGCTGTTTGTTATACAAGGGTCCACTGTAGTAGGTTTGCTCAGCTCTTGCAAACTCAACACGGTGGCTTCATTTATTAAGACTCATGGTAGGTCTTTCTCTTTTCATAGTGAGTAAAAATTTCCAAGCATTATTGTATTTTTAGCAAATCTTGTCTTCTAATGCAGTGTTTTTCAACCTTTTTTGGGCAAAGGCACACTTGTTTCATGAAAAAAATCACGAGGCACACCACCATTAGAAAATGTTAAAAAATTTAACTCTGTGCCTATATTGACTATATATAAAGTAATTTTTCAATTTTTCCCACGGCACACCAGGCAACATCTCGCGGCACACTAGTGTGCCATGGAACAGTGGTTGAAAAACACTGTTCTAATGGTACAATACATCCCATTTAGTCATTTGAACCTTGTCTAGAGCAAGAGTTCAGGCTGGATTTAACTCTAGAACCTACTTGCTGATCTTTCTGATGGACCATGGTATCCCTATTTTTCAGTACCATATTTTGAATGAGTCGTTGATTTTTCTATCAGACTTCTTCAACTTTTACATGCATACATAGTAAGTGGGAATACTAATAATGTGGACACTTTTGTCCTTGATCTTTAGCAACATATCCTGTAACATATTCCTCATCTGAATATGTTACAGGGTATGTTGGTAGAGATCAAGGACAAAACCCACATCTTGGTTTCAGTTTCCCATGGATTTTCCTTTATGAAATAGATCTCTCCCCCCCCACCTTTTTTGTTGTCCTCTTTCCCTGATTATTCTCTCTCTTTCTGAATCCAAGTTGCTGAAAAGTTGCATTTAGAATCCTGATATTGCCGTCATCGTTTACTTGGCCTTTTCCTCTGTTGTTAACCATTTTAAGAGATTCCTCAGTCATGAATAAGCTTTTCTTCCCTTTGGAGTCTTGGACTATAGGAATGGCTATAGATGGAGTACTGACTCGAGCGATTGTTCTGCTGACAAGTTTGTCATGACATCTGAATGTTATTCACCCAGGCTTTGCATTATACAGTATCCCCTGACTGCTTGTGTGACATCTCACCCCACTACCAGGGCTACACTCCCCCCCTTCAAGTTTGTTGTTTCTAGAATAAAGCACTGTCTTGGAGGGTTTCCATGAATGAATTAATGGTGTAAATTTGGTTCTGAAATAAGCAGTTTCTATAGAATAGAAAATGATAGTCTATTGCAAGTGGAATTTTTGGTACCTTAAAAGACAAAGAAATGATGAGGGGAAAACCTTTTTGCGCAGTTAAGAGAAATGTTGCAGCTTTTGAAGACAAAGAGGCCTGTTTTTTAAAAATCATCATAGCAAAGCAAAGTGTTCTGCTTATATACCACCCATACCACTTTAAGTAATCTCTGGGCGGTTTACAGTTTTTAATTACAGTATGCAGGCTACACATCAGAGATGTTATTTTTTATTTATTTTATTTTATTTATTTTTACAATTTATATGCCACCCACTACCCAAAGGTCACATAGCTTGGTATGCCACAGATAACGGCTATGGAGATGTCCTAATTGAAGGCAATGGACCCCCAATGACAACATACTGTTCATGCTGCAGCCACATAACTAGATAAGAGGATTTGGGCCAAAGTGTGCTCTGGGCCTTGAAAGGCATAATTATGCCTTTTTGGTAATAAATAGAGATGGGTGTGAACTGGAAAAATGATGATTCAGGGTGATTCAAGGTTTGTTGCTACTCACCCCCAAATCCCCAGACCCCAGTAAAAAGAAACAGTTCATGGAGAAAAAAAACCTAATGCCTCCACCCCATCTGATGCCCACTTACCCCTTCCCACTGGCCTAGTTGCCTGCCTACCTGGACCTGTCGCCCCCCTCCTCTTTGTCTTTCACCGCCACTGTCAGCTGATAGGCTTCAGACTGTGGCTCCCAGAAGGGAAGCTGAGCTGCTGTCTATATATAAGAACATAAGAAGAGCCATGCTGGATCAGGCCAAAGGCCCATCTTGTCCGGCTTTCTGTATCCCACAGTGGCCCCACCAAGATGGCAAGTGGCAGAGGATGAAGAAGATGAAGAGGCAGGACCAGGAATGAGGGCGATGGGGAGGAAGTGTGGCATCCCTTTTGCTAAAGCAAAATAAAGGGAAAAAAGGCAGGAAGAAGTTTGGCCTTTTATTTCGTTTTGACAAAGCACTGTTCCCAAACCAGACCATGAACTGTACCACAGATCAGTCTCATTTTTCAGTTTTTTCCCCAGTTCGTAATTTGGTTTGCGTCCGTCTCTAGTAATAAATGCTATTCATGAAGGTGTCATGGGATGCTTTGCTGTTTCTGAAATGAGCAGGATTTTGTTTATATGGATCTACAAATAAAAGTGTAACTACTTTTCTTCTTATTAAATTAAAGCTGTATCAGCATCAAAGGATTTGCTTCAAGGGAAAGGGTCAAGCTATCCTTCCTTGCCTTCCCCCACACCTTCTAAAAACTTTCTTGAACTGATTTTTGCACCCACACAGACCAGGAGGCTGCCCTAGCTAGTGCTGCCCTAGCACCTGAACCCATTCCGTGAAGTGTAGCAAGCAAGGCAGGAGGTGCATATGACCTTACATGATCCTGCTGAGTGGAAAGGCTCCAGCTTGATGTTTTGCAGACCAAGCTATAATCCTTCCTGAGAAGTGAATTTGCATTTCCTTCCCATGAAGTTCAAAAGATGATCACTAATCCTGCACTCCATCTGGGGAGCAAACTAGATGACATGCTTATCACAGTTCCTGGCAAAGATGCTCCCCAAATAAGTAAACATGTCATGTTAGAGTGCATGGTTAAAAAAGGTAAAGGTTCCCCCCGCACATGCATGCTAGTCGTGTCCAACTCTAGGAGCAGTGCTCATCTCCCTATTCAAGCCGAAGAGCCAGTGTTGTGCAAGTCCATGGCCACGTGACCGGCATGGCTGCAAGGAAACACTGTTTTACCTTCCTGCTTTTTACGGCGGTACCTATTGATCTACTTGCATTTACATGCTTTCCAACTGCTAGGTTGACAGGAGCTGGGGTTATCAGCGGGAGCTCACTCCGCAGTGTGGCACCCGGGATTCGAACTGCTGAGCTGCTGACTTTGTAGCTGACAGCTTTCAGTGCTCTAGCTCGCTGAGCCACCCCACCCCACCATGATTATCTTAACCTCTCCTATATATTGTGTTTTATTTTGTGATTGGCCAATAAGATAAATATAGGTTTGACATGGATATCCGATTATGTATCACTGAAAAAAAATCACATTGTGGGAAGTCCCCCCTAAGTCTAGTTAACTACTTTGACCCTGAAGTATGAGAGGGAGTATGCCCGCTTTTTCAGACACAGACTCTGCCTGGGGCAACCCCCCGCTATACACTTTAGAGAGTTTGGTAGCTCAATGAATTAAGTATCTGGCTGCAGAACCAGCGGTTGGGAGTTCAATTCCCCACTATGTTTCCCACAAGCAGAGTCAGCTGCTGTGCTCTTGGACAAGCTGCACAGTCCTAAGATGTCCTCCTATGAAGAGAGTGGTAAACCACTTCTGAATAGTCTTTACCAGGAAAACCCTGAGAAGGTTAGCCATATGTCAGAACTGACTTGATGGCACATTTATTTATTTATTTATTTATTTATTTATTTATTTATTTATTTATT
>JAHTLZ010000015.1:15102060-15168187 GCA_023846285.1 Phrynocephalus versicolor
ATACATACATACATACATACATACATACATACATACATACATACATACATACATACATACATACATACATACATACATACACAAAATAGTGTTAATGGGCAGTGATGTCCTTTGGAGTTTTCTAGTAGTGTGGTTGTCCATTTTGGGTTAATTATTTTCCTGTACTTAAATTCCTGAGTGCTGGCTACAGCTGGATTCTGGTGCTGCTGCCTCATATTCTGTTGTGGGTGCTAATCTTATTGCATAGTTTCACCTGCAGATGGCAATTGGTTTAATGGCTTCTCACTGGTTCAATGTTGAGAGCACACCAGTCTAATGTGTTGGTGTATAACCAAAACAAACAAACAAACAAACAAACAAACAAACAAACAAACAAACAAACAAACAAACAAACAAACAAACAAACAAACAAACCCACAGCGGGAGATACGCTGTGGGTCGGCGGGTCGATCGGATAAGGAGAACTCGGGACAGACAATTATTGCCTGTCCCCCGTTCTGACCCATTGGCCCGCCGCCAAATGGCTGGGATCCAAACCGTCTGTCCCTCTGGCCTGTCCTGTCTGCTTATTAATGCCAGGTCGGTACATAACAAGATCCCGCTCATCCACGATTTGATTGTGGACGAGCGTGCCGACCTGGCCTTCATCACGGAGACCTGGGTGGGCGAGGGGGGTGGGGCCTCTCTCACCCTCCTTTGCCCCCAGGGCTACCGTTTACAGCAGCTGGGTAGGCCGGGGTGGCGGGGGTGGCGGGGTGGCTATGGTCTTTAGGGATTCTTTTTGTGTCAGTAGATCCACGACGTTGGTGAGTCCGGGCTTGGAATGTCTCCACCTTATGGTGGGTCAAAGGGACAGGTTTGGGGTAGTGCTTGTGTACCGTGCTCCCCGCGACCCTGCACTTTCCCTTCCGGAGCTCTCCGAGTTCATCTCGGCGGCACTTTTGAGGTCCCCCCGCCTAATGGTGGTGGGGGATTTCAATGTGCACGCCGAGGCTGGGCTGTCTGGAGTAGCTCTGGAATTCATGGAGTCCATGGCCTCCATGAACCTGTCCCAGTTAGTCATCGGCCCCACTCATAAAGGTGGACACACCCTGGACCTGGTTTTTGCCTCCACATCGCGGGGTTTCGATCTGGGGGTCGGGAGATTGATGGCCCGGCCCGTGTCATGGTCAGATCATTATCTACTGACTTTCTCTCTTGCAGTAGCCACCCCGCCCCGCGGGGAGCCAGGCCCGTCCATCTGGGCCCGCCCCCGGGGGCTCCTGGACCCTATGCGGTTTTTGGAGGCCCTTGGGGATGTTCCAGACGGTTTGGATGACGATCCAGCCGACTCCCTAGCCCAACGGTGGTTTGAGGAGGTGGCTGGGGTTGTTGACCGGATCGCCCCCAAGCGCCTGATCCGATGCCGAGCCCGCTCGTCTCCTTGGTTTACCGAGGAGCTGCGGGCGATGAAGCAAGAGCGGAGAAGGCTAGAGAGCAGATGGCGGAACGCTTGGACGGCTCAGAATTGGGCTGCGGTTAAGGCGTTGAACGGTCAAGCGGAATTATTCCGTGTGGTTCGAGACCTCACCAATCCCGCTCCGCCAGGGCCTCCTCCTAGTGATTTCACTAGTGAGTCATTCGCAGCCTATTTTAGATCTAAGATAGAGGCCATCCGTTCCGAGCAGGATGCCGGTTGCCCTGATCCGGCCCCTGTCGCGGCCAGTGTCGGGCCGCCTCGGTCGCCTCGGTTTGTTGAGTTCGGGACTGTTACACCTGTGGATGCCTTCAGGGCGCTGGGACATTGCAGGCCTGCGGCCTCTCCGTTCGACCCTTGCCCTGCCTGGTTGATTAAGAGCGCAGGGGGGAGCATGCCGAAATGGGCTTCACTGATTGCCTCGGCCTCCTTCAGAGACGGGATTTTTCCCAGTCTTCTGAAGGAGACGGTGGTGAAGCCCATTATTAAAAGATCCGGCTTGGCTGTGGACGATCTCTCCAACTATCGTCCCATAGCCAATGTTCCCTTTTTGGGCAAGGTGATTGAGCGAGTCGCCGCACTGCGTCTCCAGTCGTTCCTGGAGGAGAACCATGTCCTGGATCCCTTCCAGTCCGGGTTCAGGCCGCGTCATGGGACCGAGATGGTTCTGGTCGCACTGCACGATGATCTGTTGAGGAGGGCTGACAGGGGTTGCTCTACCCTGCTGGTCCTTCTCGACCTGTCAGCGGCTTTTGATACCGTCGACCACGGTATCCTGCTGGAGCGGCTCTCGGAGGTTGGGATTAGAGGCCAGGCCTTGGCCTGGCTCCGGTCCTTCCTCTGGGGCCGCACCCAGCGAGTGAGCTTGGGGGGTGAGTTGTCGGCTCCCTGGACACTCTCCTGTGGGGTGCCTCAGGGGTCGTCACTCTCCCCAATGCTCTTTAACATCTATATGAAGCCGCTGGCTGAGATCATCCGGAGTTATGGAGTCTGCTGTCATCAGTACGCTGATGACACGCAGCTCTATCTCTCCTTTTCCACCTGTGCAGTCGAGGCCGTCCGGACCCTTGATCGTTGCCTGGCTGCGGTACTGGACTGGACCAGGACTCACAGGCTCAAGCTCAACCCAGGCAAGACCGAGGTTATGTTCTTCGGGGGCTCTTCGGAGGGGTACTGCGGCCCTCTTCCCAGTCTGGGTGGGTCCGCCCCCTAGCTGGCGCAAAGAGTGAGGAATCTGAGCGTTGTCCTGGACCCGGACCTGACCCTGGAACCTCAGGTGTCAGCCGTGGTCAGGTCGGCCTTTTACCATCTAAGGCTTATCGCCCAGATTCGCCCGTACCTCGATGAGAGCTCCCTGAGGACTGTGGTACAGGCGCTGGTCATGTCGAGGCTGGATTACTGCAACGCTCTCTACATGGGGCTCCCCTTGAACCTTGTTTGGCGATTGCAGCGGGTCCAGAATACGGCGGCCAGGTTGGTGGTCGGCGCGCGCCGCTATGACCGCGCCACCCCTATCCTGGTCCACCTACACTGGTTACCCGTTGCCTCCCGAATAAGGTTCAAGGTGTTGGTTTTGATTTACAAAACCCTCCATGGCTTGGCCCCGGCTTATTTGGCGGAGCGTCTCCCCCGGCAATTAGATCCGGCCCGACCCACCCGCGCCTCGGTGGCCCTTTCACTGCGGACAGTCACCCCGAGGGAGGCCCGTAAGGCGAGTACCCGTGGGCGGGCCTTCTCGGTGGTGGCTCCATCTATTTGGAACAGACTCCCCAGTGAACTACGGCAGGCTCCGTCGCTGGCGGCTTTTAAGAAGAACCCCAAGACCATCCTTTTTCGAGAAGCCTACGGCGATGCATAGGGACCCGTGTTTTTTTTTTTTTTTTACCCGCCTAATTGTTCTTGGACTTTACTCTTTTATCATTATTGTTGATTGTTGTTGTTGTTTGTATTGGTTTTTTCTGTTTTTATTTGGATGTTGTGAACCGCCCAGAGTCCCCATTGTGGGAATGGGGCGGTATACAAGTGTGAATAATAAATAAATAATAATAAATAAATAAGCAGGGATTCTTTAATTGCCAGTCTGAAGCCACTCTGAGTTATGCTGTTTGCTTCTAAAGTCATAACTGTGCAATGGAACTTTGGCCAATGAAAACAATGGAATTTATACCAAATACCAGTAACTTGTAACAGTCCATTTTTAAAAGTAACTAAGTTAATTCAGTATGAGAAATTGGAATAATATGAGAAAGCGCTATCTAATACTGCATCCTTGGAACAGAAGCAAATGGAGGTGTAGCATGACTGCAATTGCTATCTACAACTACAGCAGACCTATTGAATCAATTGGTGAATGGTCAGACAACACTAGTCTAAATCCTATTGAGTCAACAATAGTTGGGATTCTCAATTGGATTCCGACCAATATCTCCACCCATGTAGTCATGGGCTACTGTGACATCAAAATCCAGGACCCCAATAACTTTTCCGCCCAATCTTCAAAATCCAAAAATTTGGGGCATTGTTCAGATTACAAGCACTTTCACCCATTTGACAGCTCCTTTCTTGTAACAATACAGGCTGCAGTCTACAGCCATATCATTCCACATTTAGATTTACTGTAGATGACTCCCACTGGATCCACTGTTTTATCCAACCACCAAAAAGCATGTGGTGAATGGGTTTGTATTCAGGATGCTTCTTCAGGGTGTATCGGTAGGAACATATTTACTTATAGTTCTTGTCTTTGCAAAACACTGCTGCACTTTTCTCTAGTCCCAGAGTTCTCCCCAATCCTCTGAAGCAGATTTTCACGATGGTGGTGGGGCTGGTGGGGAGGAGAGCACAAGGGGCTGCAGAGGTTAAGGATTCTACAAGATGGAAATGCTGCGCAGGAGGCACATGCTGGTCCCAAGCTATATGAATATGAGCCTCAAGTTCAAACTATGTTAACACTTGCTTCACTTCTTTCACGGCTGCTGTGCTTGCACAGTCTGCTTACAAATGAAGCCCATGCTTGTCCTCTGAGGACCAATCACAAAATAAAAGCAAGCTAACATGCAAATTTGGGAATCTGCTAAGCTAAACAATTGACCGAATCCAGCTATAATGACACATTCCCTGTAACATTTGTATTAATACCCTCCACCAGGACCATAGAAAAAAATTCCTCTTCCCTCCAAGTTTACAACTAGCACAAAGAATTAGGAAGTGTGGCTGCTTTGCATGGCCAGTCCCTCTCCGCTAAGAAAGCAACTGGGGCCAGAAAATAGGAAAGCCAGTGAGGATCCAGGTCATGATGGCAGCAGCACAGGGAAGAGGCAGCATCCATTGCCCCCAGCTGAAGCACAGGGATTGGTGTGGTGGTGATGTGGTCCTTGGAGATGCAGTGTAGTTAATAATTCTTGAATCCTGATCTCCTGAGGTGGTTACTTCATGATCCTAAAGCACAAAAGAACACAGTAGGACGCCTTACTTATACTGTGTCTGGGTGTGTCTAGAGAGGGGAGGAACACTGGGCTAAGTTAACTTGCTTTGCCTTTCTTTAAATCCAGCCCCTGTTTGCTTCTGCTGCCAGAATTGATGGAGCCACCCATTTCAATAACAAGAACTCCTCTGTTGCAAGACTCCACACGGTGCCCTTCCCAAATGCCCTTTTCCTTTTGTCTTCCCTTTGCCCCTCCCGTTTATATGGAAGCCTAACATACAGTTTCTGATGAACTAGGCTCCCCCCCTTTAAAAAAAAAATCGACATAGCACTACTTTGAAAGGCTTATCAGCCTCCCTCAGAGCTAGGGACTGCATTATTAAAAATAGAAATGCAAACATTGTAGAAGGAAAGGTAAACATCGTTAAGTGTCACAATGAACGGCCAGGTACAGGGAGGCATCAAACTAACTAGTAAACAAGGCAGTCTCCATGTGGCAGCCATGGTAGTTAGTTACCTGACACAGTCCCAAACATGCCAGGCAGATAAAAAAACAGAATAATTGTTCAGAGGAGAGACTCCAGGCTTCACTTGAGGGGGGGGGGATTATCTTGCTATAATGACATACTGCATCCCACTGAAACATGTCACCATTAATGTCACCTTAGGACATGATTGTGACTGTCCTTTTTTAGAACAAAAGAGAAAAGAAAAGGGGAGGAAGATGTAAGAGAAATACATATCCAATTAATAGGCCCTCGCTGGCTGAACAAAAAGGAACAAATGTCCAGGGAAACACACTGGTCTTCCATGTGTGCATCTTTACATTGTATAATTGGTAAATACATCAATTTTAAGCACGCCAGCTCTGACACGTAAAGGAGAATATAACCTGGTGAGCCATACTCTTAGACTGTACGTCAGGAGTGTTCAAACTTTGGCCCTCCAGATGTTTTGGACCACAGCTCCCAGAATTCCAAGCCCATATTGCCAGTGACAAAGGACTGTGGGAGTTGTGATCCAAAACATCTGGAGGGCCAGGGTTTGAGCACCACTGCTCTAAGTCCAGTATCGTGGACCCTCACTGACAGTGGTTCCCCAGGATTTCTGGGAGGATTCTTTGCTAGGCAATGTGCATATCTGTGGCATTGCCTTCTAAGCCTCCTTCGTAAAGGCAGCCACACAGCTGCTGCTTCTCTCCTACCCATCTTCTCAGCCAGTCTAGCCACTCACCTGGCCCAGTTTATTTATTTATTTATTTATTTATTTATTTATTATATTTATATCCCGCTTATCTTCCATACGGAACTCTAAGCGGCTTACACTGAGCGAACAAGCGCCAATAAACACAAGTTCAACAATAATATAGAATACAACGAAACATAAATTAAAACAGTTAAAACCCGGTGCATCCAACAAACCGGCAATGCAAGCTATCAAACCAGGCGACTCTAACTAAACAGACTAGGCCTATGGTACACAAAAAAAACATTGTCGCTTGGAAGCTAGAGATGGCGGGACCCTAAAAAAAAAAAGACAAAGATAATCAGGGCTTGCCGAAGGCCTCTCGAAATAAATAGGTTTTTACAGCTTTTCGAAAGGCCAGCAGGGACTCTGCAGAGCGCACTTCGCTGGGGATGGAGTTCCACAAGGAAGGGGCTGCCACTGAGAAAGCCCGGTTCCGGGTGACCGACTTCCGGGCTTCTCGTGGGGTGGCAACCCGGAGCGAGTGCGCTCGCACCTGCTGAACAGGTCGGGCTGAGGTGGATTGCTGAGCGATACGCTCTGCCAGGTAGTCCGGTCCCAAGCCATGGAGGGTTTTATAAACTAAAACCAAGACCTTGAATCTAATCCGGGCTGCAACGGGCAGCCAGTGCAGGCGGACCAGGACTGGGGTAATGTGGTCGTAACGACGGCCACCAACCAACCAGTTGGCTAACTTCCTGCAGCTGCTCCGCTGATGTTTCACTCCCAGCTACAGTTCAGGCTTCTCTGCACTGCCTTTTGTCTAAGTGGACAATTAGCCAAGAGAGCGGAGCAGAGAAGCCTGAGCTGTAGGGCAGGAATGAAAAACCAGTTGAGAAGCTTCCAGAGACCAGCATACTGGGCCTGGTGAGTGGCTGTTGGAGGCAGAGGAGGCAAGAGAAGGTAGCATCATCATCATCATCTGTGCTGCTGCCTTTATGAACCAGGACATACCACTTCATCCCCATCTTTATCCTCCATCCAAAAACTAACTGGGCCAGATCCTGATAAGTTTCTCAGATAAAACCAAGAAATGTTCCCTTGGTTTCCTCTTCATTGCTACAACTGTTTTGCTTCCCTTTTAGCCCTTTTCAGATATTATACCTGAACTTGACTAGGACAAAATGAGTAGTGGGGATAGGAATGTACTCTTAACTCACATCCCATCCAGAAGTCCTTCAGGACCTAATGATAGCCTGCAAATGAACAAGTAAGCCTGTGATCAGGAGCGTTGCCTATCATATGTCTAACACATAAATATCAGGCTGACAGTTACATACACCCCCATGCCACCACCAGTCCATTCAACCCTGCACAGATTCAGGCATAAGGCCTCAATTACACTCATGTTAATTTATTTCCTACGCTTCTAGTATTGTATGGAAAATTAACTTGCCCTCCCCCTTCTCTGTGGGAAGTTGCATTTGTTTCTAATGTGGGTAAACCCAGAGGATCTGCATGAGTTGCATTCATTTTCAGAAGACAATTAAAGGGTGGAAAGCATGACTCATGCATCCTCTCTTGCAGCTTCTGCATTATAGGCCAAGCAGCTGCATCCCATTCTGAAGCTAAATCTATTTAGCTGGGCAGGTTTCCCTGCAGGGTCAGTCTTGCCATTAGGCAGAGAGAAGGATGCTTTAGGCAGCTGATTTCAAGTGCTATGAAAGGGCAGAAAATATTCAGTTTATTTTTTTACTGCAGAAATAGGTTACAGGTGATACCTTTATTGGCCACTATTAAAAATAAAAAACAAGGGACATTGCAAGCTTTTGAGTTTAAATAACTCTTCTTCAAAGCCGGTCCCAGAAGTTCAGACATGGTAGAAGACGTGCTTTACCAGGATGTAACTTTTAGATGTTCATAAAATCCATGGCTACTGTAGATGGTGTTGCAGCCAGGGCCGAAGTCTTGTAAGAGGCAGGAAAAGCTGCTTCTTAAATACTGGGTTTCACACACCGGTTCTTCAATCAAAGGAACATGTTCACTAGGTTTGCCAATTGGAACCAGATTGAATCAAAGTGATATTACTTAGTGGATGCAGTCTTGCCCTTTGGTGTTGAGAGTCATTGTGCCTCATTCCAGGTCCGTGGGGGAATGTTGGGTTTTTTTTTTTTTTTTGTACTTTCACAATTCCATCAAAGCAAAAAGGGGGTTGAGCCGCGTGGCTATCACAAAACACAATTGTTACAGGCGATACCTTTATGGGCCGCTATAAAAAATTAAAAACAAGGAACATTGCAAGCTTTTGAGTTTAAATAATTCTTCTTCAAAGCATGTCCCAGAAATTCAGACATGGTTAAAAATGTGCTTTACCGGGATGTAAGTGGATGTAATCTACATGGCTACTGTAGATGGTCTTGCAGTCTTATTGCTGCATTGTTCCATGAGGAGGCATTTGTAGGGTTCTGCTGACTGACTGCCAAAATAACTTGCCAGCCGTGAATGCTACTATGTGTCTTGTTAGAGGCAGGGAAGAGGGATGCTATGCTTAGACCTAAATTCAGGCTGTTCTTAACCCATCTTATATTTGAAGTCTTTCTTGAACCCCCATAGATTTACCTTTAGCCCCAAAATTGGTATCTTTTAGAAATGGGGCAGGTCATTGAACTGAGTCATGGCACCTCACCCCAGTATTTAGGGGAGGATTGCTCTCTTTTGATTAAAAGCCAACACTATACTGAATGGGAGTCAGGAAGACCCAGGTTTCGGTGTCAACCGACACATGAAATTCATTGAGGGAGCTTGGGCTAGACTTTCTTTCTCTGACTTACCTCACTGGACATTAATGTTGTTGTTGTTGTTGTTGTTGTTGTTGTTGTTGTTGATGATGATGATGATGATGATGATGATGATGATGATGATGATGATATAACAGGCTGTCAGGCTATGGAAGCTCTTTTCAAAGCAAAGCAAAGTGTGCTGCTTCTATACTCTCCATATGCTTAAATCACTCTCTGGGTGGTTTACAAGTAATGATGCTGGCTACACATTCACATACACATACACATACACACACACACAGCAAGCTGGGTAGTCATTTTACTGACCCTAGAAGGATGGAAGGCTGAGTGAACCTTGAATCCGCTACCTGGAACTGAACCCCAGGTAGCGGGGTTCAGTTCCAGGTAGCATAGTTATGGTTGCAGTACAGCAGTTTAACCACTGGGCCACAAAGTTGTTTTCAAGGTTTTATAGGTACAGCAGTGATTTATGATTCCTTTCTTCTGGACACTCCCTGGAACTTTGCAGCTTGCCCAAGGCTACACAATTTAGCTCATTTCTTGGGAGGCACACTGTGCATCACATTCCCATCCGCTGGCTCTGAACCAGGTGCCTAATTCATGAAGCCATCTAGCTGGTTTCTACATGGTTGTTCAGAGGGCAAAATAGAGAGGAAAAGCAGGGTCAAGTATGTCAGCTTCAGCCGTCTTGGATTATGAACCAGGAAAAAAATGGGTTATAGATCTGAAAGAAAAATAGTTTTAATGTCACCACTAGGCTCTGACTTCTCCTTCCTCTCCTCATTTGCTTTGGTTGGAAGCATAGGCATAGAATCTGCCCAGACCTGATTGATGATAGCTGACTTGAGGTAGTTGTTTTTGCAGTGCCTAGAAGTACCTTTGAAAGAAACTCCTCAGTATGTTAGCTAATATTTATGTTCTGTGAAGCCAAGAAAAGCAAGGGCTGGCATTTCCATTGCAGCAGTGAGAAAGGAAGGCCAAACAACCTGGTGTTTAGCATGTGACTGCCTTCTGAGCTCCATCTCTTTCCAGGAACAGAGAGCTGTGTGTTCCAGATAACGTGTAGCTGCTCTAGATCTATTCATGGGTAGCAATATAGTGCCATCAATGTCTTAGAAGAAGAGATTATTGTATAATATATTATTTTATTTAGTAGTGGTGGCGGCGGCGACGCAGACGAAGCATTCTTCTTTTATTCAATGGCCACCTAAGAAATTCTTATTGTTGTGGATGACTTTCAAATGAGTTAGGATAGTCTCTTTGTTATTGCCAACTTCTTAATTCATCCATCATCTGATATAAAAGAAACCAACTCAATCGTTGGTGAGATAATATCAATTCTGCTTCAGGAGAACTGCTGATTATTGGCCAGTCTGGAGAAGAATCAAGGTCTGCATGACTGTAAAAGGCATCTCCCACAGAAGATTCTTCATTTGTTTTGCAATAAGTCTTCAGTGCTAGCTCCAGGCTTGAAGGCATTGTGAGTGAAGACAACCTTGGAAGACCCCCCCCCCTTTTAAACTACAGGTCCCATAATTTTCCAACTTAGTGGCTAATGGTGTGGGGCATTCTGACATGACATTCTGACTTCCTCTGTTGGGCTCTGCTGGATTGCCTTTTTTGTTTGGGTTGTTCCAGGTACTACCAGGTATGTGGATCCAGCCATGCTTTGAGTTGCCTGTAGTGCTCCCGACTAAAACTATGTCATCAGCATGGTTGGATATTAAAATGGCAGTGTGGTGGATATAGTGATACACTAGGAATCAAGATAGAGTAACTGGGTTTGAATCTCTGCTTGGCCATAGAAACCCACCAGAGGGTTTCTTCTTCTGGGGGACATCTTGCAACTTGGGATGGTACATTTTCCCAAGGCTGCACAGACTGGCTGTTCTGGGATGCACTGTGGGGAACTGAACTCCTGACCCCTGTCTCCACAGCCAGATACCTAACCCACTGATCTATATAGCCACCTAGCAATAGTAAAACTGCTCCTTAAATATCTAACCTACTTTGAGAACCTTAATAGGGTGGCTGCAAGTCAGATGTTACTTGACAGCACATAAAGATAATTTCAGGGAGTTGGCAACACGTAGAGTGTGATGTTGTGGGAGAGGTCAGCCAGAGAAAGGCCCAGGGCAGCCATTATCAATGGACTCTGCCAGGACTTTGAGGCCTTGGCAGTTGCCCAAGGAGACGAGGTGCCGACATCAACCCTGTGAAGTCCAGGGCAAGCACAGCATATCTCCCAGCGTCAGTATACAAATTCCATTGCTCTGCCTGTGCCAGATTTAAGTCCTTATGTTTCTTTTCTCCCTTGACATTTTCACACTTCATGAAACTCACTCAATTAGCTAACCCAAAAGTTCCAGAAAGTTGTTCTGTCATTGGGAAAACACTTGATTCTTTGTGAAGCAAAGCAGTCACCATAAGCCTCCAGTCCCCAATTATCTTTTGTATGTGTTTTTTGGGGGGGATATTAAAAGAAAGTCAGTCTAGGGGGAATAATCTTAGACCATGACAGAGCAATTTCGACTTTTTCTTCACGGACAGATCCGGAGACTAATTCAGCCTGCAGAGAGGTGAAGTGGGGGCTGGTCTCCTAAAGTTTGGGAACATCCTTCAGAAAAGGCCATCTGCCATGTCCACACCAAGCTAATGCATCCAGAGGTGTCGGGATCTCTATCTCAACTTGGCGTCTATCAACTTTTATAGCTATTCAGTTATTTTCTTCTGCTAAGCAAACTATCGGGCTACATGCTTGATCTCATCTGACTTCAAAGTCTAAGCAGAGTCAGACCTGATTAGAGGCTAGACAGAGTCAGACCTGATTAAAATTTGGACAGGAAACCACCAGGAAATGAGAGGGTGTGGAGGTAGGTCTAGCAAGGAATCCTGCCTGAAATCCTGGAAAGCCAGTGTTGACAAAGCTAGGCTAATTAGACCAATGATCTGGCTCAATACAAAGTTCCTTCTGTTCTTTAATTCCTTGTTCCTTTCTTCAGCAAAATGGGATGGGGGGGGGCTAGCTGTCCCTCCTGTGGCTCCTGGAGGAAAATCAGTTGGTGCAGGGATTGCATCAAGTTGCATCCCATACAAGATGCTAGAATATATCTGCTTACTTGAAGTCAGATCCCATCCTTCGTTTTCTCCACAGTTGCACAGACTCCTACGTTCCCAAAGAGAAATTGTATGGGAAATAACATTTCAGGAATAAAAGAATCACAGAACTATAGAGTTGGAAGGGGCTCCCAAATCCAATCCTCTAGCAAAGCAGGGGAGTCCAATAGGTTGGGCAATGGTCTGAATAGTCTTGTTAGGGGACAGTAGTCCTAATAGGCTCGTTAGGTGGACAATGGCCTAAGGTGAGTGAAAGTCCCACCTATGCACCCCTTCTCAACACCCATTAAGTATGGGTACTCAGCTATGGCCTTGATGGTGGAAATGTGAAGTGCTTCTGACTTGTCTGGGGATTAACGAAAGAGCCACTTGATAAGTAGCAGACAGATTGTGCAGGAGTCCACCACCTCTGTTGAGAGAGGGGTTTTCAATACACAGATGAATGGCTTTCCTGATGTCTCTCTCAAACCACCTATCTTCTCTGTTTAATCTGTGTAGATCCTCTTCTTTGAAGGAATGCCTTTTGTCCTTCAAATGAAGGTACACTGCTGATTCTGGTCCTGAGCTGTTGCCTCTCCTGTGTTGGGCCATCCTCCTGTTTAATGGCTGTTCAGTTTCTCCAATGTAGAGGACTGCACGCTCCTCACTGCACTGGACCACATATACTATATTGCTCCTCTTGTGTTTTGGTGTCGGGTCCTTTGGGTGGACAAGTCTCTGTGTTAGTGCATTGTCCACCTAACAAGCCTATTCAGACCATTCTCTGAAAGTTAAGTCATGGCAACTGGACCTATTTTTCTTGAGAGACTGAAACATTTTGGTGCTTATCCAAATAGTGAAATGTTTCAATCTTTCAAGAAAAAGAAGTCCAGTTACCATGACTCAACTTCATAGATAAACTCACCTGGATGACTGAGAATCTTCACAGACATATTCAGACCATTGTCCACCTAGGAACTTATTCAGGCTATTGTCCACCTAACGAGCCTATTCAGGCCTTGATTCAGCCTATGAGCCTATTCAGACCAGGGTGATGTGAAATCAAGGCAAACTATAAAATGAAGGACTTGCCACTAATTTTTCTTAGATTGATGAAGCTACTTGAATGATTAGTGAATCATTTCAATCTCTCAAGAAAAGAAGTCCAGTTGCCATGACTCAACTTCCATATTTCTTCTGTTTGTTTGCCTGCAGTAAGAAGAGTTTGTTCATTCTGCAGTTATCATTATAAGTACTTACAATGGGGTACTTCTTGCTCAGGAGAAAGTGATACCTGAAAGTAAAGTAAAGTAATTTATGGTCATTGACCAAAATAATAACAAAATTAATAAGAATACAATTGGAATAAATGCAATTAATTAAAATCATAAAATACCGAGGCCATCTGGCCAGGGCCATTTAAGTATTACAATTCTATATAAACCATTAACAAAGTGTAGAGTATAATCAACAAAATACTG
This sequence comes from Phrynocephalus versicolor, assembly GCA_023846285.1. NCBI lineage: Eukaryota > Metazoa > Chordata > Lepidosauria > Squamata > Agamidae > Phrynocephalus > Phrynocephalus versicolor. Next base: position 15,115,504 of record JAHTLZ010000015.1, read on the forward strand.
TACGAAGAAGATTAAAATTCCGGCGTACATCCACCATAGTGATACTCCTATCAGGAACATTAAATTTAACACAGTATTGCACGGACTGAAGTGGGAATAGGAGTGGGCGCATTTGAAAGGCCATACATGGTCAGTGCCCTGTGGCAAGCTATAGCTGCTGCACAGAATTTGGCCACTTCAGTCGTAACATGAGGGTCCCTGTCCCAAAGTAACGGGGAAATATAAAATTTGGTGGGTCTCCCCGGGAACTGTTGAAGGAATGGATATAGAATATCCTTACAAAAATCCCTGTAAAACAGGCAGTGTAAAAGAACGCGTCCTGCAGTTTCCACTTCATCGTAGTCATAGGGGCACAGATGGTGGGAATAGGGTATACCTTGAACAGCTTGGAGGGTAACACATTCAGTCTTGCTTGAGTGAATGCTCTTCTATGTTTAGAATGGGATACAGTATTCAAATAGGAAGGAGGTGTAAAAACATTAGTTCTGACAACACTGGAGCTGTCCAGCAAGCCCCGATGCTCTTGGAGTTCAACATCCCAAATCCTTTGTTTGATGGCTTATTTAGCACTGTTATAGCCCAACGATATAAGGTGGTTTATAGAGAGACCAATTTTCAGACCCTCATTTATCAGAAAGTGCTTCTAATTCTATTGAAATGACTCCAAAAGGACCAATGGGGCGAAGACGTCTGGATGACAAAGAAGCTTTAGCCAAAGGTTGAACAAATAGACCTTGGCACAGGCTCTTGTGGGTACTAGGCCGGCCTCTAGATGTAAAGCTATGTTGGAAACACATGAGGACACCACAAATATGGCTCTCAGAAATTTGGTCTGGATTATCTCTAAGGGGTGCAGATTAGAATATGCAAACAGTTGGGAACCATAAAGCATTTGGGCAATAACTTTAGCCTTGTATACCTGGATTGCTCATGGCACATGCTGCCCAACTTTAGTATAAAAGAATCTGGTTAAAGCGTAGAACTTTTCCTACCATTTGCTACTACGTGCTTAATATGAGGAAGCCAAGTACCAGAGGAATGAAAAACAATCCCAAAGTATTTATAGCAGGTCACCTGCTCTATGGGATTTCCATTGATGGACCAATTCTGCTTAATTCTCCTTCTACTTGTTACCAGCACCAATAGTTAATAATTAACTGCTCACTGGTGCAGTAGGAGGGGAGAGCCCTCAAAAGGCTCCATAAACCGAAACAGGATAGAGAACTGCATCGTCTGCATATAAAAGGATTGAAATGGGGTGGGAGGACAGTTTGGTGGGGGTGAAAATCTGGATTTGATAAATTATCTACAACATTATTAATATAAAAGTTAAATAACGAAGGAGCCAAAAATGCAGCCTTGTTTGACTCCTCTAGGAGTGGGGATAGACTTTGACAGAACACCAGCTTTGTTGCAAAGAACCCGCAAATGGGTATTTTCATGCAGGTGCCGCATTAACAAAAGGCTATGCCGATCAATAGAAGTGGCTTCAAATTTGATCCAAAACTTTTCTCTTGGGATAAGGTCAAATGGAGATTTAAAATCAGATACCTGAAAGTGATTTGAGGAAATATCTGCTTGCAGTACCCACCTAATATATTTAGTTCATATAACAGGCAATTTTAAAAAAGAAATCCCTTCATTGTCAACAGGAAGGAAAATCTCAAGGTCAGGAACAAGGCTAGAAGAAAGGAACATCCAGATAGAGTTATAAAAGACATATCAGCTAGAGACAGGCATGAAGCAATTTGTGGTGCTTTGTCCCAATTTGTGTGGGCTGCACCACAGGTGCTGTGTATTTGTTCTGATGTCTTCAAATGGGTTTCAATTTCTGTAATTATTAAATTTAAAGGTAGTTTTTATATAGTGACAGAGTTTATTGTATTTTATGGTAATTTTTGTATCAATTCCCTGGTGTTTTTAATCATTTGCTTTAATTGTACATTATGAACTGCCCAGAGATTGATACTACTAATGGAGTGTGATAGATAGATAGATAGATAGATAGATAGATAGATAGATAGATAGATGATCAGCTGCTGCAATCTTCTGTTGTGCTTTGTCAAAATTTCTGGAAGATGCAAAGACAAGTGCCTGCAGCACTATCATCTATGAGATAACATTTTTTGGTACTCACAGACACTTTCACTATTCCTCAGTCTTGCAGCATTCTAAAAACCAGATCTAATCTCTTCTTCAAACAAAAGTTCTTTGTTAGATTGAGACGAGATGTATAGAGTTGTGCAGAATAACTGTGGGCCCTTAATTCAATTCTGACTTACGGTGATCATTTTCAGAGTCTTCTAGGTATAGACTATTCAGAAGTGGGTTTTAATATAAAACCAACTGATTGTGTTCTGATTAACATCTATGTTGGATGTAACATGCTGTATCAAATGAATGAGCAGTCGATATAGTGCCACTAGATATGTTTAGGAACATGTTCCTGCCCATCCTGTCCATCCTTGCCTGCAAAGGCATCATAAACTGACCAAGGTTGCCCCTGAGCTCAATAAATGAAGTCTTGCTGGTCAAGCTGTTTAGGTGAGAGTTGGAACTTCTTGTTTCTATTCCCCTGTTTGTTGTGGGGTGCTTCCATATTGTAGTTATGATTGATAATATTTGAACTGAGCCAGGGGGCTCCAATAATATCTAGGTCTGCAGGGTTATTCACAACAAACCTCTTCCTGTACATTTTCAAAAGAACTTCATATTTGTTGGGTTGGTTTTCCTTCTTTCTCTCTCTCTCTCTCTCTCTCTCTCTCCCTCCCTCCCTCCCTCCCTCTCTCTTTCTCTCTCTGATATTAAAAGTCATGAGCTGCCATAGGATCGGAGCAAATAATTTTTACAACAGTTTCCTATTTCCCTGACTTTTGGGAGAAAGGCTACATAGACTGGTTGTTTCTCCATTAATGGGGCACTCCCAATTATTTATACATGTGTGTGTGTTGTGTCGTTACAGTCTTGACCGACTCTTTGTGACCCCATGTCCATGGAGTTTTCTTGGCAGGAATACTGGAGTGGTTCACCAATTCCTACTTCAGGCACCTGCAGCACCTGATATTCCCTGGTGGTCTCCCATCCAAGTACTAACCAAGGCCGACCCTGCTTAGCTTCCAAAATCAGGCAACGTCAGATGTGCTTAAGGCATCTAGGCAATTTATCCACATGTACATAAACAGGCCAATGGCTTGACTGTGTGTTTTGACTTTTTTGTTCCTAAGGAATAATTCAGCTTCAGTTGCATCACATGCATCTTATTTATATGTATATGATGTAGCCCTTCTCACTGACTGAATTTAATTTTAGCATTCAGGGCTAATTGTGCTGTTTCCTGCCTATACTGAATTAAATTACAGAGGGGGAAACCCAGCATTTTAAGTAAAAGTTTTCCTTTATGATGAAAAGTCATGCCAAGTCAATATTTCTCCACAAAGCCATGGGAGTATATGTCTTTTATAAAGATCACAAAAATGAATTATTTGCTGCTGAGGATAGCTAATACTTTTTTAAAAAAAGGATGCACCTTTTAGGGGGAAAATATGTTCAAAAGGTCAGAGAGCTATAAGTTGTGGTCCCTCCCCAGCAAATGTTAACAAGACATTGACATACAGTAGTACCTGCTATATGAAATCTTCTGTGGTTGAGAATAAGTAGTTTATTCTGAGAGGCAATGAATCAGCCATACTGCATAAGCTGGGGATTTTAAGATCAAGGATGTTTATTTATGACTGAATGACAAATTTGGTATTTCTCCCTGATACCTTTAGAACATTTATTAGGAGACAGCTAACCTTATATTTATTGGCCCTAAAACTTCCATTTTTTGCACTCAGCTGATTCTTAGGAACCGGAGAATCTCTGAGAGCATCTTTTTAAAATAATGTAAAATAAAATAACCTTATCATTTTCAGATCAGTTGGATTCACTGTGGTGTCATTGACCATTCCTAAAACACTTACTGTACATCCTTTTAAATAGAAAAAGAGAAGTTGTTTAGAGTAACTGTCCTCCCAGTGCCAGAAGAAAGGAAATATTGAAGAGTGACAGAGACAGGTAGAAAAAGTTGGAAACAGGTTGTCCCACATAGATGTGTCAATATCTATATTATTTGGAGGAGTTTTCTTAAATTGTTTGTTTAATTCCATTATTTTGATGATGAAGTCTTGTGGGTGATGCTTATATAAAATCTGAGGAAAGGTATAGCTTTCTTTGATGCACACTTTAGAGGTGCTGGTGGGTTTTCTGTCCAAGAAAAATAGCCTCAAGCCCTATTGGGATAAAGAAGGACGTTGTCTTAATGCCAGGCTATAGAGATGGGAACAAAACGCCAAAAAAATGGCGTTTCATTTCATTTCTTACCCATCTCACTTTGTTTCATTTGAAATGAATATTTTTTTAAAAAAATCGTTTCGTTCTTTGTTTTGGTTCATTTTCATTTACCCCGTTCTCGCTTCTGCATGTGGAGGCGGGAGCGGGGTCTCTTTAGACATTTCTCCCCTGCGGCGGATGACAGCACAGGGCGCACTGTCATCTGCCACAGGGAAGATCCCTGTAGAGAGAGTCCCAGTCCCGCCTCTGCATGCAGAGGCGGGAACGGGGCTCTCTCTCAACACAGTTCTCCCCGCAGGTGGCGGTGACAGCGGGGCTTTCATCACTGCCTGTGGGGAAGACCCCTTTAGAGAGAGCCCCAGCCTCAGCTCCACACATGGAGCTAAGACTGGGGCCCTCTCTAGACTGTCCTCCACCACGGGCGGAGATTCCTTTAGAGAGAGCCCTGGCCTCAGCTCCGCATGTGGAACCGAGAACGGGGCCCTCTCTAGACTGTCCTCCCCCGGGGGCAGATGACAGCTGGGCCGGCTGTCATCCGCCCATGGGAAGGATCCCTTTAGAGAAAACCCTGGTCCTGCCTCCGCATGTGGAGGCGAGAACGGGGTTCTCTCTAGAACGAAACGAACCAAACCGAACCATTTTTTTGGTTCTGTTCGTTTTGTTCTAAAATCACTCTGGGCTTCGTTATTCATTTTGTTATACAATGAAACAAATAACGAATAATGAAAGGAACTAAAAGTTCGTTTTGTGCCCATCTTTACCAGGCTAGATTACTGCAATAGGTTTCATATGAGCTGTCTTTGAATACCATCCAGAAATATAAACAGATCTATATTTCAGCTAGAATATTTGTTCGGGCCTGATGTCAAAACTATGGTACATGATTAACTACTCTACCTCTGTCAGGATGTTTATGTGATTTACACTCCCAAAGCTCATTACAGGTGCTAATAATCTCATTGTGCCATTAAAAAATCATTTTCTGTTCTTGTTATCAATCTTCGTCATGCCTCCACCCCCACCATGTATACTTGTATATTGAACATGTTTCCAAATATTTCACTCTGGTTGTCTGAGGAAGTGAATTATAAGCTGTGAATGCTGATATTGGAATAAATTCATTAATGGGCCGCAGCATTTTAATTTTATTTTGTGTGTGCTATAAATTGTGTACTGGTAGTTCCAACAGCTTGTTTGCTTTATAGTGTACTCTAACATGATAGATTTCTCCTTAAATAGTTTTGGAGCAACTTATTTCATGGACCACTTTTGTTCATTTCATTTCAGAGTTGTCTGGAATTTGGGATCTTTGGCAGGTTGAAGGTGTTGGTTTTGGTTTCCAAAACCCTCCATGGCTTGGGACCTGAATATCCGACAGAGCATATCTCCCAAAAGTCAAAGCTGGCCAGACCACCCAGAGCCTCATCGGCCTTCTTGCTTCAGGTGGCCACCCCCAGGGAGCCCGTAATTGGGCCTTCTCAGTCCATATGGAATAAACTTCCCTGCAAGATGCACCTGGCTTCATCCCTCACTACCTTCAAGAAATCACTGGAAACTTGGCTGTTCCAGGAAGCTTATGGTAATTGCTAACATTCTGGTTTGTGCCCTTTTGTGATTTTGTTGTTTTTGTTAGTGTTTGTTACGCCTCTTGCAGGACTCTTTTATTTTTCTCCCCTCTCTTTGTTGTGTATTGAGTTGAATTGTGATGGTTTTAATGGCTTTGTGTGGCCCTGTCTGTAAACTGCCCAGAGTTCCTTTGGGAAAATTGGTGTGGTTTATAAATTTAAAAATAAATAAATAAATAAATTCCCTGCAATCTTGGTGCCCCTAGGTGCCCAGGACCCTGTTTTATAGCTAAACAAATCAAACATTACTAAAATTCATTGATTCATATTTGCTGGGGGGAGCTTCAATTTGGATGAATATGAATTGACAAATTAGCCATTTTTGATGAATATCATGATTTTTTAAAAACAATTCATGCCAATCTCTAGTGAGATCAGATATAATCTTTGCTCTCAAAGATTCTATACCACCACATAAAGGTGTCTGGCAAATTAGTATCTTACTACCTTTTATATATTATTTTCATATTAATGATGTGGTGACAATTTTACGCAAGCAAAATCACCATATACCAAAGATTCTAAGCAGAGCGGTAGATACATTCTTATATGCTAATGACATGATATTACTCCCAACATTCTAAGTGAACAGGAGAAGACCCTTGAAACAGCATAGTTGGGACCTACACGTTAATATCAACACATCTAAAGTGGTGTGTGTGTGTGTGTCTGTGTGTGTGTGTGTGTCTGTGTGTCTGTGTATCTGTGTGTCGTGTCATGTCGTGTTGTGTCGTTATAGTCATGACCGACCCTTCGTGACTCCATGTCCATGGAGTTTTCTTGGCAGGAATACTGGAGTGGCTTGCCAGTTCCTTCTTCAGGTGCCTACAGCACCTGGTATTCCCTGGTTGTTGCCCACTGAAGTACTAGCCAGGCCTGACCCTGCTTAGCTTCTGAAATCAGGTGAGATCAGATGTGGTAACATTTGATAAAAATAAAAATAAAAAATACAGATGGTTTATAAATTTCAAAATGTTACAGCAAGTAAAATATTATTGCTATCTTGGTATTAATTTCTCAGCTTCAGGATCTTGGGCATGGTAAATTTAAAAAAGAATTAAAAGCAGAGGTTATTATACAGTATTTAAAATGATTAATAAGCCATAGTTAACCAGGTACTTTGAATCTAATCCTTAACATCTTTAAAGAAAACATATTATTTATGCTAATGTATGGTGCAGAAGCAAAAGGCTTTTCAGAGATCAAGAAAATTGATAGTGTACAAATCCAATTTTTCCAGCCCCCCAAATTTCCCCCAGCTTATTTAGAGCTGAATCGTGTGCCAAAAAGCTCCCAGGACCGACATGTGTAAGAATATTAAACTATAGGTACAGAATAAGTAATCTAGCAAAGAAAGGCTACCTAAGATCTGCGTAGATGACCAAAGGTCATCTAGGTGTGGAAACTCATGGATGCACATCTTGTACAAACCTTTCCCAAAATTTGGACATTCTGAGCAGACACTAAATCCACTGTTGAAAGCTACCACCCAGATTTTCAAACAAAAGGCATCTGAGGTAGGAACACAAAGTAATACAACAGTTGTTTCATCCTCAGAAGTAGCAAAAGGACTCACCAGCACAAAACTGTACCAGTCCGATGATTACTTGAGTGTCTGTAATAATGCAATAATGGAGAGAATGCATGGATTTAAGATTTGAAGAAATGGGCTCTGTAATGAAATGAGGCAAGGTTCCCCCTAAGGCATGTGCACTTGCACACCTCGGCCCCCTTCCTCATAGGGCCTTTCCTTCCTCATGCCCCCGACAGTGACTATTTTTCTTCCAGTCATGACAGAACCCATGAGAAGGGGGAGCCATGCATGTGCAGGGATGTGAAGTCAATCACGCAGAGGAGAAAGCCCAACCCAAATGGGTCCAAAATTTAGAGGGGGTGTTGAAATGGGGTATATTTCATGATATCCTGGTAGAATACATGTGTTTATGCAAAGAACCAGCCCTTGAAGATCTCGCTCAAAATGTGCCTGAGTGTCACCAATATGTTTCAGAGAACATTTAGCTGCCTCTAAAGAAAGTGATATACAGGGGTGTAGCAGAGAAATTTAGCTGTATATTATAAGCATCCAAATCACAATTATTGATGTACTTGCTATCAAAGAGAAAAGTATCTGGATACTATTTGTGCAAACTTTATAATGATTCATAAACATGAATGTCAACTTAGTTTTATTCTAAAGCTTCCGAAAGTTTACATCATTATATTCTCTTGGGTATTTTAATTTAATTAGAAGTAAAGATCAGATATGTATTTTAAATGTCATTGTAGATTTGTATTATTTTAGTATGTAGTGCAATGATTTGTAGATACCAATTTGTATTGTAAAAATGTTATAAAATCTAGAAGTGCAATAGTAGATGACAGTTTCAATGCAATAATTTTGTTTATTATTTTACTTCATTTTGCTTTATTTTAATATTATAGAACAATAATGGTTTGATAAATAACTGACAGCATGTTATAATGAAATGAAAGTTTGGGTTGGGGGCGGGAGGGGCAGCTTGAGAATTCCAGGAGACAGGTCTTATCTCTGCCCTAAGTTAAATCCCCCCCCTCTCTGTGTGTATTGTGTATTAGTCTATTGCACCAAAAACTGCAAAGAGCATTGTGGCACCTTAAAGGTCTATGAAAGCTTATACCAAATGATACTCTTTGTTGACCAAGTGCAAGTGTTCTTCAATATGCTTGGTTGGGATAACTGAGCTGGGTTGGGATAACAAGAACGTAGTGGAGAAAGAATGAAAAGAATGAAAGCATTTGGAATACTGTGTCCTGTTCTGGTCACCACAATAAAAACAAGACACAGAGACCCTAGAAAAAGTGCAGAGAAGAGCTACTAAGATGATAAGGGGTCTGGAGGCTAAATCATACAAAGAATGACTAAAAGAACTAGGCATGATTAGCCTGAGGGGAGGCATGATACAGTAGTACCCCTTTATTGGGGGATGGGTGGGTTAGGTTGCCAACCCACCTGTGATAAACGAAAATCCATGATATACAGACACCTTTATCTGCAGGTCGGGCCAGGACCGGCAGGCAGGTGTGGGGCCTCCTGAACTCACCTTAGGCCTGGCACTGCCTGGAACAGGCCTCCAGTGGGCTTCCTAGGCCTGTACAAGGACCAGACGTGGCTTCTGGTGAACTGGAAGTGACTTCCAGGCCATGTGGTGGGCCTGCACTGGGCCTCTGGAGCTTGCCCAGCACCACCTGGACACTGCCCTGCTGCCTGCCTGTGCCTGTGGTTCCATAAATCCAAAATATAATGGGTCTGCAATATATGAAGCGGGATTTGGCTGGGGACTACTGTAGCAGTCCTTCAATACCTGAAGGGTTGCCACAGGGAAGAGGGCATTGATTTGTTCTCATTTGCACCTGAGGGTGTGACAAGGACTAATGGGTGGAAACTCATCAGAGGGAGAGCCAACCTGGAATTCTATGATTCTATGATTACAAAGTCTTTATTTTCTTGATATCCCATATATGCAATCTAATAGTCTTTGATAAGTTATGTTTTCCTAGGGAGGAGTAGGAGAAGAGAAAGCAAAAGTATATACAGTGGTACTTTGTATAAAGGAATTAATTCATTCCAAATGAAATTATGTTAAGCAAATTTTCCTTTATACAAATTCCCATAGGAATGCATTGAAAATGGAGTGATCCCATTTTTATGTTGCATGGATTTTCCCCATAGGCAATTATGTTAAGCAAAGTTCCCCTATCTCCGGAATTTTTTATGTTGTACAAATTTTATGTTATACAAGCTGTCTGTTATACAAGGGTCCACTGTATTTTAAAGCTTAATTGGGACAATTTATTTATTTATTTATTTATTTTCAGACTTATATACCGCGTCCTATTTCCCAAAGGGAACTCAGGGCGGTTTACACAAATTAAAAACGGTAGCAATATACCGATAAAAACAGTATTGGCAGAAAGGCGGCGGGGGGAAGGGATTCCCTAGCAGTTATCGAAGGCGTCCTTGAAAAGCCAAGTCTTCAGCTCTTTCCTAAAGGATGCCAACGAAGTTGCCTGCCGTAACTCGCTCCGCAGAGAGTTCCAGGCTGCAGGGCCAGTCACCGAGAAGGCCTGCTCACGAGTTGACGCCTTACAGGCCTCCTTCGGAGTGGCGACATGGAGCGAGTAGGCCAAAGAGGATTGGGTGGGTCGGGCCAGGTCTAATCTTTGAGAAATACGCTCTGCCAGATAGTCAGGGGCCAAGCCATGGAGGGTTTTGTAAACCAAAACCAACACCTTGAACTTTATTCGGGAGGCAACGGGCAACCAGTGCAGGCAGGCCAGGATGGGGGTGATGCGGTCGTATCTACGCGCACCAACCACCAACCTGGCCGCCGCATTCTGGACCCGCTGCAGTCGCCGAACAAGGTTCAAGGGGAGCCCCATGTAGAGAGCGTTGCAGTAATCCAACCTTGATATGACCAGCACCTGCACCACTGTCCTCAGGGAGTCCCCATCAAGGTACGGGCGAATCTGGGCGATGAGCCTAAGATGGTAAAAGGCCGACCTGGTCACGGCTGCCACCTGGGAGTCCAGGGACAGATCCGGGTCCAGGACAACACCCAGACTCCTCACTCTTTGCCCCAGCTGGAGGGCAGACCCACCCAGACTGGGAAGAGGGCCACAGTACCCATCCGGGCCACCCCCGAAGAACAAAACCTCAGTCTTTTCAGGGTTGAGCTTGAGTCTGTGAGCCCTGGTCCAGTCCAAAACTTCAGCCAGGCAGCGATCCAGGGTCTGGACGGCCTCCACTGCACAGGTGGAAAAGGAGAGATAGAGCTGTGTGTCATCAGCGTACTGATGACAGCAAGCTCCAAAACGCCGGATGATCTCAGCCAGCAGCTTCATATAGATGTTAAAGAGTGTTGGGGAGAGAGCCGACCCCTGAGGCACCCCACAAGAGAGTGTCCAGGGAGCCGACAAAATACCCCCCAAGCTCACTCGCTGGGTACGGCCCTCCAGGAAGGAACGGAGCCAGACAAAGGCCAGACCCCCAATCCCCACCTCAGAAAGCTGGTCCAGGAGGATACCGTGGTCGACGGTATCAAAAGCCACTGACAGTTCGAGAAGGACCAGCAGGGTAGAGCAACCCCTGTCGGCCCTCCTCAACAGGTCATCGTGCAGAGCAACCAGAGCCATCTCAGTCCCATGGCGCGGCCTAAACCCAGATTGGAAAGGATCCAGGACATGGTTCTCCTCCAGGAACGACTGGAGACGCAGGGCAGCAACCTGCTCGATCACCTTGCCCATAAAGGGAATATTGGCTATAGGATGATAGTTAGACATGTCGTCTACAACCAAGCCAGGTCTTCTGATAATGGGCTTCACCACTGTCTCCTTCAGCCGACTGGGAAAAATCCCGTCTCTGAAGGAAGAAGCGGCAATTAGTGAAGCCCATTCCGGCATGCTCCCTCCGACGGTCTTAATCAGCCAGGAAGGGCAAGGGTCGAACAGAGAAGCCGCAGACCTGCAGTGTCCCAGGGCCCTGGAGGCATCCACTGGTGTAACAGGCCCAAACTCAACAAACCGGCGCGACCTAGGCGGTGAGGCGCTGGCCACAGCAGGGGGTGGATCACTGCAACTGGTGTCCAGCTCGGCACGGATGGCCTCTATCTTGGATTTTAAAAAGGCTGCAAATGACTCACTAGTGAAATCACTAGGAGGAAGCCCTCGCGGACCAGGATTGGTGAGGTCTCGAACCACCCGGAATAGTTCTGCCTGATGGTTCGAGGCCTCACCAATTCTCAGGGAGGCAAAAGATCTCCTAGCATCCCTGATTGCTCGAGTAGCGACCGGTCAACGCCTTGACTGCAGCCCTGGGGCTGGTCGGCGCTGTTCGTTTTATTTTTATGTTTTAATTTTTATTCCCCCCCCCCCCAGGGGCGGGGGGGGGGGCGGGCGGGCCGGGTGGGGCATTTTTAATTTTTTTTCCTTAGCCGCCACCAGCCAGCCCAGGGGCTGTTTGGAAGGTTTTTTAAAATTATTTTTATCCCCCCCCCTCAGCGCCAGTCAGCTGTCCTGTGGGCAGGTAGGAGCATTTTTTAAAATACTCCTTAGCTCCCAGCAGCTGTCCCTGGGGCTGGTCGACTATTTTCTTTTTTTTAATTCACTCTGTGCATGCTTGAAGCAGGTTAGTGCTGTGGGGACATAACAGAAGCAGAGCAGAATCCAAGGGATGTGGTAACTCGAAACCCACATCTTCAATCACGTGATCAGATAAGGACAAAAGCCGGAGTTTCCCATTCCCCGCATCTTACCCCTCGTGTGATAGCGCTCATAAGGGGACTAGGAGGGTAATTCCTTCCTTCCTTCCTTCCCTCCTTCTGTGGACTTTTTAAAAATAACAACACAAGAAAACAAGGTTGAGTTATCTCTATTTTTTGTTATTTGATCAGTTGTCTAGGTATTTCTTTTATTTTAGTCTATTGTTGATTTATTTAGTCATAATTCATTTATGTTATGTTGTTTGTATCTTGTTTTTAAACGTATTGTTATTGCTATGTTGAAATATTATTTTGTAAACCGCCTAGAGTAGCCCCAGAGGTAGATGGGCAGTACATGAGTCAAATAAATAAATAAATATACTGTAACAGTCTCGATTGTAATGAGATGATAGATGGAAGATTTTCCTCCTGGAGTGTTTGTTGTATATGATATACAGTGAGGCGCAGCTTGCTAATGCTCTATCTGTCATTGCTCCATCCTGTGGGATCCTGGGATTTATAATTTTACATAGAGAAGTCACTGTCAACCAAGGGCAGTTGTTGAGATGCCTTCGGATGTCACTGTCATCAGCTTAGATATCTTTAAAATGAAATTATATGGAGGATGGATATGTCAAAGCCATGTAGCCCAGATAATGAAGTGGAACACCCAGACCCAGGGGCGGAATATCCGTTCTAAGATATTTGAGAGCAATGGCTGCAAAATACATTTTTCATTTCATACCCTATAAAACGAGAAGGAGAAGTTTACCGAAGTGTGTGATTTTCATGAGTTGTAAGATATGCTATATATGGAAAAATCCATAAAATGGACACCATACATGCATGCCATGAGAAGCTTCCCTTTGAATCCAGTGAGATGGACTTCAGCCTCCCTTGTGAACTGAGCAGTCTGTCTGTGTAAACCTTCAGCACTCCAAGCTTGTGGTCAGGCACAGGACTGCTCAGTCTGTTCCCCAGCTTATTCCCCAATATTCACCTTATCTCTCAGCCAGAAAGCACCTTGTACCTGAACAGGGGCCCACAGGGTAGAAGAGCTGTTTCCTGCCAGAAAAAGAAGTAAAGACAAGCAAAGAAGTTGCTCAGTGGCTCAGTCATGCACACTTCTGAGATATGTTACACCTACCACTGAGCAAGTGCTTATTTCTGAGGGGACTAGGCACTTGGTACTTACTTCTGAGGGGGATCCGGGAGATGACCTTCTCTGTTGCTGTACCCAGACTCTGGAATTCCCTCCCACAGGAGGCCAGGAGGGCCCCATCTTTGCTGACTTTCTGCAAGCAGACAAATACTTTTCTCTTTGGACCAGCTTTCCCTTAGTTAGGAAGTGCAAACACTGAACTGTTCAAGTCTGATTTATTGAAGCCAAGCCAAATAACAGTCAGTGGTCTCACCCTGGATGGTTTGAGTGAGCCCTGAACATTTGTTTAATATCAGTTTTTATACCTACAAACCTGTTCAAGGCTTCTTCCAATCTGCATTGGTGGGTGATTGTTCACAGTTGCCCTGATGATCCAATTTCCTGTGCCATTAAGCTCTTGATGGTCCAAATCCTTGAGTCAGTGTTCCATAGATTGGTGTCCTATTGTTCAACTGGGCCCAGTCTGGCTGAGACAGGGAATGTGGAACTCCAGATAATGAGACAATTTCCTATTCCTCAGCCACAGTTTACCTTGGGGATAATCCCCTCATCCAGGTGTTCTGCCACTTCCTGGAGTCACATAAATACATTTATTGGTATTATGTGGTATTTGAAAATGCTGCCCTGTTAGCTTGTGAATATGCATGCAAAGGCTGGGCCTACCTACTTATGGGTAGCCATGTAGAGACCTTCCTTGAATGCTTAGATTCATTAAGAATCACACTTGGCCCCGCCTGCTTTGCCTTCACCTACAAATCCACTGAACATCCCCAGACCTTTGTCAAATTTGAATTTGGCCCTCAACCTGTGAAAGGATTCTGGTTTCTGGTAAAAGCTTATTTTTCCACGTATAAGATGGCCCCATTTTAGACATGGGCACGGAACGACGAAATATCCATTTCTGTTGTCGGATACCGTTTCCGTTACGTAACGGTAACGGTAACAGTAATTCAGCCTGCCCAGCCTGAAACCGAACCGAAAAAAGAAAAATTTGGTTGGGTTTTCCGTTACCATTTGTGGCATTGCACAATGTGAACCACAGAAAAAAAGTTTTTAAAAGTTTTTAAAAACCCGATTCCTGGCCGAAAAAGCAGGCGAAAATATGTCTGCCTGAGGCTTTGCCACCTACCAGAGGGGTGGTTTCTGGGGGGTCCCCGGCCTTTCCCCCCCTCCTCTCCTCTCCTGGGCTCCTTGCACCAGGTGCGGGGGGGTCATCCTCGTCGTCTCCCGATGGCATGCGGTGGGGGGGGATCCAAAATGGCAACCGCATTTTTTTTTTAAATCATGGTCCAAAACACACCAAAGCACAACACAAACACGTTGAAACTTATTTATTCTAATGCCTGAATTTTAATAGTAACAGCAGTGGGTTTTTCTTGCAATAAAACATTTGCATTGATTTTATTTTATTTTATTTTTATTTTTATTTTTTTACACCTGCACAATGATGGGCTGGCCATGGGATGGGACCATGCAAATTTTTTGGTCCATTCCACCAATGGCATGGCCAGGTTTTGACTGACACTTCTGCATGTCTCAGAGGGTATAAAAACCCAAGGTACCTTCCAGAAGTCGCAGTCGGGTGTTGGTGGTTGAGGGAGGAGGGCTGTGCTGTGGTGCTTGTGTGATCGAATTCGAGACAGAGATTATTTGAGGAGGGAGGCCTGGGGGCTTTAGGCTTTAAGTTAGGCAGGCAGGGAGGGAATTGAATTTTGAAAATTATTTTTTTGTTTCCCAGCAGCTTTGTCTGGCTAAGGGATTTTTTTTCTTTGTTCTCTGCTCTGGCTGTTTGTGGGGAGAGGATTTTTCTGATATTGGATAAGGGGGGGTTGATTGGGAGTGGGAGGTGTGTGATTTATTTTAAAATATACAATTTATTTTCTATTTTTTCCAACTTCAATTTGCTTGCACACACACAATTTGGGTGTGCACGAACAGAATCTCCTATCCTAAGGGGAGAATATAAATATTTTACAATATTATTTACTCATTATCATTACTAGATCATTGTTTGTTTAACTTGTTGTGTTGTGTGTGCACTGACTGAACACACACACACACCATTTCAGTGGATCAAGTTGAACTTAGAATTTAGAAAACTATTTTTTATTATTCCCTTGTTGCCTGCACTGCAGTTTGAACGCTGACGGGAAGAGCAGTTCTTTTCTTCTTCTGCCTTTGTTTGTTGTTCATTTCAACTCAAACACAAGTATCTCTCTGCTGATTTTTCAGATTATATTGGAATAAAAGGAAGTTGGGGGGACTTCTGGATTTAGTTCAAATACCATTTGATTTCAACGTTTTCCAAACTGAGAAGAGACACTTTCTTAAGTCATTTAGCTGCACTACACCTATTCTTTCCTTAGTTGATGTGTGATTGTATACACTCAGCTAAACTAACTAATATATTTTATTTACACCAATATCTTTTTTTTTTTGAGGCATCTAAGTAGCCCTACTCTCTTTTCAGGGTTATTTTTGGGGTGTGGCTGGCAAGCCACCCTTCTAGAACAGGAGCCCAGTTGCTGCAGGTGCTGCTGCCAGGCAATTACATTGTAAGCCGCCCAGAGACCTTTGGATAGTGGGTGGCATATAAGATAAATAAATAAATAAATAAATAAATAAATAAATAAATAAATAAATAATATGTGTGAGGGGGTCATTCACCCTACCCCTAACAAATCAAGTTCTTTTACTGGGGGGCTGATTAATAAGGCAACCAAATTCATTTGCTGCTGCTTCATTTTTTGGGGGGAGGGGGAAAGACAACACTACCTTACTTCAGTCTCATTGTACAAATTCCACCACCACTCCAGTTCAATTAGAGGGAGAGCCTAACAACAGTTTGCTTGCACACACACACAATTTGGGGTGCAATAAAAGAATCTGCTCTGATCCTAAGGGGACAGAATATACACATATTTTTTACAATATTATATTTACTCATTACTCCAGCTCATTGTTTGTTTACACTTGTTGTTGTGTTGTGTGCACTGACTGAGTGAACACACACACTCCATTTCAGTGGATCAAGTTGAATTTGGACTTTAGAAAATTATATCAACGGCCAGCAGGGCAACATTGAAAGCTTGTACAAAAGAACACCGTGTGAGAGTAAGCTTGTGGACCAAAAGGATAAGTTTATTTGTTTACTTAACACAAATATAATAAGAAAATATATTTCATAAGAAAATATATTTCTAATTTTATACATCTTTGCGTAATCAAAAAAGATGAGGAGGGTTGGCAGAGCCAGGGGGA
The DNA here is from genome assembly GCA_023846285.1 of Phrynocephalus versicolor. Taxonomy (NCBI): domain Eukaryota; kingdom Metazoa; phylum Chordata; class Lepidosauria; order Squamata; family Agamidae; genus Phrynocephalus; species Phrynocephalus versicolor. The sequence continues at coordinate 15,132,120 of JAHTLZ010000015.1, forward strand.
GTCTGTGGGAGTTTTGTCAGCCAACGTAATAGGGCCAAGGCACAGGAGTCCACCACTCGCGTGGTGGGTGACATGGTGGCCATGAACGGGTTGCCCCTCTCCTTTGTGGAGTCATCGGGCTTCAGGCACCTGATGAAGCACGTGGCTCCACGGTACAAGCCTCCATCCTGGCATACCTTCAGCAGGCGGGTGATTCCCTCCCTTTTTGAGTCCGTCAGGGACATGGTCCGGGCCCTGCTGCAGGCGGCCAGAGGAAGGAAGATCTACTTCACTTCCGACCTCTGGACCGGTGGGCATCTCTCTGACGGCTCATTGGTGGCAACCCAAGGTGATCCTTGACACTAGGGCATCCCAAGAACAGCTGCAGGGGGAGCCACAAGGGAGCACCCCAAGAGGGTACAGGGTGGTGCTTCTCCAGGCACAAAGCATGGAGGACAGTGCCAAAGGCATCCACATTTCTGAGGTCCGCAAGGCAGCATTGCGAGAGTGGGGATTGGGAACCGAGGAGCAGGTCAATCGCGGATTCATGGTCACTGATGCAGGATGTAACATGATCAATGCGGTTGAAAAGGCAGGGTTCCAGGGCATCGTGTGTGCAGCACACAAATTGCATCTAGTGGTGGGTGATGCCATTGGGCTGGGTGCACTGAAGGACTCCTGGTGTGAGGGGACCCTGGAGACCAAGGCCTTGCTGGACAAGTGCAGGAAAATAGTCGGGCACTTCTCACGCAGCGTCAAGGCAACCAGGATGATGCATGAGAAGCAGGCAGAGATGGGCCGACCAGAGCATGTCCTGATCCAGGACGTGACCACCCAGTGGAACTCCACCTACGAAATGGTCAAGCGCCTGGTGGAGCAGAGGCAAGTGGTGGAATACGTCATGTCCCACACTCCCATCCTGCCTGGGGGAATGGTGTCCTGAGGCCGCACCGCTCTCGTCTGGACCCGGAGACCGTAGAAAGGTTGACTTTCATCTGCTTCAACCTTTCCACGTTGGGATTACCCCAACACTCCAAGACCTAGGTCCACAGTCGTTCCTCTACCGGTTCATTCCAATCAGGCCTCCCTTGCTCTAACATGCACTACCAGAGCAACACTTATGCCTGCCTGCAATCATGCCTGCCTCCCAGCTTGCCTTCCTCCCTGCAAGCCCGAATTCCTGCCAGCTTGCCTGCCAGCCTGCCTGGCCCTGTGCCAGCCTGCCTGGCCCTGTGCCTGCCTGCCTGCCTGCCTGCCTTCCTGCATTCCCACTCAATTTTAAGGGTTAGATTATTGCCCATTTTTTTTCCAGGACTTCCCTGGCTCCAAACAGGGAGGACCACTCAATGTTTCATTTTGAAGGGTCTCTGTAGGCCCAATTTCTCTAGCCCTGCCTGGCTCCAAACCAGGGAGGACCAATCAATGTTTAACTTTGAAGGGTCTCTGTAGGCCCAATTTCTCTAGCCCTTGCCTGGATCCAAACCAGGGAGGACCAATCAATATTTAACTTTGAAGGGTCTCTGTAGGCCCAATTTCTCTAGCCCTTGCCTGGATCCAAACCAGGGAGGACCACTCAATGTTTATAATTTTGAACCGGACAACACTGTTGTGGTTGCAGCTGTGCAACTTCCCCTAACCCTAACCCTAACCCTAACCCCATCCAACCAATGCCTGTATGTCTCCCACTCACATCCTAACATTCCCCACCAGTGCAATGCAGTTATGCCTGGCCTTGACTGCCTGCCTGAATGCTTCGCCTGCCTGCCTGCCTTCCACCCTTGTCTGCCTGACTGCCTGTAATTCCACTGCATGCATGGATCTAATAAGGGCTACATACTTAGCCCAGTTTTTATAGGGCTTCCCTGGTCTTTATAGCCGCCCAGGAATATTATTTTTCTAGGGTCAGTGTAGGCCCAATATTTCCCCGTTGGCCATGGCTGGTCTGATTGTAGTACAGCCTAATACCTGCCTTCCTCGATGCGTTCCTCCCTTCCCTGGGGTTTTGGAGCCACTCTGCTTACAAAGTGGTCGAGATGCACTTTACAACAACCTACCTCAAAGACTGATTAGCAGGGGCCTAGCTCTCCTTACAGCCTTAAAGAAATAGCCCTGTTCTCCTGCATCCACTCTGTCTCCTGGGTTGATGAAACTCAGTCTCCTTGGATGGAGAAACTCTTCCCCCAAAGGCAGAAACAATCCTCCCTTCTGGCACTTTGGCTTTGTGCCTTCCCTAGCCTGGGTTGGTTCCCTGCAAGCCTGCCTTCCTACCTGCAAGCCAAACTTCCTGCTTCCCTGCCTGGCTGCCTGGCTGCCCGCCCCTCAGCCTACCTGCCTGCTTGTCAGGCTTGCGGTACTCCACGGCTTGGAGGGGGCCTTCCAGATGCTTCTCCTTCAGCCTGTCAGCGGCTCTGTGCTTCAAGTTAAGCCTCTGAGCTGATATGCATCCTGTCGGCCAATCTCCTCGACTGCCCAGGCAGCAACCTTGGCTGCCCCCGCCTCCAGTGCCTCTGGGCGGTAAGAGGCGGCAAATCACTTGAGGAGACCAACTTTAACAGGCACATCCACTATTTAGATGAGAATTGGGGGGCTCTTACAGTCCAGGTTTGGAAATCCCTTGAACAAGGAGCAGAGATTCCTTCCTACTAGCACTCCGGCTTCCAAACATGGCAGAAACAATTCCTCCCTAGAAAACTTTCCTTGCACTCTGGCTTCGTGGCTTCCCTACGCAGACTCTGCCTCCTGGGCGAAACTTGGTCTCCTGGGTAGGCTAAACTCTGGCCTCCAAAGGCTGAAACAATCCCTTTCCTGGCACTCTGGCTTTGTGGCTTCCCTGCGCGGACTCTGCCTCTTGGGCAGAACTCGGTCTCCTGGTGTCAAGCCCCGCACACAGAGCACACACACAAGCAGAGTTCAGTTCTTTGCCAAGATCTTTAGTGGAAAGCCAGGCAAGTTCAAGTCCTTTGCTAACAATCAAGTGCCAGATAAATAACAGAATCCAACTCCCAGCAATTACCAGTCCAAGTCAAAACCAGAATATTTCACGGAAACCAGATGCCAAACCCAAGGGAACAGATCAAGCCGTTATCCAGGAAGCCAGTCCGAAGTCAGGAAACAGAGCCAAGGTCGCAGAGAGGAACGTGGTTGCAAGTTCAAATGACGTGTTGCTCCCACAGAGAGCTCAAGGTAAGCTTGCCAGCTTTTTCCCAAAACAGGGAACACACCCTTACTTGTGGAAAGGCTTCTGCTAGTACTCAGGGCTTCCCGTCCTGATTCCCCGTCTAGCATCAAAGACCCTTTCCCTAGCTCTCCTGGTAGCACGTCTTTGCAGAATCCTGCTCATGGCCCTTCTAGGAGGAGGAGATATGTTTTCAGCGGAGTCATCAGACCCAGCCTGCTGAGTTGAGCTGCAAGGCTCCTCCAGCAGATCTTCACCATTTAACCCCTCAGAGTCAGGTTCTGTGACAGGCAGGGTCCTGGCACCTGGGTAGGCTAAACTCTGGCCTCCAAAGGCGGCAGAAACAATCCCTTCCCTGGCACTCTGGCTTTGTGGCTTCCCTGCGTGGACTCTGCCTCCTGGGCAGAACTCAGTCTCCTTGTGTAGGCTAAACTCTGGCCCCCAAAAGGGGGCATCATGGCATTCACACAGGTTGGCACCCCATGGCATCCACTGCAGCAGCTTTTTCCTGCCAGATAAGCAGCTGGCCCATGTACCCTATCCTCCAAAGAAGGTGGGGTTACTGGGGTAAGTCACTATGGCCTCCAAAAGGCTGAAAGAAACCATCCCTTCCTGGTTTGGTGGAACTCTTGTCTCCTGGGTAGGCAAAACTGGCCTCCAAAGTAGGTGGCTGAAACAATCCCTCCCCAAGAAAAATTCCCTGGCGCTCTGGCTTCTTGGCTCTCCTGCGTGGACTGTGTCTCCTCCACTGGGTAGGCAAAACTCTGGCCTAGTGGCCTCCAAAGTAGGCGGCTCAAAGAATCCCTCCCTCATGTTCCCTGCTAGCACTCAGGCTTCGTGGCTTTGCTGCGTGTGTGGACTGTGTCTCCACTGGGTTGGTGGAACTCGGTCTCCTGGGTATGCAAAACTCTGGCCTCCAAAGTAGGCGGCTGAAATAATCCCTCCCTAAAGTTTCCTGGTGCTCTGGCTTTGTGGCTTTCCTGCATGGACTGTGTCTCCACTGGGTTGGTGGTGGAACTCGGTCTCCTGAGTAGGCAAAACTCTGGCCTGGCTTCGCTTGGGTGGTGCAAAATGGTGGGCCGAAAGTACTGTTGGTTACTGATACAGCTTGTCACCCCATGGCAGCCGTGCAGCAGCTTGCCCCTGCCGGATTTAGCAGCCTCTAGCAGTACCCTATCCTCTAGTACCCTGTCTATCTTCTAGTACCCTAGTATCCTCCAAATTTCTATTTCTCTTTCTAGTACCCTATTTCTATTTATCTTTCTATTTGTATTTCTATTTCCATTTCTATTTCTATTTCAAGTACCCTATAGGAAAGTAATTTCCTGGCACTCTGGCTTCCCTGCGTGGACTGTGTCTCCTCCACTGCGTAGGTGGAACTCAGTCTCCTGGATAGGCAAAACTCTGGCCTCCAAAGTAGGCGGCTGAAAGAATCCCTCCCTAAACTTCCCTGGCACTCTGGCACTCTGGCGTTCCTGCATGGACTATGTCTCCTCCACTGGGTAGGCGGAACCCGGTCTCCTGGGTAGGCAAAACTCTGGCTTCCAAAGTAGGCAGCTGAAAGAATCCCTCCCTAAACTTCCCTGGCGGTCTGGCTTTGTGGCTTTGCTGTGTGCATGGACTGTGTCTCCACTGGGTTGGTGGTACTCAGTCTCTTGGGTAGGCAAAACTCTGGCCTCCAAAGTAGGTGGCTGATAGAATCCCTCCCTAAACTTCCCTGGCGCTCTGGCTTCGTGGCTTTCCTGTGTGGACTGTGTCTCCACTGCGTAGGCAGAACTCTGGCCTTGTGGACTCCAAAGTAGGCAACTGACAGAATCCCTCCCTCAAGTTCCCTGGTGCTCTGGCTTCGTGGCTTTCGTACGTGGACTGTGTCTCCACTGGGTAGGCAAAACTCTGGCCTAGTGGCCTTAGGCGGCTGAAACAATCCCTCCCCAAGAAAAATTCCCTGGTGCTCTGGCTTCGTGGCTTTCCTGCGTGGACTGTGTCTCTCCACTGGGTTGGCGGAACCCGGTCTTCTGGGTAGGCAAGACTCTGGCCTGGTCTCCAGGCTTTTCCCGAGCGGCAGCAGCAGCATAGGTTGCTGCTGGTTCACCCTTATAATCCACCTCTCAATCTTCCTCACTCCGGCCTCGAAGAGGCAGGAAATCCCAAGGACAACGAGGCACCAGGCTGTTCCCTACCCTATCCTACAAATAAGGAGGGTTGGAAAGTCACTCTGGCCTCCAAAGGCGGCAGAAACAATCCCTTCCCTGGCACTCTGGCTTTGTGGCTTCCTTGCGTGGACTCTGCCTCCTGGGCGGAACTCGGTCTCCTGCGTTGGGGGAGAACGTGGCCACTGAGCCCTGTTTGGAATTTGGAAATCAAACACAGCTGCCCCCACACAGAGTGGTGGACTGACCTCCAGGGTTTTTTGGAGGGCCTCCATTGGCTCCTGAATTTGATCCTTGGGGATTCTGCCTGTCAGCTCCTTGGGATACTCCAGCTGGTGATGATTCCCCGAGAGGTTGAGGGGAACTGTATTGGGAATTGGAGGAGAAAGTGAGAGGAGGGGCACTCATCCGGATGAGTGGGGGGGACGACAGCATCTGTCATGCCTCTACCAGACTGAATCTCTGACCGCTAGTTGACCAGGGTGGCATTTGCTTGGCTTTACAAGGAGTGTCATTGGATATGGGGACATTGAGAGGAGAAGACCCTCATCCAGATTTAGGGGAGGAATGGAATACTGTGTCTCCTGCTGCCTCTGAGAGGTGGAGGGGAAATGGGATGGATAAAGGCTTCAAAAAAAAAAAAAGTATAACAGGCAGCCAGAAAAAGTAGGGTGGCCGGTTCAGTCAGCAGTTGAAGAAGAGAAAAAGAGAATATTGCATTCTGCCCACTTTGTTTGCATTATTGCATAGGATGCAGTCTTATGCTATGATATATTTATATTAAATATATTATTCATCACCAGTTTAAAGTGTGTTCTGCCTGCTCTGGGTCATTGCGGGACGCCCCCATGCTCTGAGAAATTGGGAAGTCAAATTGCGCTAAATTGCGGTAGAAACGACAAACGAACTGTCGAAATGAAAAAAATTCAAAAAATTTCGCGACAAACGGAAACGGAACGAAAAGGAGCCGGTCCGACAAATGAAAAATCGAAACGTCATTTTTCCTAGTCGTGCCCATCTCTACTCCATTTATAAGACAGCTATTTGCAGGGACAAGGTATGGGCGGTTTTGCGACCACACAGTTCTCTCCTTGGCTTACCTTCATGTATAAGGTGACCCTTAATTTTCAGTTTAACAGTTTTAGACAAAATATAGTCTTATACAGGGAAAATGCAGTACACTTATTTTGGCATTAGTACAGTTGAATTCAGTGGGGCCTTCTTTTGAAATAGCATAACCTAAATAATTCTTCTAGTGACTTCCATTCTGAAGACTTCAAATATTCTTTTCTCTAAGAGCAGATTCATTCTTCATAATGCTACTGATTTAAGACCCTGCAAACGTTCAGTTATTTCTGTGTGAAGTATTTCTCTATTCAGCTACAACTTCTGAGTTTGTTTTAAACTGTCAGCATCACAGAGCTGAATTCAGAAGGGATGAGAATCAGTATTGTGTTCACCATTTATCAGTGTTGGTACTGAAATCTCATCACACAAGTAAGGACATTTAAAACTATCACCAGACTTTACATTTGACATTCTACATGTCGGTTATAACCTTAGCTTTTTATCTCTTTTTATCGTTCAAGATCTCGTTTAAGAACACCTTGTTTCTTCCTTATGTAACATAGGAATTGAGAATATTTAGGTTTTCTGGTGTGAACTGATTCCTGTGCTAAGAGTTGAAAGTGAGGCTGGAATAGCTGGTTTCATTAAAGCTGTCAAATTCTGGGACAATCAAGATCCATAACTCCTGGGATGTTCAGCCCAAAGAAATGAAATGCATGCATTCCCAGAAAGGAAGGAAGTTGACACAGCTGAAGGTCTGCTGACTTGTTTTTGTTGCTGCAATGCTTTCTAAAGGAACAAGCATTTGTTTGACAGAAAAGACAGGCTTTCTGTCTAGCAGCCGTGATGGGAGAACAGCTTCCTGGTCTCATTCAAAAACACACTCAGCTACAATGAATTGTTTAAGAACAATGAGAAAAGAAGGGGGGAATGTTGTATTATTTCTGAGCACATTCTTCCCTTCCATTTATTTGTTCACTTATTTTGCCTCTGTTCCATTTTTTTTCCTGCATAAAACACATTCAGGGGAGTATACAAAGGCATTCATAAGAGTGTACTGTCCTAAAAATGATAATAAAACCATTATGAAAGCAACTAATCAATGGAACTGAGAGCCAGAATATTATTCCCTGAAGCTGTGAGGCCCAATGCCCCTCACCCTGGTGGAACCGGCAGCTGTGGGGTCTCCTGCCAATAACTCCATCAGCTCCTGGTTGCTGGTAAGAGTTCCTTTTATTGGTTCCTTTATTCCACAGTCTTTGTCTATTACTGACAGCCTGCACAGCAGGGGATTAAGTTTCCTGAACTAGTCAACCTGGAAACAGGTGATAAATAAGCCTCCTCTGAGACTGGGCTTAGAGTCTTTAAGGTCCAGTAGAAGTAGCTGGGGAACACTGGCTTTTCTCTTGCCTCTCAAGGAGCATCCTTCTCTCCCTCCCCCCTCCCCACCATACTGGCAGTTGTGCTGTCAGTATCTCAGCTGGGTGGAGTGGGTAACACAAGACCTGTCAGGAAACTTGGACACTTTAACCGGTAACGGAACCTTAAAGGGTTTTTTGCTCCTCTACCCAGAACTAGTATCTGGAGGAGTTAATTACCCTGGTTCCAAGTGGGTCCTTCAACAATCTCCCAGCTTGGTTGTATTTGATTATTAAAACAATTATTCACCAAGTACTCACCATAGGCAACTTCATTTGAATAGTAAGTATAAGCTTTTATTGAAAAGATGAAATTTCACAGGAATATTAGCTTACTGGAAAATAATGATACATGTTTTCCCTTCCTAACATTTAAAATGTCTAAAGCAAACTTCAGAGGCAGAAGCCTCCCTACTCCCTATTCCTGAAAAAAATCCTCCCTCCCTCCCTCCCTCCCTCTCTCTCATTCTCTCTCTCTCTCTCTCTCTCTCTCCACAGCATGGAAAAAAGTCACATGTCCTTCTAGGCCAATCAGAGTTCACTTGCTTCTAGGATGGAATGCATCTCCACATTCTCTGGGGCAGGACTTCTCTTTCTTGGCCTTTGCCCCAAGCCCCCTCCTGATCCTGGGCCAGCAGTCCTATTGTGCAATGGACAGGCTCTATGTGCTGCTGACCTCCAGGTTTCCTCCTTCTTGCCTAATCCTTCATTGGGTGTGTGAGCAGTGGCTACCTGCCCCTGACTGATGGGTAGCCTTTCCTCAACTCCCAGATCTACAGAGTCTGCAGATAGAAGTTTGCATAATAAGGGGTTTATTAAAACTTGGAAGTGGGATTCACCCAATGCTAGAACAGATACTTTGCTTGAACCAACATCTGAAGGTTAGTTGGTGGCACTAGCCCCATTGTTATCTCTGTCCCCTGGTTAATGGCATAGTGAAGGGATGCTCCCTAGTTCTATTCAGTGTTTAATGGCTCAAGGTGGTGATAGGTGAGGCTCTGTGGGCAATGGATGGTGCTTGCTTGGCCTCAAGGCGGAGTGCTGGTCTGGGATGACTGATGGGGCACCTGCTGCATATACAGTTGGAGAAGTCATTTGCTATCTCTGTGTCATTTCTTTCTCCAGCATTGCAGATAGATCAGAGTTAGTTCCTCTACCCTGGAACCACATTGGACACCCTGCCTTAGGTGCTGCTTCTCTTCTTCCCAATGCCTTGGGTGGTGTGGGACATGGCAGTGATGGAAGCTCTGTCCTCCCTTGAGCACTCTTGTTCAATCTGCTCAAACAAGTAAGTGTGCTTTCAGGTTGAAGGCTCCTACCACTCCCCCTCAAAACACATGATAATGATACTCCTCCCTTATTAGGTTGCCTCTGGTAAGGGGAAAAGGCATGGAAGAAGCCATGGTGGGCTTTGAACTGACCTCCTCTAATGTCTATGAACACTATGCAAAAAGCACCACTCTCTGTCTGGCAGTATCCTAAATCCCAAGTTGCTTGCGACTTCAACAGACAACAGCAAGGGTGAAAATGCATTCATGGAATAAAGAGGGCTGGTTTGTTTTATTCCTGCATATACAGCTATTAGATCTTCCAAGGCATGGTTATCCATTCTTAGTATTCTTACCATCTCTTTGCCACCACTTCCCGATGTCTTCATGCATGCAAACTACAATATGCCTTCAGATCTTGACATATATCTGTCTGCTGTTTACTGAACACTGACGGCACAGATTACTCAACTCATATCATAACTGGAAGCAAGGAACAGCTGCCTAAACAGTCATCAGAAGCATGGAATTCTTTGTTCCTAATGGAAATCAGGCAGGTTATTGTTAGAGGTGACAGTCAACTTCAGAGAGATCCAGTAATTGCTATGATCAGCTAAAATACATCATAGAACCATGCCTTATATCCAGTCAGACTATTTGCACAATCTAGATGAGCACAGACAATGCAACTTTAGATATCAGAGATGCCAGAGGCAGAACCTCTGAAAGACATCTAATGTACTTACTCCACCATTGAACAATGCTGCTCTTGATTATGCCTTCAGTTATACAGCTGTCCAAAATTTCTAAATTAAGCCCAGAAATTGAAAGTAACTATTTATAAATATTGTAGGCAGGGCCGGTGCTTCCATTAAGGTGAACTAGGCAGTTGCCTGGGGCGCCAAAATGGAGAGAGGGCGCTGGAGAGCCTGCCGCCCCCCTGCCGCTGGCCACTGCCGCCCGTCCCCCACCGCCCGTTGCCGCCTGCCCATCGCTGCCTGCCGTCGCCCCTGCCCCCCGCACCCATCGCCGCCGCCCCGGTGCCCTTCGCTGTCCTCTGCCATCCCCTGCCCCCCACCAGCCCTCCCCCGCCTCCGCCCCTCCCGCCCCTTGCCTAGGTCGCAAAAAAACCTAGCACCGGCCTTGAATGTAGCTGTCTGTGACTAGTTCCATTTTATAAGTAGTGCAAGTAGTAGTTACAGCGTTACTGAAAATTATATAACCAATATTTATATCATTTATTTTAGGTGTTAACTTTTTTACTTTTATTTATTTATTTTATTTACTTTTAAAAGGCATTCAATATATTTTAGATGCATTTTGATATGATTTTTCCAGGTTTCATTCAGATGCTTATCTATTCTCTTATCAGTCCTAAATGGCAAGGGAAGCTTCTTGTTTTATTTTGTTATCTGCATTTTTATATTTTCTAGATTCAGTATCAGAATTCAGTAAGACTATTAGAGGGTAGGAGCTTCCTGTGTATAGTTATGCCAACATTTTGCATTAGTGCACTGCTGAAAGATAGTGAAAAATGGTCACATATTAAGTTAATTGCCAGTAATCTAAAATTCCAATTAAATTACAATTATTTTGAAAAGAGGGTGTTTAATTGGTGTTTAAATTTGCATTATGTTACTGCATTGGGAGTCTTACCAGAACAAAGGTGAAAAATCTTGTCCATGATTTTATTACTTCCGTCCTCTTTTCCCCATTTGCATCTGTGGGTAAAAGGAGATACTGTAAAAATTTTAAAACTGCATTTTTACCCACCCAACCAAGACTCTGTTTTTCCTTCCCTCACCTCCTTACTCTTTCCCTTTACCTTAAAACCTGGCATCAGGCTGGCCAATGTGGAACTTGAGAATACAAATAAAAATGGGTTTGTATGATTTAAGTTCATTGATGAACCTGTCGCTTGACAACGGCTTTCTATCCTTACAGTGCCTCACCTTTGACTATTTCTTGTACTTCTGACCGGAGGAACACGGACACAAAAATCTCAAGCAAGTAAAATACTAATTATGTTGCCCATATGCGTTATAAAATATCCAGATTATTTGACTGATATACACCATTCCATTGCACTCATGACATGCAATGCAAGGAATCACTCTTGTGACTAGACCTGACAGTCAATAGACACTGGCAAACCACTTGCTGAGAGGTAATGACTAGCACAACTCAGTTCCTTCTTTAAAATAACACACCTAACTCATTTTAGGCCTTTCCTGTCTCTCCTTTTCGATGCAATGGTTAATTTATTTCTCCACAGACTCATGCTGCTCCCCCGTCCTCCATGTCGAGATTGCTCTGAAACAGAAATTTTCATTTAGTAAGGTTTTATTTGAAGAAAGGTTCCATACAAAGCATTCACTTAAGCAAGCTAGCTTCAGAGCTTTTAGTCTATACTGTATAATGTCAAAACATACATCTGTGCGTTTCTTGGGAGCATTACACTGAAAGCTAATAATAGGTCTGTTCTGTGATACAAGCTATAAAATTCCTTAAGAGCAGCAGGCATGACGCCAGCATGGGTTCTGTCACTGTGCTGTTTTCTGATTGACTGTACCTGAAATTATTTAGTAGGGGTATATTACCAAGTGGCTTTAATGAAGAACAGTTGCCTGGAGCTCAGTTTCCAGTTCTGTGGAGGGAATCAGCCAAACTTTACCATCATCAGGATTCTCCAGTTTCCCCCTGAAAGCTTATTCAAATTGTGGTCCAAAACAGAATACAGTGCAGTACAAACTGGTAGGAGTTTCTTTGCCTAACACACACATTCATGTATAATGGATGGATGTTTTCAAGTAGAGGTATTTTCACTAATTAATGGATACATATTTTGAAATGTTTGCCTTTTTGACAATTCCTTTTGTGCCAAGTGCTTTGTAGATTCAAAAATATGTTTATTTCAGGTATTTATTTATTATTGATTTATTTGATTTACATACCGCACCATCTGACCAAATTTGCTGTTTGAAAAAAAGGTTTCAGAAGTGAATGAATTGGGCAAGTTCATATAAAAATAAGAACTAAGATAACTTGCCACCTCTCCCTAAAGGCTGATGCAAACTCCATATGCAATAGAATTGTTATGAATATGGTGGGACTGCAAGGTTTATTTTTAAATTTCTTTGTTTTGATTTAAAGGTTTTAGAAGTGCTATGTCCCTTGCAAAATGGTGACATAGTGGAGGGTGTCATGCAGTTGGAATTTTTGCAGATAATACTGATGATGTAGACCAGTCTGGATCCCACAGAGACGCAAACTCTCTTCTAGAGAATAAGCAACATGATATGATTTGGGAAGAAAACTCTTACAAGTCTTCATGGAGTTACTGAGATCCAGAAGGAAATTTTACTGTGCTACGGGCGGAAAATAATGAATCTCTCTCTTATTCCACTGGATCATAACATTTTCATCCTTTATGTATTTAACTACATTGGTCAAGCTGTCCAGTGATGTTCATTCACACACAGAGGGTTTAAAAACAGTACTCAAGTGCAATATCATAACCAAACAAAGCAAATAAAATTGTTCTTTCTGGGAGTAGGGGGGAGAAAAAAATATAATACGTTCAGGATCAATGTATTTCTTTCTTTTTAAAAGGTTTTTAGTGAAAACTACAGTTTCTGTAAAACAGTTTTACAGAATTTCTAACTGATATGCATAATTTAGGAAACGTTTTCAAGATTAGAAAAACAATTTACAGCATCATAATCCGTTCAAGTAGTCTCACATTCACTACCAGCACTACCAATTGACCACTTTCCCCTGTCTGGTGTAGAAGCACCCTTGATAGTCATAAATCCCGAAATACTCAGCAAGATTTACAGCAAAGAATCCTGGAGTAGCTTTGCATAGTTAAAAAAAATATATCTCTGAAATAATGCCAATTGGTAGAGGGAATGTTCATTATATGGCTCTTTGGATATGTAGACAGAAAAGTAAAATAAGGACAGCCGTGTGAGAATTTAAAGAGGAATATAACAGCAAACAAATTTTAATCCGTAGCCCCCTAAACCTTAAGTGGCTACAGCCATTTGAAAGTTAGCCCAAATGGATACGTGTGATTCAAGAGTGTACCAAGGCCTCCCACAGCCCTGCTATTCTTTCCCGACCAATGATAAGTCTTTTCAGGCTTTACAGGTAAGCTCAGGGACTACCAAGAAAACAGGAGTCAAAACTCTGAAATCTCTGCTCTTCAGAACCACACACAGAAACCAAATTTAGTAACCAGAGCAGAAGCAGCTGGCCTTTGAATGGGTAGATCCCACCCCCAGAGGCTTACATACATGTGCACATTTTTTCTTAAAAAATTAAAATAGAATAGAGGGAGGGAAGCCAGATTGTAGAGATCACTAGGAGAATCTTAGAAATGCCGAGGACAAAATAAGAAAGTCAACTTCTCCAAACTACCCTAATGCGCTAAAATGGATCTCATAAGGCAAGTTGTCCGGTCCAAGAACAGGGCATGCACAAAATGTCTTTCCAAAAAAAGAAAAAAGTAAGGGAATTAGAAGCACTCTCAGGATGAGGACAAAGGCAAAAGACTGAAACTATTTTCATATTTTTAAAAACTTTCAATATGTTTTCATATTGTTGACCTCTGGTAGCACTCATATAGCTCCTAAACCAGGGGTCCTCAAAGTTTTCAAACAGTGGGCCAGTCCACCACCTCCAGACACAACTGGGGGTGGACCACAGCCCCCCCCCAAAAGGCTGACATGGGTAAAAGAGGGAGAGAGGGGCAAAAGGGCACCCCCCCAATAATCAGCCCATGATCAGTGGGTCTCTGGGGCCCCAGCAATGCCTCCTGCTCCGGATTGCCACTGCCTCTTCCTCCTCCTTCTCCTACAGTGGCAGTGGCTGGAGCAGCTCTCCTTCCTTCCTTCCTTCCTTCATTGTGTTGGGAAGGAGGCAGCAGCACATGCAAACTCAGGCCCCTCATCACCTTCTAGGTGGCCACTCAGGATGAGGAGCAGCAGCCATGGCAAGGGTGGCAAGGCTGGTGCCATTGCGTGTGGATCCAGCCATGCATCCTGGGTATCACACCCTCGATGCACCCCAGAGGGAAAGCTGCCTTCTCTCTTGGCCTGGCCTGGTCTGGCCTGACTTGATGCGCTGCAAGTGAGTGAGGGAGGGAGCAAGGGCTGGGAAGGATGGAATGCAGCCAGGCTGCGGTGCTCTGTTGGCTCGCCAGCCCACCCACCAGCTTCCCAAGAACAAGGCGCGGGGCACCATTGGCCTTCCTTTCCCTTCTCTTCTCTCTCCGACACCTCCTCCTTGCTGGTCTCTAACCCTGTAGTGGTGGCGGCGACTTCAGCCTCTGACCATGTCTGGGCTCCCTCCTCCCCTCCCTCTCTCCAAGGAGCAAGGCAGCAGCTCAGAGGGGGCGGGATGGGCGGGAAGTAGCTCTGATTCCTTCTTGGTCGCCTGCCGTCCATCCCTCCATTGATCCACTGCAGTGGCTGCTCTGGTTCAGAAGGCTGGTTGGCGCTGCCTCCGCCTGACCCCTTCCTTCCTCACAATCACAATAACACAGGCAGTGGCCACACAAGGAAGGCAGGCGCAGCAGGGATGGGGCCTCAGGGCCATGGAGGGAGGGGGAGACCTTGCCACAGCCCTACCATTTTAAAGTGGCCCTCTCAGTTGCAGCGGGCACCCCGACCATCTGAGTGATGGGGTGGGGGAGTGGGGGACCTTGCCATGGCCCTCACACTTTGAACTGCTGCACTAGCCAGCATGCCAATCATCTGGGTGGTGGATAGGGGAAGTGGGGGAAGCGACACAGCCCACCGCTTTGAGCTGACTCAACAATAGAAGCAGCTGCAAAGGTTGGCTTGCTCACGAAGCAGGGGGTAAGTGGGGGGGTCTGCAATTGGTCCCAGGGGCTGGATTCAGGACCCTGGGGGGCCACATCCAGCCCCCGGGCCTTAGTTTGAGGACCCGTGTCCTAAACCATTACAAGCCACATGGGACACAATTTTATAGAACATCGACACATGTGCTAGTTCTTTCAGTTGTTCCTGCAACTTTCCTAATTAATAGGCGTAACCATCTGACCTTGGCCAACTATAACAATAGATAAACCAGTGTTGCCCCTGGTTAGAGTCTCTTAAATTGTCATGGCTGAGAGTTTGCCATGGTTCATATGTTACAACAAAAGCAAAGTTTAATTTGTTCACAGTACTTCATCTTGAAATGAAAGCCACCTTAGCTCATGAGCTGCTATTTGGGCTTTCTGTCTAAATTCAAAATGTCATGTCCCATCAGTCAGACAAATAAAGTAGACAAGATGCTGGCTTCACAATTGGAAAATGATGAAAATATTTACCTTCCAGCAACACTATTCCTTCAAATCTCCATGCCCGAGCAATGAGACCTAGAAAGGATACCTGTGTTTACCTCCCAATGACCAATCACAATGCATAAACACGATAATCTGCAATATACAAAATTGAGGAAGCTTCATGCTTGGGTATACAACTCCACTTCTGAAGATGTGTTAAGTGTGTTGTTAACTGTCTGTTGACATGGATTCTATCTAAGGACAGAAACCTGCTAAGGCCCAGTTGGAATTCTCCCAAGTCATTTTACTCTACTGACTATTATCAGTGTCCATCAACATCCTTTGCCATAGTTAGTTAAACAATGGCCAAGATCCAAGAAAAGGGTATGTAGAAGTAGGAGGCTGTCATGGAGAGTGAGCACTTTGCTTTAGCAATTTGGAGCCAGAATTGCTGCTAGCCAAGAGCCTTTCTTCTTTTTGATCTTCAAAGACAAATAGAAAGCAATGTGGTAGAAAGCAATATAAAGTTTTGGCCACACTTGTATTTCATTCCTCCTCCTGTCTCTCCCATCTCTGGAGCCTGGCCAATTTAAAAAAATGAAGGAAGGAAGAAAAGAACTACTGAAGGTGTTTTTTATGTTTTAAATGCATACACAAATTTGTGCTTTGGGGAGCATTTTTGTGATATGAAAAGTTCTTACAAGCAAGCTGATTTCACACTTCTTCATGTTCTTTGCTTCTCATAGTCATCCTGTGCCTTTCATTGATGTAAATGTGCCGGCTGATATCTTTCTGAAGGCACACGTCCAAGTGGTATATGTTCATTTGGCAGCAGGCCCATGCTTAGAAACCAAGCTCTGAAAATTAAAAAGGGGAGGAAAACCAAACAGACATAAAAAACAGCCCTGATGGAAATGTAAGTTGAAACAATTAAAATGAACAATAAACTTTGGTCTACCACCCCTTGTTATCAATTGGGGAATAATTATGCAGATGATAAATTAATCACTTTATAGCCCGCAATTTGCTCCAATAGGTGGCACTAGCTCTTTTAATGGTCTACTTTAGCAGTGGGCATTTTCATCTTTACAATCCGAGGCAAAAATCTGTTGAAGATAATTATATATATTAGACATGGGCACGGAGCGGCGAAATTCTCATTTCTGTTTTCGGTTCTCGTTATCGTTACGTAACGAGAACGGTAACGAGAATTACTCCGCTCCAGCTCGAACCCGACCCGAAAAAAGAAAAATTTGGTCAGGTTTGTCGTTGTCGTTCATGGCATCGCGGGCTCGCGCGATGCCATTGCCAACAAGCAGCACAGAAAAAAGTTTTTAAAAGTAACCCCCCCCCCGATTCCCGGCCAAAAAGGCAGGCGAAAATATGCCTGCGTGAGTGAGGGCACCTACCAGAGGGGTGGTTTCTGGGGGGGGGGGTTCCCCGGCCTCCCCCCTCCTGTCCTGCGCTGTCTCTCTATGCCATGCGACCGCAGTATTTATTTATTTATTTATTTATTTATTTTCCCCAACATTTTATTGAACATACAAGTAATTAAACATAGAAACTCAAATCAGTAACATGCACAACATAACAAGAAGGGAAGGGAAAAGGGAAGGAAAAGGAAAAGGGGTACCATAAAATATACACCCACAATTTATCTATAATAAGACATGTCTCGCTTGATGGTTCTCTCTCATTGACATATTATTAGCTAGTTATCCTCTAATTCTATCTCGCTTTAATCTAGATTACTTTAGTTTCCCACCAATCATAAAACAGGTCCCATCCATCACTGAAAGTTGATTCTACTTGCCCTTTTAGTCTTCTGGTTAACCTGTCCATTTCTGCACATTCTACTATTTTTTTAATAATCATCTCATCCGTTGGGAGATTTTCAGATTTCCAGCTCTGAGCCCATGCTATTCTAGCTGCTGTTAAGATATGTAACAATACATAAGACTTTTGTTTATGTATCACATTTGGCAATATGCCTAACAAAAATATTTCCGGTTTAAATTCTAATTGTGTTTTTAAAATTTCCTTAGCCCATGTATGTATTTTCACCCAGTAAGTTTTAGCTTTGTCACAGGTCCACCAAGCATGATAATAAGTACCTTCATAGTCTTTACATTTCCAACACTTATTTGAAACATTAGGGAACATATTAGCAAGTTTTGCTGGTGGCATATGCCATCTATAAAACATTTTATAAAGATTTTCCTTATATGCGGTGGCCAAGGTTAGTTTAAGATTAAACGTCCATAATTGCTGCCATTTTTGAAGTTCAATATTGTAGCCAAAATTTTGGGCCCATCTTAACATGGTGTCTTTCACCTCCTCATCCTGCATATCCCATTGCAATAAGTGTTTATATAGTTTTTGGATTTGTTTTTCTTCTGTTTTTAATAGGATCTTGTCAAATGCTGTGTACTCTTTGTAGAATCCTTGGGTCTTTATATCCTGGTGGGTAAATCGACTGTAATTGCATTAATGGCCACCATGAAAAGTCAGGCCTTGATCTACTAATTGTGACCTCGATTTCTGGTTTTCCTCTTTTCTAGTGGCTCCCCGTTTCTTAGTTGAGGATCTAATAAATTTTGCTCTTCGATTGATGATACTTGAGTCTGGTTCTCTCCTATATTCAAAAAGGCAATATTTATTTTTAAATCATGGTCCAAATGCCCACTAAAGCACAACAGAAATATGTGAAAATAAGGTATTTTAAATGCCTGAATTTTTATAGTAGCAGCAGTGGGTTTTTCTTGCAATAAAACGTCTCCATTGATTTTATTTTATTTTATTTTATTTTATTTTATTTTATTTTATTTACACCTGCGCATGCGCAATGATGGGCTGGCCATGGGATGGGACCATGCAATTTTTTTGACCCATTCCACCAATCGCATGGCCAGGTTTTGACTGAGACTTCTGGATGTGCCAGAGGGCATAAAAAGCCCACTAACACTAACCCTAACCCTAACCCTAACCCATACGCCAGTACACTGTCCTTCTTAGTGGATCAGAGGCACCCAGAGGTGCAGCCCACTAACCCACGCTAACCCTAACCGTAACCCTAAGCCTAGCCCTTACCCTAACCCCAACCCTAAGCATAACCTGTACGCCAGTACGCTTCCCTTCTTAGTGAGTCAGAGGCACCCAGAGAGGTGCCTCTGCCACTTACCCCAACCCTAACATGTATGGTATGTGCTAATCGCTAAACGCTTCCCTTCTTAGTGGGTCAGAGGCACCCAGAGAGGTGCCTCCCAGAGCCCACTTACCCCAACCCCAACCCCAAACGACAAATGACAAACGGAAACGACCAATTTTTGAAAAATTTCACAACAAACGGGAATGACCCGAAACGGACCGGTTCCGACAAACGACAACTCGAAACGTCATTTTTTCTGGTCGTGCCCATCTCTTATATATATATACATATAGGGATGCCACCCCTACTATCTATGAATTAAAGTGCATTTACCAAGACTACAAAATCATGTCAAACGATTGCATATATACGTATAATTGTATTTGTGGGAAAGCGAGTGAGTGAGCAACTGAGTGAGGGGGGAAAATGAGGAATGGGATGGCAAAGTGTAACTCCCAACATTATCCCAGGTCTCTGGATTATTCCCACACTGTTTCACTTGGAACAGTGCCTTGGCTCTTTTAGAAAGCAAACCAAAGGAAAAAAAAACCAAAACACCACCACCATCCAGAGCAAACCATGACAACAGAACTCCAATTTGTTATTATATGCTGGAGTACAGAATCAATTAGAAGGCTATATATATTAATGTTTTGCTGAAACATTGCTTCAAGAGATATTGACTATCAAGATGTTATAAATGGCTATGACTCAATTTGCATTAATTAATTTCATCTTAATTGAATCAAATTAAGCTCACAGTAGGTTCTTACCCAGTGCGGAGTAATTTCACCCATGCTCATTAGAGGATGTATTCTCTGGCCCAAGTTCATCTGTTGCCTACAGTGGGAAGCAAAGTATCACCCATCAGCAGTCTGGCCAACTGTCCACCTTCATCAACTTGCCCTCCCACAGCAGCAATGGGGTTCTTTCTGGAAGCTGTACCTGCACCTGTGCATGCCAGTGGGTGATGGAAGTGGAAGGAGAAGCACCAGAAACAGAGTTGGCATTTTCCCCTGAAGATCAGTTTTACATCAAGTTGTTTCATTTTCTTGAATGGTTGAGTGTCACTTTTCTTGCATGCTTGAATGCTGCTTCCAGAGGCAAGAGGCTGGCTCTTCACAAAACCTTCCTCCTTTTCTTGAATGCCAGGTTCCAAGTGAGGGCACAGGTGGTGTCACAGATATTTATCCCGTGGACAATTGCCTGTGAGGAACCTCTTGGAGCCATCTCTGAGGTTTTGCTTCTAGTCCCTGAATATGTGGAAAGAAGGAGGTTGGAGATGAGGAGGAGAGACACAGCCTGGAATAGCAGCTGTCTCTGGGTTACAGACTTGTCTGGGATTGTGATGGCTGTGGAAGGAGGGCAGCATATTCACTGGAAGGGAAAACAGGCCCACTGCCTGTGGAGAATGGGGCTGTGGTGGCAAGAGCAGGTAGGGAGGCCCATCCCTTATAGGGACTCGACAATACTATTTGGAAAAATGGATCTGAGTTTCAAGTCAAGTCCCTTCATCATCATCATCATCATCATCATCATCATCATCAAAATTTTAAAAATCCCCTGAGTCTGATCAAAGTAAGTAAAACTTGCAGAGACTTGAGACTATATATGATTTTGCCCTGTTGTTCAGGTCATCTAAAACTGGAGAAAGGAGAAAGATGGGAAGCAATAAGGACCCCATCTATACTGTCCATGGTGTGATCAGTTTTTGATGGCTCAAGATTTGGGATGGGGAAACGTGATTGTTTAGCCCTTGTGACTGCAACTTCCCCACTTTTGGCCTTGGTTGTGCTCTCTAGGAGCCTGCCTAGATACCCTGAGCACATCCAATCTCGCCTGAACTTGGAAGCTAAGCAGGATCAGTCCTGGCTAGTACCTGGATGGGTGACAACTTAACAATGCTGGGAGGACCCCATGTTCTACAGTATACGACAATGTACCTGAACCTGAAAAGCGCAAACTGCAGAGCCAAGATGTAGGAGATCCAGAAATCAGATGCAGCATGAAGAAATCAACCAGACACAGCAGGTTCCAAAGTATATTGAGAGATAAGGCCCTGTTGTTTCTTAGAAGGCAGAGGCAGGTGCCGGCTGTCCTGCGACTCCAGCTCCCAGCAAAATCCACAGCGTATAAATTATGAATGAGTCTTCGGAACATTACACAGTTCATGTAGTTAATGATTATAGTTCAGCGTCTAGGTCAGATATAATTAGACGTTACATTAAAATATCTTCACACAGCCATTTATTTTGATTTAATTACTTAAAATTACAGGGTAATGAGCAGCACTTTGGGAGTGGGGGGGATCGGAATCTTTTAATAGGCTCATTTGAGGTGAATGTGAGGGAAATTAATCATTTAACCAAACAGAGCAAAAGACAAGTCCATTTTTAATGATGTTGTTGCAATGTCAAAAGAAAATAAAAGAAAGAAAGGTTCCTTTCACAACAAAGGGCAGTGGAGATGTATTGCCAATACAAAAGTCAGGTCTTGGTACCCACCCAAGCTGTCCATCTCAAGCACCTGCTTGTGTGCTAAATCATAAAGCCGAATGCAGGCTACAAGACGAACATCCCAGACTGGTGCCTGCTTCTTGCCAGGCTGCTCAATAGAAACGTGTCAAAAGGAGTCACTTTTGAGCTGGGTGTGGAGCTCAATGGGGAAAACATGTGCTTTTCATGTCCCATCTCCAGCTTCTCCAGATAAAGCTTGCTTGAATCCCTGGACAGCTTCTGCCAGTAACAGTTGGCAACACTGGTCCAGATGCAACAATGCCCTGGCTCGGGAGCAAAATAGCTCCCTCTTTTTGTTCTGGCCAAAGGATACACTTTGTATTTGCTTACTTACTAAACTGTACTGTGTGCTGCCTTTATACTGTACCAAAACGCTTGGTACACATTGCTGCCCCCCCCCGCCCGGTGGAACTGGGTGCTCATTGTATTGACCTCAGAAGGATTGAAGGCTGAGTCAACCTTGAACTGGTTACCTGAGCCTGTCAAAATAAAACTCGGCTCGTGAAAATAATCTTGACTGCACTACTGTAGTTTAACCACTGTGCCAGGAGGCTCCTCTGAGCAAAAGTACCTGGTTTTTCATGAGTTGGAACAGCACTTTGTCTAAAAGTGATGATTTTGCTGCTCTTTTTGCTGCGAAAGACTATGCACTCTGAAGAGCAGTATTTTGGTACCCCGGCTGACAACGTACCTGGAAGCGCACTTTAACCGCAGCATTTTTTACCACCACTAAGGGTTGTGTTAAAATACTTCTGTTATTGATGCACAGTTTTCAAACGAGGTGCAACGCCAGAAAATTCATACCAATTAGATTAATACCCCCTTTTCTGCCACTTCCTGTAGTTCTGCCTTGGTAATTGTTTATGCTACTGAATTGGTGGCATACTGGCATGCTGGCACAATTTTCATTGGCTTTCCGCCTGCAATTACAATCGATTTTAAGAAGAAAAACTGCTACCTAGCTGCGACGCAGGTATTCGCTACAAGGGGAAAAGATACGCAGTTAGCAAGTCGGGACGGACGCAGAGAAGTAAAATATTCCCCTGTTGTCGGGGTGCTAACTGTGCATCAAACGTCATGTGACCACCACCCCAAAATAGTACACATCATATTAAGATGTGCAGATAACGATAGTGAGACCAAGGTATAAGTAACTCTGCCTGAAAGCAACATTATGCAGTGGAGTGTCCTGGATGTCTGAATGGAGTGATAGCTGCTGAGACGCCTTGGTGCTTCCCCTGCCATGGTGCACCTCTAGAATCCTATGGGGGGGGGGGGGTTGCCCTCTTCCTGCTTAGGAGGGGTGGCTGGCCTACAGCAACAGAGAAGGAGCAACCATATTATTTCCTCTTCCATGCTTACCTTTTCCCAGTATACTGTTTGGACTAGAAACCAGAGGAAGCCTTCCTGGAATGACCAAAACAGGACTGTTGACTTTGAACACAGACACATTTACATTAATACATTTTTAACATTAACAGCTCTTGGGCCCTGTTCTTGCCCTTCCTTTAGCATGCAGGCCAAAGCCCAGATTTTGTAGGTTTTGTAGTCTTGACAGGCAAGGCATGCAATCTCGTTCATTGTGATAGATTTAAACATGGTGCAGTATACCCCTGCCTTTCATTCCTATCAAGGCCCCTGCAGTCATGCTTTCTTTGGTGGAGCTCTGCTCATCTGTGTGAGAAATTGGCAAGAGAAGTGGAAGCATTCTGAGATTAGGTGGAGATGTTTAGAGTCTTGACCACGCTGGCTTTATGCTTCAAGCTGCCATTAAGGGTTTTGCTTGCAGCTTGAGGAAGATCTGAACATGTTACCTTATTCTCCACACATATGGATGAGCTCTTTGTTTGAATATCAAGACAATATCAAGAAAGTGAAGTTTAATGAAAAACCTGATAGAATAGCATGATAAAAGCTGCAGGTTAGGATCATCATCAGCCACCACTCCTCCTCCCCTGAAGAATGAAATTAAAAACAGGATGACAGAGAAGCGTTGTTCAGAAAATATTCATGCACCCTTATACATAGCTACTTATAAAAGGAGTGGTTTCTGGCTGGAAAGAGATGTTGAGAGCTTGTCAAGAAACCCAGTGCACAGAATCCGACGACATGCTAGCAGAAATTCCCATTGGTGCAGTAAACCATTTGAAATTGCATATTGCATGTGTCACAAATATTCTCCTCTTGGTCATCCAGAAACAATAAAACATACAAAATTCAGGGATTTGGTGCTATAGTAATGTTGTGTTTGCCCTCTGGCTGTATCTGTTCTGTCAAACTATGATCAGCATTGATGGAGCCTATTTGATTTGAAGCATGGATGACTCATAGTTGAGGGCATCACTTCAGCTTGTGAAGGAACCTGACAGCAATATCATCAGGAGGCTAGATTCTAAGTCTAAACTTCTAGTCCTGTCACTTAAGATGGAATGGTTAATACTGAGATATCATACTATGAACTTCTTCAGGAACTAATGGCTGCATCAGCAGAAGAGAATTGATAATTCTAGTGGTGATGAGGAAGAGAAATTGCTGATGGGCAGCTGCAGTGGTGCAAGGTTGAAATTGCTGATGGGCAACAGCAGTGGTGCAAGGTTGAAACTTGTGGACCATCTTTCAAAGACAACAGCAGACCATTCCAGTTAATATTTATTAGTACAGGCAGAAGAGAACAGTGGTTAACTGTTTCTGGGTGTTCTATACAGGCGTGATCTTTCTGTCTTTCTTGTTTTTTTGTTGTTGTTTTTTTGGGGGGGGAGTCTAGCCTCCAGAATTCTCCAGGCAGAATTCTAGGAATTTCAGCATATAAATACATGCTTATGGACACTTACCTGGAAAGAGTGCCTGTGAAGATTCTCAGTATCCAGGTGAGTTTATCTGGAGGTTGAGTTACAGCAACTGGACTTCTTTTCTTGAGAGATAAAAACATTTTATGTCTTGAAGCCCATGCCGGGCGGAGATAAGTGGAGATGGAGTCATGCGTTCCATGCCTTCTGGGCTTCATGCTTTCGAGCCTTTGTGCCACTGTTGTCCTTAGGGGGCCCCGTATGGGCCATCAGATGTTGCAATGGTGAGGAAACACGTTGAGGGGTCCTTTAGTGGAGTATCTTTCTACCTCATGCAGTCAAAGCCTTTTATTAGATATAATCTTAGGAAGGCATCGCCAGAGTGGCACGTAGTCCCCTGAGATGTCCAGGCACCCCACAGGAGCTTATATGCGGGTGGCAGACAACGGTTTGTCCTGCAGCTCATCTCACAAGCATCCTGGCTGATTGGATTGAGAGATACGGAGCTCAGATAGATTCCAGTTTACATAGGCATAGCTATGGAATCCAATTCCCCAGGCCTGGGGCGTCCCCGCACAGGTAGGGGTGAATGGCTTCCAAGGCACCTTACCAGTGCAGGCATCCGGGGTCACGTCCTCCCCCTCAAGGGGCATATCACTACACTAAACCAACAGAACAGAGAGCATCCCCACCTCCAGAGAAACCAAGAAGAACGAAGACAGGCACCTGAAAACAGCACTTAAGTCCTGTGGATATCAGAAGTGCCGACCCAGAAGAACAATGGATCACCCTGAGACCCAGAGCCGATGGAAGAACCTGGTCATTCCCTACATGGCTGGAGTTTCTGAAAAGCTTAAAAGGAGTTTTGGCAAACACCACATCCCTGTTTACTTCAAACACACAAACACACTAAGACAGAGACTCGTCCACCCAAAGGACCCAACACCAAAGCACAAAAGTAGCAATATAGTTTATGCAGTCCATTGCCGTGAGGAGTGTGCAGACCTCTGCATTGGAGAAACTAAACAGCCATTAAACAGGAGGATGGCCCACCATAGGAGGGGCAATAGCTCAGGACCAGAATCAGCAGTGCACCTCCACTTGAAGCACAAAGGGCACTCATTCAAAGATGAGGATGTACACATATTAGAGAAGATAGGTAATTTGAGAGAGGGGTCAGGGAAGCCATTCATGTGAGCATTGAAAACCCTTCTCTCAACAGAGGGGGGATCAGGCACAGCCTATCTGCTACTTATCAGGCAGTGATTTCAGCAATCCCCAGACAAATAAAAATATTTCACACCTCCACGACCAAGGCCATAGCTAACAATCCATACTTTATAGGTTTCAGCACCGTAGGCCATTGTCCACTAATGGCCTATTGAGCCACCTAAGAAACCATTTCAGGCCATTGTTCATTTTATGAGCCTATTTCAGACCAGGGCGACATGAGGACATGGAGGACTCACAACTAGCTTTCCTCAGACTGATGAAGCTGTTTGGATGAGCAGTGAAACATTTCAGTCTCTCAAGAAAAGAAGTCCAGTTGCCATGACTCAACTTCCAGACCTGAAAAGGGTCTTCTTTGACCTTGCTTCCTGTTGTTAATCTATTTAAAAAGTAAGTTACACAGTGCTTCCTGGGAGTTGTAGTTCTTTGAGAGATGCCCTGTATGGGAAGCAAGACTATGGTTCCAAAGAAGCAAGTCTGGAGAACGCTACAGAGTCCCAGAAGTAGGTCCTTCTCTAGTTGAGTGAACGGTAGATGTCTGTAAGTGTGAGTTTGTTAACTGAAAACTCATATAATTCTGCTTGGGAAATTATTGTGGAATTCTGGAAGATGGAATCAAAAGAAAGTACCACACACCTCAAAAATCCTATGGCAAGACAATCCAAAATGGGAAATGTGACGGCACTAGAAGATAAGACTCCCAGACTGCAAAACACTTGGCAACTGGAGAAGACCAAAGGATAATTATGAATAGCGCTGTCAAAATGAAGCAACTGGATTAAAACTGAGAGGTTATTTTGTTCCACTGGCCAAAGGAAAGTTCTATGCTGCATGATGCTTGAAAAACCTATTGCCAACTTCTTAACCAGCTACAATTTGCTGCTGAAATTGACACCTATGGAGTTACATTGGCATAAATATGCCATTAGGATTCTGGCCAGAACAAATAGGACTGAGGCTTTTTGAAACTTGAGCAATAATTAAAAAAAAAAACACCCTGCATGTTTGTTTTTAATTTAGCAACTAATAATAGCAATGACAAACACCTTTGGCCTAGTATAAGAGAGTAGAGGCTTGGTTATCTAAATTTAAGGTCTTTCGATGCCAACCTCCAAGGCTCAGATTGGCACAAGAATGTGAAGAGTTATCTTGAAGTTACTTGCACTTGATGAGAAAGGCTGTCCTGACATGCCAGTCAGCCTGCTCAGAAATCTCTGACTCCAGGAATGTTTCTCACCTCCATCACACAAATGATCCAAGCAGCCCATTTCTCCTTTTGAGGTTGACCCAGTTTTGTCGGCAAAATGTGTGTGCTTTCCCTTGGGGAAGCTGAGCGTATACATAAAGAAGAAACAGAGGACTAGAAGACTGATCCAAAAGATGTAAATGATCCACCCTAATTTTTATCTAACTTTAGATTGGAGAGATGGGCACACACATACACAGTTCTTATACCTGTGAGGACTTTCATCAAGATAGACTGAAAATGAGTGCATATTTTCCTTAAGGAGACAATGCAAGAGAATGAGACAGGCAACCAACTGTATCCCTACAATGGTGGGACCATGAGCCCCCTTGCCAGCAATACATCTGCTCTCCTGATGTGACACAGGCATTGTGGGCAGAGCTGGTGGCCATTTTAGAGACTGGGAATACAAAGCCTGGGTGCTATAGAGTCATTAGTACAGCTCTCCAGGCAAATATCTTTGGAAGGATAATAGGGTTAGAGAACAACGAGGAAAACATTTTCTACAAGGGAACATTTTTCTTATATCCACTGTAATTATTTTCTAAATGTGGGTCACTTTATGTGATGATGATGGCAGCAATGGTACAGTTGGGACATGTGGTTTTGAATAGAGAAATGGAACCTAATTTCCAGGAGAGCCACGCTGAAGGACAACAGTTGACTTTTAGAGCTGTGGAGCCCACTGAAAGAACCTTCTAGAATGTATACATTTAATGTGTTCTGTGTTTAGAAATGTTCCTGGCAGAATCCTTTACCAAAATGCAAACCAGATGTAAAAGGAAATAGCATCTTCATTACAAGGAAGAGAAAACCTCCCCACATGCCAATTTTAAAGCCCTTACATTTATTTACATTGTTCACTCTGTGTGTTTGAGGATTACTTAGGTTTTGTTCCCATTTCTCTTTGTCCTTCCCATCCCTCTTCTCTGGGGAATTTTATCCTCACTCCCTCACCTCACAATTAATGAATTAATGGCAGCTGCAGACAATGTGGGAGAGAAGGGAGACCTATATTAAAAGTCTGACCCTAAACATGGGATTTAATTTCAGAGCTATTTGTGAGTTTAGGTTGAGAGTTTAGAGTATTTAGATTATGGTGGGAGACAAATGTGAGTTTGGAATGAGAGGTTGGAACTCTTGGAAACCACAGAACATGCCTACATATAGTCTTCTGCTCTTATAAGTGGAACAAGGATACTTACATTCTATAGGTAAACAGAAACAGACACTGAGATATGGAAACTCACCAGATAGGTCCATATTTACATACATTGCACAGTTTTGGCAGTTTGATATCAATCTAAGTGTCATGGCTCCATTCTAAGAATATCCTAGGAGTTGTACTTTAGTGAAGTACTTAACATTTGTTGTTATTCCAGTGGTGATAACGTTTGTTGTTATTCCAGTGGTGATGGTAGTCCACTAACATATATAACACAGGTAGCAGGCTGAACTGGAGGAAGCATCTGTTTGCATACCTATCCCAGGAAAGCACTACTGTATGAGATACATTCACTGTAAATTGATGGAAAAAAGGCGCTTGAGGGGGGATATGATTGAGACATACAAAATAATGCAGGGTATGAGTAAAGTGGATAGAGGGAAGCTCTTCTCCCTCTCCCAAAATACCAGAACTAGGGGACATACACTCAAACTGAGGGCTGGGAGAGTAAAAACTGACAAAAGAAAATATTTTTTCACCCAGCGCGTTGTAAGTCTATGGAATTCCCTGCCACACAATGTGGTGATGGCATCTGACCTGGATGCCTTCAAAAGGGGGTTGGACAGATTCCTGGAGGAAAAGTCCATCACAGGTTACAAACCATGATGGAGATGTGTAATCTCCAGGCTTTAAACCAGGGTACTTCAAGGGCCAGATGCAGGAGAGTGGTATCAGGAGACAGATATCTAGTCTCATGCGCTCTCAAACACATCTGGTGGGGCCGCTGTGAGATACAGGAAGCTGGAGTAGATGGGCCTTTGGCCTGATCCAGCATGGCTCTTCTTATGTTCTTATGTTCTTATGTAAAAAACAAGGTACGTCTATGAAGACAATACTTTCCTCACTGCAGAACACAGCAGCACCAGGACTGTTGCAATGTGCTGATGGTGGCACTGTGACATATCAGTGTTATACTTCTGAAAACACATTTTCCCCTAGAATCTTGCTGTGTGCTGATGACAGGCAGGAAACCAGAAGAAACCTTCCTGGAATGTCCAAAACAGGACTGTTGACTTTGAACACAGACACATTTACATTGATACATTTTTAACATTAACAGCTCTTGGGCCCTGTTCTTGCCCTTCCTTTAGCATGCAGGCCAAAGCCCAGATGTCTAGGTTTTGTAGTCTTGACAGGCAAGGCATGCAATCTCTTTCATTGTGATAGATTTAATCATGGTGCAATATACCCCTGCCTTTCATTCCTATCAAGGCCCCTGCAGTCATACTTTCTTTGGTGGAGCTCTGCTCATCTGTGTGAAAACTTGGCAAGAGAAGTGGAAGCGTTCTGAGATTATGTGGAGATGTTTAGAGTCTTGACCACGCTGGCAATCTTACTGTTTGCTGGTGATTGGCAGGAATGTTGGTAAGTCTTCGGACCTCATTCTCAAGTCTGAGTCCGAGTCTTGGATACCAAGAGTTGAGTATGTCCTGAGTATTTGGGACCAAGTCCCAGGCGTCGAGTCCAAGTCCCAAGGGAGTAGTTTGGTTCCATATCCCAAAGTGGAAGGGAGAAAAATATGTTGGAATAAAAACTGAAGACACCAAGATGAAGTGAAGCATAAAACAGAAACTTTATCTAAGTCTCGTAGGGAAAAGGGAAATGGGATATTCCTAGTAAAACAACAAAATACTAACAGTACATAACAAACATACCAAAACGAAGTAAAAACAAGTACGGTGGCAGCAGCTCAGGCAGTGTCCATGGAGCCAGGCAAACATTCACAGATCTGCATTAATGCAGGTTAGAAAGAAAGAGGAGAAGGGTGGTGAGTGGGCAGGGACAACTCCTTTTGTAGAGCCATACCAGTTAAAGAGGCAGGACTCATTGGTTCACAGTTCGAGGTGAGGTCCACCTGACATTAACCCTCTAACGTCTGAATGTAGATCTTGCCATATTCCAACAAAATGCACAACCAGAGATAAAGAGGAAAACAGAAAAAGTTGGGGAAAGCAACAAGACCCAGAGCCAGTGTTCATGGAGGAAGCAATGGTGTAAGCATCAGCATCATGGCAAGCAAGGGCAGAGAAAGGCAAAGAAGCTGGGCAGGCACAAGCTGGTGAGAAGAAACTTCCGCATACAGAGCCTTGCTTATAGGAGCAGTGCGACACCAGAGGTGCCTTGTCACTATGGCCAAACTATGTCTGAGACCCCCAGTGCAAGGAACCTGTCTCACTAAAGAACCTCTAAACCTCCTAGTGAAGGGAACTGTGAGCTCCTAGAGTTAGGAGCCAAACATCCGATGAGTGCAGTTAACTAGACTTAGGACTCTGACTCTGTGTTGTATACTCATTGGCTGTTACCCCACTCCAAGTTCCAATAAAACCAGTTGGGTTTGATCTTTGTGTCATGGGTTTATGGAACTAAGGATGGAAGAGGGCACCCCACCAAAGTGGACATGGCTGGTGGGGCTTACAGAGAAGGAGGGGATGGGGGAGGGGAGGGAGAAGGAGAAGGAGAGGGAAGAAGGGAGGGAGCCTTGAGGGAAGAAGGAAGAGACAACAAAGAGAGACAGAGAACTAGAGAGACAGGTCCCACAAACCATCCTGACTGCTGACGTTGTGTTGGAAATATATGGACCTGCCTTCGCTATGTAAAACTTGGCAATTTAGGGATTGGCATGAAACAGAAAAATACCATTTCATTTCCTTTCATTTATTTTCTTATTACGTTTTGGTTTCATTTTGTAAGTAATAATGTTTTTTAAAAAAATATTATAAAACCAAGTGAGAAACGAAATATGCTACCGCCACCAAGGTGGTTTTGATAAGTTGGAGTTTTGGGTGGAACAAATTTGCTCTGAGACATCTTGGCTGCAAAGTTATAAGCCAGCTTTATTGCATAACATAGAAAGTTGACACAACACATAACACAGAGACAGGAAGCCAGATGCTGGTACCATCCATCTGGGGTCTCAGATCCAGCAATGCTAATAGTGATTGCAAAGAACCAAGAGGCCCAAATGGAGTGTGTTTCTTCTTTAAATACCTTTTTAGCCAGAGTCCAGAATCTTCCTGAGCTCCTCAGTGGATTTCTTCTTTTTGTCAAGTACACAGTTTGCCCTTGTCCACTCCTAAATAATAACACTTCCCCATTTTATGTATCTAACAAAGTCCACTGCTCAGTAATGACACTTCCTTTTTCTTTACTTGATATGACCTGGTGTTTATTTGTGCAATAAGTTATACTTCTAAAGTGACACTTCTTTGCTGATTCAACATCTTGTCACATAGGCATTTCACATTAGCTCTAGCATGTCTATAATCTCACAAATTTGTGTTTTTGCATCCTGGAAGGTATTTCAAAACCCTCCTTTGCGCATCTAACACCCTGTGTGCCTTAGAGAATTCAGAAGTTGTCAGCAAGCTACCGCCCTTGTACATTTAATATACTGTATTGTGAATCAAAATAATGTTCTGATGGTCAACCCATTTAGAAAATACCTAAAATTTCAGACTATCAGATTTTTGATAATTGGGGCTGTGGAGAGTGGGGTCGAGGGGTGGGGTAAAGCCAGACTGCTGCCCACAGCCAGAGCTGTCAAAGGCAGCTGGATGGTGGCGGCTCAGAACTGGAGAGTGGTGGAGGGCTGGAGGCTTTTGAATTCCCCACTGTACCAGCATCCTTGCTGGTGCAGTTGGGGAATTCAACAGCCTGCAGCCCTCCTCTGCTCTCTGGTTTTTCTGAGCCAGGCAAGCATTGGGTGACCACCCGATGCTCGCCTGGCTCAGAAGGAGAGGGGTGAGCCAGGTGAGCGTTGGGTGGTCGCCTGATGCTCGCCTGGTTCAGAAGACCCGGAGAGTGGTAGAGGTCTGGAGTCTTTTGAGTTTCCAGCTTTCAAAGCCTCTAGCCCTCCACTACTGTCCAGTTCAGTGGTGGGCTAGAGGCTTTTGAAGCAGGGAAATTCAAAAGCCTCCCGCCCTCTACCACTCTCCTTCTGAGCCAGGTGAGCGCCTAACACTCGCCTGGCTCAGAAGAACTGGGAGCAGGCAGTGGTAATTTTTTAATTTACCACTACCTGCTTACTTCTCCCATGCACCCCCTCCTCCAAGGGGGGTTCTGAGCATGGAGGGCTGTGGGCAGTGGGAGTGGAAGTACTGAGAAGGAAGGAGACAGCGGTCAATTCAAATGGAGCTTGAATTTACCACTGCCTGCTCTGTCCTCCTGTGCTCCCCCCTCCTCCACAATAGGTTTTCTGGACAGGGAGGCCACTTCCCACAACCCCCACTGTCCAAAAAAAAAAAAAAAAAACTACCGTGGAGAAGGGGAGAGCACAGGAGAAGGAAGGAGGCAGCTGTAAATTCAACCTCCATTTGAATTTATCGCTGGCTCCTTCCTTCTCCCTTGTGATCCCTGCCTACCAGCTGTTTTTTACAGGCATGACTGTGGGGAGGGGGGCTGTCCCCACTGCCCACAACCCTCCCTGTCCAGGAAAAAACCCCTGAGAGAACGGACGCTCCATTTGAATTTACCACTGACTCCTTCCTTCTCCCATGCTCCCTCTCCTCCAAGGGGGGTTTTCTGGGCAGCAAGGGTTGTGGGCAGTGGGGGCTGCCCACACTGCCCACAGAACTCCATGTCAAAAACACCACCCTTATAGGAGGGGGTGGCAGGGGAGAAGGGATCAGTGAGGCAGCGAATTGGGAGATCTTTGGGAGATACGCTCTGCCAGATATTCAGGTCCCAAGCCATGGAGGGGAACCAGGGAGAAAGATCACAAGGGCACATGTTTCTACTGTCCAAAACAGCATGCCAAGATTAGTACATCATCGGAATATTAACAACATCCATATCCCCCATCCTTTTGGAAAATGACACAGCCCATCACACAGGGGCGTCAGTTCAAATTATCCCAGCTTGAAAAAAAAATAGAAGCTTCAAATTTTAAAGGAATTGTCATATTATTACTGCACACACTGCATCTCCTTTCTTGGAGAGTGGAATGTATAGCAAATGTTGCCCATTTGTGGGCCATTGATTTGTTTTCCATATTTCTTGTCACATTCTTGTTAGGATTTTGATGGAGTCAATTTCTGTTTGAAATAGTTATTTTGGTGTCCCATTTTGATGATTTATTTTTTCCAGTTCTTTCAGACCCACTTTCATTTCAGTTTCTACAGCTGTAGGTTCTTTATTATAGGATTTCTCTTCCAAGTAGTCTGTCATCCCTTTGTTCCTCCTGTATAGGTCTTTAGTGTCTTTTTGCCTTCTTCTTTCTCCTAGTCAGATAGTCTGCTTCCCTGTTAGTCATTCAGCATTCCTAACTTAGGCTGAAATTTCCCTTTGATTTCTTTGATTTTCAGGAAGAGATCATTTGTTTTTCCCATTTGTAGTTTTCTGTTTCTTTGCCATGGTTAGTATAATAGTTATTTGTCTCTGTGTAGGACACACTGACAACTACATTCAGGGTTCTGACCCAAGTTTTGTCACCTTTTACTTTCTGTAAAGTCAATAGAAGGATGGAAGACAGAATCTCAGGATGTATAAAAGTAGAAAATGACCTTTATTCTCTGTTAAATCATTTTAAAAAGCTCTGGCTCGACGCATTTCAGCGGGGCCTTCTTCAGGAGCTGAGCAAAACAAAATTACAAAATAATATATTAAATATTGTTCTGTAAAAGAGATACAAGGCTTAGGATCTGTAAACTTACTGCAGTACATATATTTAGCACAATAGACATCCCAGAATACATTTCATAAAATAACATAAAATCATATGCATACCAAGCTTCTTTACTTTTCTCCTTTGGTCTGTAACAGCTCTAGACTGATTAGGAATGAGAGCACTGATACACAGCTGTGCACAGTTTCAAGAGCAGTGAGATAACGTAAAGATCATTATAATAAGGGAAGGAAATCTATCTCTTCATTTAACCCATGATATACTAGGGTGTACCCAGCTTGCTGGAAGGGATGTCAATGTGTAGCCCGCATAATTAAATT
This sequence comes from Phrynocephalus versicolor, assembly GCA_023846285.1. Lineage (NCBI taxonomy): Eukaryota > Metazoa > Chordata > Lepidosauria > Squamata > Agamidae > Phrynocephalus > Phrynocephalus versicolor. The sequence goes on from JAHTLZ010000015.1 coordinate 15,165,567, forward strand.
GTAAACTGCCCAGAGAGAGCTTGAAGTGTTATGGGGCAAGATATAAGCAGAACACTTTGCTTTGCTTTCTTGCCTGTCCTTTTACAATTTTAAACAGTTCTTTCATCGTCCACTTAGGCTTTTATTTTCTTTTAATATAGGCATTGTCTTTTTGCATTATTCCCTGGTTTCATTCCACAGATCTTATGGCTCACAGTCAACTAAGTTTAGTAACGCAAATCTGTTCTGACTTGAAATTCATCAGGAATGTTGCTTCAATTATATTTGGCACCACATTTCTATTAGAGTTCTATTTAAGCTTTACTCTATTGCTGTATATTAACTCTTCTTGATCAGTACCACAGTCTGCTTCTGGCCTTGTTTTGGAAGAAAAAATATAGCTTCTCCAATTATCTGGTCTATTTGATTTCTATTTTGACATTCTGGTTATGTCCATGCTTACTGTCACCTGTTTGGTTGCTTGTATTAGCAGTCAACAGATTGTTGGATCTGTAGAATTCTATGAGTTGTTTCTCTGGTTTGTTTTCATCCCCTAGACCAGTGGTGGCAAACCTTTGGCACTCCAGATGTTTTGGACCACAACTCCCACAGTCTTGGGACTGTGGAAGTTTTGGTCCAAAACATCTGGAGTGCCAAATGTTCGCTACCACTGCCCTAGACCAATTTTCGCTACCTCTGCCCTAGACCAAAGCAGAATGCCAAATGTTCGCTACCACTGCCCTAGACCAAAGCAGAATGCCAAATGTTCGCTACCACTGCCCTAGATCAAAGCAGAATGCCAAATGTTCGCTACCACTGCCCTAGACCAAAGCAGAATGGCCTTTCATTCTGCTTTCTTTCCTGCTTCTACGTAGGAAATTTGACAGCACACAATTTTTATTCTTGTAGCAAAGAATGTTCACCAATGGTTCCTCATCACCTTGGAGAAAGCTGAAAAGTAAGCCAGTGGGTTCTGCCCTGGGTTCTGGTTTGTTTAGCAGTTTTAGAATGGACTGAGATGTAGGTGTAGAGGGGATACTCATCAAACTTTGACATCAAATTGAAAGAGATGGCTAATACTTCAGAAGGCAGGATTCAAGATGACCTCAACAGAAAGTTGGCTGAAATTCTTTTCGTGCAAGTACAGCTGTGTAAAGATGAAGGCAGGCGGGATATGAGGAGGAAATATTTAATTATGAAAAATCACAGCAGTGAGTTCTGCTAATAAAATATTTTGGTAATTAAAGACTTCTATTCCCAAATCCCATGCTACATTGATTTCCAAATAATGAGAGGATTACAAAGGAGCTGTGGAAGTTGGCAAACAGGGGGAGGAAGTGTTTAATTTCCAAAGAAAATCACCCCTGCTGGTGATGTTATCAGCTTCATATGGGTGCAATTGCATGAACAACATTTCAACCCATGAGTTCTATCAGGAAAACATTCAAAATTCTACATTTATGCAGGAAATTAGTTGCACAAGTGGAGATAGAGTGACACCTGACTTGCTAGTCATACATGTGAAAACATGGCCTGCCTTGATTGGAATTTCTGCTTCATGTGGAATGATCACAGTCTGCAATTTTCTTTGTGAATGGAGTTCAGTGGGTTACACGTGTCTGTTAGTGTATTGCAATACATGCTGAGCTAGTCAGTGTGCCATGTGTATCGCTCCAGACATTTGAGGGGATCAAAGACATGTTATTGCTAATTGGCAGGTGGCTGAATGTCACTTGTCCCTCTAAGAATTTGTCACAATTCAGGGGACACATAGCTAGTTAGTATGCCAGAGTCTCATTATGTATCAGAAGTAGCTCACTCAGTGTCCAGTGTGCCCAGAGGCAACAACACATATGCTAACATTGTTACTTTGTGTCAGGATCTGGCCTACATGGCCCTGGTAACTTTCTAAACCAGCTGTTGCAGGAGATGGAAGAGGATAGCAGGAAAAGATGATCATAGTGAAAAATAGATTGTCACTGGAAGTTGTGCGTTATTGATGTTCCCCTTGTAATGGGCAGAGGCGTCATGGTGAAAATTTCTACCTCCCACTGGATTCAGTTACAAGGAGAAAGAGAGAACATGACCCCATTATTCATTTTAAAAGAAGCATTCAGTTCTGTCTAGGCAAATTAAGTATGTTTATTATAACTGGCCACAAGCTCTATGAGGATTTGCTGAAGCTTCAAAGGCTGTAGCCAGGGAACACCCACAAAGCACCTGTGATGGAAGATACCATAATGCTGGTAGTACTTTGAATTTTCCCTGAAGAAACATCTCTCCATTGTTTAGCTTTGTGAGGCAGCTGGCTGTGAACTGCAAGTGGGATGAAAGAATGTGTGCAGTGGCTGTTCAGGATCTTCCACTGATGAACTCATTGGAACAGTCTGCCTATGAGATGACACAACACACACACACACACACACACACACAAGTTGTCAGGGAAGGCTATGGAGTTCTGAAGTTGTGACTTGCCTGGCGAGTGACCAAAGGGGACCCTTTTTCTGTGGTCTCAGACAGTTTCAATAGATGTTCAAGATGTACAGGACAGTAGCTGCTCCTCTGAGAGTTCAGCTTCAGACTACTACTACTACTACTACTACTACTACTACTACTACTACTACTACTACTACTACTACTAC
>JAHTLZ010000015.1:15192780-15238931 GCA_023846285.1 Phrynocephalus versicolor
TGCAGTCCAGGGAACTCTCAAGGTTCTCCTAATGGCTAAACCAACTTACCAATACACACACACAATGTGCAGCAGTGTCACTCTATTAGTGAGGCAGGCATAATATGTTTCCATTTTGCAGATGATGAATGGGCATTGGAAAAGTGACTTATGGCTCAATCACATGTGCCAAAAAAGCCCTAGTTATACTGAATATTTTATCCCTTTCTTGAATCAATAAAGACTGACATGCAGTCTCCTAGTATATATACCACTGGGTCCGTTCCCATGGCTGACAGTTCAATTGGTATACAGTACATCTTGCTATTTGTAGTGATACATGTGCCATCTCATATAAATGGATTCATTTGCCACCCGGTTTCTGGGGGTCCCAACTGCCCTAAAAGCTTCTTTTTAAAAACAATTTGTAAGTGATATATCACTATTTTCCTGTCATTTCCAACTGTCAGTCAATGTGCAATCTGAAGGTAGATGTTACTTGCAGCACTTCCTTCTCTTTTTAATTTTCACTTCCTTTTCTCCACATTCTGCTTTTCTTTCTTCCTTGCTTTTCTTCTCTCCTTCTCCCCCTTTCCTTCCACCCTTTACTCACTTGTCCCCATTCCTTACTTCCCTGCATACCTTTCTCTTTCAGTTCTTGGCTTTGACTTTTCTTTTCCCTTTTGAACAATGCTGTGTTTCAAAAGACTTGTGAAGTATTGTGCAGAGGAGACGTTAATGCAACATCCCTTTCTTTCTCCCCTCAAACAATCCAAAGCAAGAATTGCCCCTTTCTGTGCTCAAGCCCTGCCCTTTCCTTTCTTACACCTGCAAGGGGTGGGGGAGTCTGTCTCCTTCTTATCAATGTATTCATGTTGTGTTTGCGGCAGTGGCAGGAGCGGTTGCTGCTAAAATGTATCCATCTCCCTTTCAAAAAAAGGTACAAGCACAGGGGCCATGAAGTGACTACATTGCCCCAAAACTTGACCCCTGTGTAAAGTAAATAAATTGACACCTATGGTCACATGTGCTAAAATGACAAGGAATGAAGTGTTACATGCTCAGGTATATTTTAGAACAATTGTTCCAGTGAGGAATGGGTGGAGAACAATTGGCTAGTCAAATGAATTGATCCTACCTGTGTGTCACATGAATGGAAATTTATAAAATGATTTTAAAATCAGCAGAATCAGTACAACTGGGTTTCTTTTGGTATGAGTGATCAAGCCCTCTTAGCGAAGTTGGCTAAGCCAACTCTAAGCATGGAAACAGATTGTTCATTTGACTTGATGCACACCTTTATCTCAGGACTTGGGGTGAAGGTAGGTCACAACAAAGTTAAGAACAGGTGCCAATAAAAAAGAGGGATACATGAATTTGAACCAATGTCCATGTTTGTTCTCTGGGCTCTTCTTGTATGGTTCCTTTAATGGTTTTTGTTCATTTCACACACACACATACGACTTAAATTAAAAGCAACTTGTGTGCCTCACACATAAGCTGTAGCTTTAGTAGCAACTCTTCAGAAAAAAAACAGCACTCCCCCATCCCCCAAATGCCATTCCTTCAGACTCAAGTGCTTTTTGTGTTGCTGTGGGGTTGCCGTCTTCATTTTTCTCTTTAAATGGCTTGGTAGCTGGGCTGTCTCCATCTTCCTTTGGTCGCTTACCCCTCTTTTTTATTATTTTTTTGGCATAGTTCAGATGTAGAAATATGCCCAATTTTATCTAAACGGATTGGTAACTATGTCTGATTAAAATTGTTCCATAATTAAGGTAACTTACAAGAGCTGGTTCCGAAGGGATTAATAGAGCTCCTTGGGCCTCAATCAGAGGGCTTAAAGGAAAGTAAGGAATGAATAATACAAAACACATTCATCAGCTCTGGCAGAGTGGGAGGGCTTCTGTCAATGCTCTTGAGGGCAGAGGAAAGCGTTTAAAAGTGTGGACCTTCAAATGGACATTTTTTTCTCCTGAGGAACAAAAAGCACTCTGTTCAGTCGCTGGTTCAGACATGCCACAAATGCCCCATAATTACCATGCAACGGGATTTGTAACAGAATGGAGCTTTGACCTGAGTAATAATTATTTTTGTTTATAATAATAATAATAACACATAAGTCAAGTGGTAACTTCCTAGGGACAGGTAAATCAGTCTGCAAAATAGCACCGTCCCAAAGGGAAATAATAAAGGCACTTCAGTATAAATCAATACATGTACGGTACTTTTTTTCCTTTAAAAGCCTCTCTCCCCTTCTCTTTCTTTGTCTGTCTGTCTCTGTCTCCATAGTTCCAGACTAAATAGTGCATTTGTTTTTTGATACACGCAGGGATAATCTCCAAGAACAGAGTGGTAATAATTTTTACAAAGAGTCCCCTCTTATTTCTGTGTACATTTGAGTGATGCCCCTAGGTTCTATTGACTGCCTTCACCTTTGGCACACTTTCCCCTTTTGATTTTGCTTAATGAGGTGCTTCCCCCTCCCCCTCCACCATTCACCTGCTTTATTAATGCAGTCGAGCACTTTTCCCTTTCCCTTTCTGCTAAAACTACTGTACAGGGTCTCAGCATCCCACAAACACTTAGGCAGAGTCTTCTTTTCTGCACAGGTGCCTTCTGTTTTCTGTCATTCTAAAGTTTGGACTGAACAAGCATGTGGGCCAAGACAGTGAATGTGGTCTACTCGTCTGTCTCATCACTTTGGCTACACCTCCCCTCCTACCTTTCCTCCTTATTTTAATTCCTTCGTGGGAGGTCCCCCCCCCACCGTTTTAACACACTTCCAGCGTCAGAGCCAGTATACAGAAAACTCATTCCTCATTGCTCCTGCACACACGTTATACCCCGAACTTTCAAGGGTTCAACATGCAGGTACCTGTAGGAAGGAAAGGCACCCCTCAGACACCACCAACGCTTACACAGTACCACAACAAAAGCAACATTTTCTTTATCCTGATTCCTCTCTATATCTACCTAACTAAAGATTTAAATAAACAGCACACAATATTTCAAAATATTTTTCAGAAATATTTCTCTAAGCTATTTTTTGCAGATATTTCAACACTTTTAGAAATATTTGAAAAATATTTCCAATGTTAAAAAAATTTAAAATGTTTTTAAAATATTTGTGTGCTGTCTGGGCAGAAATCAATTTAGAATTGCTCTGTCTTATCATATTTAAAAAGCTTTATTTTTGTCTACAGATAACTTCTACTCAATGTGGCTGAGGCTAAAAAGAAATGTAGGCAGTATTACATTGATTATTTGGAGTTTGGCTTCATTCCATCCCTGTTGGGCAAATGTCTGCCCATATGCATTTTGTGCAACAGAGTTTTAAACAATGATGCTATGAAACCATCCAAGCTGCAGGATCATCTGAGAAGGCGTCACCCTGATAAAACAGATAAAGATTTGACATACTTTAAAACACTGAAAGAACTTCAGAAGAGAACCACAATGGACAGTATGTTCACTTCAACATCTAAAAGAGATTATGATGGTTTATGGCTGTCTTACAATATCTCACGACTCATAGCAAAACCAGGAAAACCTCATACTATCGGGGAAGAGCTGATTTTACCAGCCGTTGAGGAGGTTTTAAAAACAGTTCTACACAACCCTGCATATGATATACTCAGAATTCCTTTGAGCAACAACACAGTTCAAAGACGTATTGATGAAATGAGTCATGATATTGAAAACTTCTTGTGTAATTATCTGAAAATGAACCATTTCTCTATTCAACTGGATGAGTCAACTTTACCTGGTAATGAAGCACTATTAGTAGCATATGTTTGGTTTTTTATGGACTAAGAAATCCATGAAAAACCATTCTTTGCGAGAATTTTGACAACAGACACTAAAGGCGAATCAAAATTCAATGTTTTGAGAGATTATTTCAAACATAATATCAGCAGCAGCAGATGGAGCACCAGCCATGTTTGGGCACTATCGTGGTTTTATAAGCCATTTAAAAGAAAATGTACCTGGGATGTTTGCAATTCACTGCATCATTCATTGACAACATATAGTAGCTAAAATCTGAGTGCCAGTTTGCATCAATCTTTTCAATTTGTCATAAACGCAGTAACAAGATCTGTATCAACATGTCGAATTCTAGGTTATTTACACAGTTGTGTGAAGAAAATGATGAGGACTTTCAACAATTACTCCTTCACACTGAAGTACGCTGGCTCTCAAAAGGCTTACGTTTCACAAGATTTTTTTGTTAACTTTTTGAGATGGTTTTAGAGTTTTTGGATGCTAAAGATCCCACTTTGAAAGAAAATTTAATCAAATGGAAACCAGGCATTGCTTATTTAATGGACTTGTTTTCTCAATGTAATGAGGTTAATTTGCAATTACAAGGTGACAGTCTGAATTTAATAAAAACAAAGTCCATCATTGCAGCTTTTCTTGCCAGAATAATCTAATGAAGCAAAACATTGGACAGCATGAATTTTCCCAGTTCCCCAACTTGTCATTGACAAATGTCCTGGATGAAGACATTTTGGTTTATGTTCAACATTTAAGAGCCCTTCACACAGACTTTAAAACTAGGTTTGAGGATGTTTTGACTATGGAAATACCACAGTAGATTATCAATCCATATGGCGACATTGAAGAATCAGATGTCACATTACAAGAAGAACTGATTGGAATAAGCACTAACGAAGAACTTAAAGTGCAGTTCAGAATGGGGTATCAGTAGTTCTGGCTTCAGAAAGATATACCTGTTGCTTATTCTGCATTATGGACTATTGCAAGAAAGTTTTTGATAGCCTTTTCATCTTCATACCTTGTGAAAAAGGGGTTTAGTGTGGTTGTCAATCTTACTACAAAAAAAAGAAAAAGAAATTGATTGCAAATCACTGAATGTGGAGATTTACAACTCTACCTCACTCATTTGAAGCGAAATATTGAACAATTGCTATCAGAGCATCAGGCTCATCCCTCCCATTAACAGCATTATTTGTGTATTAATTTTATGTAAGAATAAATTTAATAAATGCAGCATTTCCCCAACACCCACACATTTCCAATTCACTTCCAAAAGTGCCTAAAAAGAATTTTGCCTTCATTTCGCTTTCTCTTTCTTTTCTTGCTCTCTCCAGATATTCCATTTGATGTAGAGGGTTATAATAGGACCTTTGGCCCTGCTTCACCATTACTATCATTATTTACTATCAACTGCTGGCACAAACACACACAAGGGAGAATATCAACTTTTAGTCTGAAATGTTTTTTTTAATCAATACTAGACGGGTGCCTTGTGCTTCATACAGCTTTGTTTGCAGCAAGAAGCGTGGCATCACAGGTGCCACGGTGGGCCATCTGCTACACATATCCCCGGGCTACCTGGACACTTACTAGGATCCCCATCCTGCCAGGGTCCTTCTGCACCAATGAGGCAGTGGCCAGGGGAGGTAGGGAAGGGCCAGCTGGGCTTCTGCCTGAACTGCAGTGCTGCTGCAAAAGAAGGACCCTGGAAGCGGTCGGATCCCAGTAAATGGCCCAGTTGGCCTTGGGGTGGGGTGGGGCCTCCATGGCAATTTTGGTGTCACACGTTGTGCTTTTTAGTTATCTAGTACTGATTAAAAGCCCACTTTCAGAGTAAAACCTCCCTTGTGCGTGTTTTATGCAGTTAATAATAAATATATGAAACTAAAAGAAGAACGAAGCACCCGTCTCTCATCATAGACTCATAGAATAAATGAAGTTGGAAGGGGGCTTTTAAGGCCATCAAGTCCATCCCCCCTGCTCCATGTGGGAATAGAAAGCAAAGGATATCCGCCAGGTGATTGTCCAAATTTCTCTTGAATGCTTCCAGTGTTGGAGCACTCACTCACCACCTCTTGAGGCAATCAATTCCATTGCTGTACTGTTCTAACAGTTAGGAAGTTTTTCCTGATATTCAGCCAAAAACTGGGTTCTTTTAACTTGAGCCCATTGTTGCACTTCCTGCAACAATGGGCAAGACTCCCATTTCAATAACCTTGAAACTGCTGTTTGCAGCCTCTGTTAGTTATATTTTATGTATTATTTTTATAGCACTCAGGTCAACCGCCAACAGGCCTATGGCCAGAGTGACTAAGGACTCCTGGAAGGTATAGTCCAATAGGGTGATGATTCAAATCTCTACCTTAATTCTTACTTGTGGGGTAATGAGGGCACAATAATGGCCTTTTTAAAAGAGAAAGAAAGCAGGTAAAAACTGACCTTTTTCTGTGTAATGACTGCTGTTATCCGATTTCTACACACCCTTTTAACCTTTTCTAGGAATTTAAAAATGTTTTCTATGACATTTTGAGGGCTTTAAACACATCTGGGGCCATGCTAATTTTTAATGGGTCATTTAAACAACAACAACAACAACAACAACAACAAACAACTAATTTGCTATTGGCAAAGTCCTGTAACAGTGGGATGGGCTTTGTAATGAGTTACATTAACATTACCTCAAAAAATGAGGTTTTAAAGCTAATACTGTAATGGAAACAGGGAGCAAGTTACACCAAACTGAGTGAGAGCTTTACTGGCTCTTGCTACATCTTTATGGCAGCCTCGTGGTGTTGGTCTCTCAGATCTTAAATGTTCAAGGTCATGGATGTTTGAGAAAACACCTTTTTCCATATGAGCTGGTGGACAGCTCCATGAAGGTGTCTGCCCAGTGTGTGGCAGCAGTGAAGAAGGCCAATTCCATGCTAGGGATCATCAAAAAGGGAATTGGAAATAAAACAGCCAACATTATAACGCAATTGTACAAGATAATAGTAAGGCCGCACCTGGAGTACTGCATACAGTTCTGGTCAATACATCTCTAAAAAGACATAGTGGAACTGGAAAAGGTGCAGAAGAGAGTGACTAAAATGATTACTGGGCTGGGGCACCTCCCTAATGAGAAAAGGCTACAACATTTGGGGCTCTTTAGTCTGGAAAAAGGCGCCTGAGGGGGGATATGATTGAGACGTACAAAATTATGCAGGACATGAGTAAAGTAGATAGAGGGATTCTCTTCTCCTTCTCACAAAATACCAGAACTAGGGAGCATCTTCTCAAATTCAGAGTTGGGAGACTGAGAACAGACAAAAGAAAATACTTCTTTACCCAGCATATTGTTAGTCTGTGGAACTCCCTGCCACAGGATGTGGTGATGGTATCTGGCCTAGATACCTCAAAAGGGGATCGGACAGATTCCTGGAGGAAAAGTCCATCTCCAGGGTTAAAAACAGGGTACAGTACTTCAAGGGCCAGATACAGGGGAGCTGGCCCTTGAAGTACTTGTGCTGGCAGAGCCCTCTTCCATGGCCTGATATCTAATCTTGTGAGCTCCCAGAGGCATTTGGCGGAGCCACTGTGAGAGTAGCCTTGTTGCTAGATGGTGCATCATATAGGTCCAATAAATAAATAAATAAATACAGGAAACCTGACTAGATGGGCCCTTGGCCTGATCCAGCATGGCTCTTCTTAAGTTCTTATGAGCCACTGTGCAGTAGACACTCTTAGCTGATGAAGTTGCACTCCAAGCTATCCCCTACCTTTTGAGAACAAGACATTTCGAAGCCACTTACAATTATTGGATTTCTGTCATTTTAAAAAAGCAATCTGAATTACCATCCTCAAAAGACTTGTTTGCAAATTCCAATGTTACCGAGAATATACTACAAGCTTACAATGAAAGCTCTTCAGCAGATTGCTGGAACCAGAGAATTTATCTTGCCCTGCCCCCCTTCTCCCCCCTTTCTCTTTATTTTTTTTCCCCCTTTTTAATCCCGGTCTTTTCAGCAAATGTTAAATGCCCGTGCATATTAGACAGTCAAGAAGCTCCATGAATAATATATTAGCACAGATGTGTGCAGCCTGTCAATGCAACCTTCTCAGCAGGGTTTAAGAAAGGCTGCTGCCAGCAACCATGTTTGTTAAAGAGTGCTCTTGTGATTGCTGGGGGTGAGAAACAATCAGAATGCAGGAAGGGTGTGCTCCTGTCATTCACTAGTGAAAAAGACAACAGGTTTCCCAGGCCCACAGAAAGTATCAGGCCATAGAAGAGGGTTCTGCCAGCACAGGAACACTCCAACGTCTCTACAGCCAGCACGTCTTTGAACTGTTGTTGTCGTTCTGTGAGATCAAGTTGCCGCCCACTTATGGCCAACCCCATGAATGAGTGGCTTCCAAGAGGTCTTAGGCTCTAACTAACTGCTCCCCTTTTTGCAAACTCAAGGCTGTGGTTCCTTTAGTGAGTCAATCTGTCTCATATCTGCTTTCCTCTCTTCCTGCTGCTTTACCTTTTCCTAACATTTTTGTCCTTTCCCAGAAAGTCTTCTGATGGGTTAGGATCTTTGAGTTAGGATCACACTGATTTTGGCCAGTATGCTCTTGATAGTGCCAACTAGAGTAGAATCAATTGTTCAGTGATAGGTTAGTAGTCAGGTAAATCCTACTGAGCCAACACGCCTACTCTAGTTGGAACTAGCAAGAAGACATTGGTCAGTCTTTTCAAACGAGGTCAATCTTTTACGTTGTATTTGGCTTTTTTGTTTAAACTCCTGCAAAATAAATATTGGATTTGTGTGGGTTTAGATCATAAACCTAGCTACTTTTCACTCACCTGGCTCCTAAGGATTATAGTTTATCAAGTGCATCTAATTAAATTTAATTAAGCAATTCCTGCAATGCATTCCCATTGTTCAAAGATTTTAAAATTTACTGTATATGCTTTTATTGGGCAAATAAAAATACTCATTGAAAATGACAATGATATCTGTAGGCTTAATCTTGTCTTCTGTTTAAAACAAGTGCTTCATATTTGTTCTGCGATCACGCTGGAAATAATTGTTTTGCATTAATTCCACTCTGAGTATCCAGAGGCAGTGAAATTAATGGTCAACAAATAATCCAAATTTATTTTGTCTTTGCATATTCCAGTATTTCATCTATAACAATTGTACCATTTCAAAGTAGAATCTCAGACAAGGAAGGAAGGAAGGAAGACCCTACCTTTGTTCAGTGTAAAATGCTTGTACAGCAGGAAGGGCAAAGTGTGGCTGATGGGTTGCACTCCCTACAGCTGTTCCCATTTGCTGAATTTGTGGTTTTGGTAAGAAGTGGGGGGGAAACACTTCTTTTCTTTAAAGTAGTAAAAGTGGACGCCTCTTTTAAAGGAGATTGTGCTCAGAATCGCGATTGGTGTTTGAAATAAAATATGTGTTCCGTGCATACTTTTTTGCTGGCACACCTTTATTCAAAGTGGAAATGGGAGCTATTTATTTCCTTTTCTACTTTTCTCTTTTTATTAATATATATATATATAAGTATAAGATAAAAACAAGATAGCATTTACACAAAGCAAGCCAACCATCTGAACCAAGCAATGCAATCCTCCTAAGAAACCCCATGCCACCCGCCTCCCATTCAGAGCTGTTTATTTCCACTGCCACATTTCAGCGGTGCTCGCAAAGTAACACAATCCCTGGCATATTGGTGTGAAACTAATTCTCAGCCTGGCCCAACCCTGGCTGTAATATGCCCATTAGGAAATGGAATAGCTTATTGCCTGAAGAAGTGTGAAGCTAGTTTGGATACAGACAGCATCATCGCTTAGAGTTGCTATCTTCGTTTTTTTTTTTTTAAAGCAATGATGATGTTCAATCTCCAGCAGGAGAGAAGTGAAGGAAATTGCAAAGTGTCCATATTTTAACCCCGCCTGGCTTTCATCTCTAAATGAACATCAACAACAGCTTCTTCCACTGAGACATCTCCCTATAAGGCAAAGGTGCAAAGGAAAACAATAATTTAGCACTTATTACCATTTTTTCTTATGTGCCCTGAAGTCACCTCTGACTTATGGCAACTCTATGAATGCGTGATCTCTGAAACATCCTGTCCTTAACAGCCTTGTTCAGGTCCTACAGACTCAAATGAGTGTCGTCCTTTATGGGGGCAATCCAACTCATTTTTTGGTCTTGCTCTTTTCCTGTTGCCTTCAAATCTTTCCAGCTGTATTTCAAATGAATCTCCTCCCCTCCCCCTGGTCAGTTTTCTTAACTGTCCAGCTTTCATGCCTATACATCCAGATCAGGTATACAAGAGTGTGGATGACATGGCTGTTGGTCTCCAGTGACACATCATTACACTTGATAAACTTTTTTAATTCCTTTATTGCTGCTCTTCCTAACCTCATTCTTCTGATTTCTTGGCTGCAGCATCCCTTTGGATTGATGATTGAACCAAGCAAGGTGACCATATTCTTTAACCATTTCAAGTTTTTATTTGTCAACATTAAACTTATTTAGTTCTTCTGAGTCATGATTTTGTCTTAATGTTCAACAGCATTCCTTCTTTGTCATTCCTTTTTCATCAGAACTCATTTCAAATCACTGTTGCTTTATGCCAGTAAAACAGTGTTATCTGTATATTTTATGGATCATTTCTATGAATTTTCACTCCTCCTTCAACCTAATCTAGTCTGGCTTTCCATACAATATGTTCTGTGTACAGATTGAACAGATAAGGGGGATAAAATGCACCGCTGTCTGACAACTATGCCTATAGAAAACCATTCTGTCTCCTAAATTGTATTATAACAGCAGCTCCCTATCTATAACACAAATTACACATTAGGACAATCAAGTGCTGATGCAACACCATTTCTTTTAGAACAACCCTTAGTTTCTCATGATATACACAGTCAAAGGCTTTGCTATAGTCGATAAAGCATAGACTTATCTTCCTGAAGAGTGAATTAGCAATTTAGTGGCCTAAAATCTCAAAAGCCATGAGGTTTTAACTCTAACTATTGTAGCGTGGGGTTAGTGATTCAGCAGTGATTTCAGCTCTGAGACATAGCAGGCTGGAGACAGCTTCTAGTGAACAGCTCTTTAATCAGGGAGAGACAAGACTGAAAACTGGGGAGAGGGAGTTACATTTATAGGCACCAGAACTGGCTAGGAAAAGATACATTTTGGAGGGAACAATTACAAGCAATCACAAGGCAGCCTTTTGGTGGGAACCAATAGAATCGAGGATCCAAATGCAGCAACTAGAATCAACCAATAGGCCTGTTCCCTTTGGAACAGGAAGGCAGTTACTTCAACCAGCAATTACAGATCAATACACAACACCCCTCCCCCCCTGGTGGGCACAGCACACGTAATCCTTTAGATATTGTGGGGCCCTGCGACTTCTAGTGTTGCAGGGGCTTCAGCAGGCAGTGTCTGTGGTGGAGAGTCTACTGTAATAGTTTTGTCTGACACGGAGGGGGTTTCAGACAACTCAGTGTCCCTGATCTGTTCCTCGGCGCCATGAGGACTTGCAGGAGTAGATTCATTTGCTGATGCCACTGGTACCTGCATTCCTGGGGCATCTCCGCTCTGGTCTTGCAGCTGGGACTCATTAATGGGGGTAGTGTCACTATCAAGCTGCAATTCACCCATACTTTTACCAACTCTACTGGGCGCTCTGCGCCTCAGTTGGTCCACGTGCCTACGCCAGACCCTGCCATCTTCAATGGTCATGTAATAAGAGACTGGCCCAGACGCTCTGGAGATCACCCCTGGCACCCACAGGGGACTTCTGGCATAATTTCTCACCCAAACAAAATCTTCAGGAGCAAAATACCTTGTAGAGTCGCTCTCTGCCTGTGGAGGTGCTCTAGCCTTGCGGTTTGGCATTTTGTCTGGGTGGACATAGTCCAGCACCGTCACCAGTCTTCTACCTAGAAGCAGCTCTGCTGGCAACTTGCCCATAGTAGTACATGGCATCGCATGCTGCAAGAACAACATTTGGGCAATGCGCGTTGACCAGTCACCCTCCATCAAGCGTGCAAGAGATCCTTTGGCTGTCTGCACCATGCGCTCAGCCTGCCCATTGGATGAGGGATGAAAAGGAGTTGAGGTGACCCCTCTTATGAAATTATCAGCCAGAAATGCCCTGAATTCTTGGGATACAAAGGCTGCTCCATTGTCTGAGACAATGGTCTCGGGCAACCCATGGGTTGCGAACAGCTGTCTCAGCACCTTGATGACTGCAGCTGACGACATGCTGGGAACCATAGCCACCTCTAACCATTTAGAATATGCATCAACGATAACAATAAAAACCTTTCCTTGGAATGGCCCAGCAAAATCTAAGTGCAGCCGGCTCCAGGGAGTCCGGGTCTGCTCCCACCAGTGGATTGGTGCTCTGGCCACTTCTGGCCGTACTTCCTGACATGCCTTGCACGCCCGTACCCATCGTTCAACATCTTGGTCCATCCCAGGCCACCATACATAGCACCGGGCCAGTGACTTCATCCTGACCATTCCTGGATGCCCCAAGTGCAGTGTATCCAGAACCCTGTTTCTCAGTGGTGCTGGGATGATCACCCTGTCTCCCCATAGGAAACAGCCCTTATGCAGGGATAGCTCATGTTGCCTTGTTGCGTACGGTCTAAATTTTTCCTCATGCGGGCCAGCTGGCCATCCCCTCCCCGCCCAAGTGAGCACACAGGAGAGAGCGGGATCTTTCCTTGTTCTCTCAGCTATTTCAGTGGCAGTTACAGGGGCCCCCAGAAGTGTTTCCAGCATCATCACTCGTTCAGCTGGGGCAGGATCTGCATCGCACACACCAGGAAGGGGCAAGCGACTTAGTGCATCAGCGTGGCACAACCTTTTCCCTGGAACATGGGTCAAGGTGTACTGGAACCCATTCAGGAAAATAGACCATCGCAGCATTCTGGGGGAGAGAATCTGTGGCGTCTGTTTGTTCGGGTGGAACAATCCTAACAGAGGCTTGTGGTCAGTTTCAAGGAAGAAGTGGCGACTGTATAAATAGTCATGAAACTTTTTAATCCCTGCCACTATTGCCAGGGCTTCCTTGTCAATTTGTGTGTAGTTGCGCTCCGTTGGCAACAACGTACGAAAATAGAACAAGATGGGCTTTTCTGACCCATCTGCTTCCCTATGGCTCAGCACAGCTCCCAGCCCATACTGAGAAGCATCACATGCCAGAACAAGAGGTTTCGACTCGTCATAATGAGCAAGGACGCTCCTGCTAGTCAGCATGCCCCGCAAGGTGTCAAAAGCCTTCTGCTGTGCCTGAGCCCAATGCCACACACTCTTTTTCTTCAATAGTTTATGCAACGGTTCCGCTATTGAAGCTTTCTGAGGTAGGAATGAATGGTAAAAGTTAATAAGTCCCAGGAATGACTGTAACTCCGTCTTCTTCCGTGGGTGCGGTGCCTCAGTAATGGCTTTAATTTTAGAGTCAGTGGGGTGGATGCCCGTTGCATCAATTTTAAACCCCAAAAAATCCACAGATGGCACCCCAAAACTGCATTTTTCCCTTTTTAGCTGCAGCCCCACCTCCTTAAATTTGATTAACACAGCACGGATACGCCCCACTAGTTCCTGGGCGTCTTTCCCAGCAATCAGAACATCATCAAAAAATGACAAGACCCCTGGCAGACCCCTTAACAGGCGCTCCATTAGCCCTTGAAAAATCCCTGGAGCCACACAAATTCCAAACTGTAACCTGTTCACTCTGAAAGCCCCTTTGTGTGTTACGATCGTTTGTGCTTCCGCAGATTGCGGAGTCACTGGCAGCTGTTGGTAAGCTTGAGCCAGATCCATTTTCCCCCCAGCTAATTTTGCCAACAGCTGTGAGACGACTGGAATGGGGTATGAATTTCCCCTGAGTGCCTTGTTGATAGTACATTTGTAGTTTGTACAAATCCTCACTTCCCCATTCGCCTTAAGGAGTGTGACGAAACGAGTCTTCCACTTAGAAAAGTCCACAGGTGAAAGAACTCCCTGTTTGACCAATTTGTCCAGTTCCGCCTCAATTTTGGGTTGCAGTGCAAAAGGCACTCGCCTTGGCTTGAGTCAGATTGGAGCCACCCTGGGGTCCAGTTCAAAGTCAATTGGAGGCCCTTTATAACAACCCAGTTTTCCACTGAAGAGTTCAGCAAATTCTTGGCCTAATACCTCACCCAACTCTGGGGAAGTTTGGACTGAGTTGAGCCCAGATATACTCAGCCCCAAGGCAGGAAAGCAGTCAGTACCCAAAAGACTGGGGCGACTCCCCTGTGCAATCACCAATTTAAGCACGGCCTGTTTCTCCCAGAATTGTACCCTCACAGCACACATTCCTAGAATGTGGATGCGGCCCGCCGTGTATGATTGCAAGGTTTCTGGGAATGGTTCCAGAGAGGGGAACTTACGCCCAGGAAAAAGCCCCCTTGCAGTCTGGTCTGAGACAATGGTGAATCCAGATCCAGAATCCACCTCCATGTCGCACGGTCGACCTTTGATCTTCACTCTGATGGATGGTTTGCCCTGCGTCGGAAACTGCACGATCTCTCCATTGATCTCTGTGAGATAATTGCAGTCGTCCAGGAGATGAGTAGTGGTGGATGACCTGCGACGCGTTGATCTAGGTGATTCCGTTGTTGCAGCTGCCACTGACCAACAGACCCGGCCGATGTGTCCTGTCTTACCGCAAGCCCTGCACGTAGCATGACAAAAACGGCAGCTTTTCCACTCATGCTGTCCACCACAGCCTGTGCAAGCGCCTCGGCGATCTTTGGGCCGTGCATCCGCCTGACGCACCAACTCGACACCACGGACTGGGCTCTGGCTCGGACTACCCTCTGGCTCATCCATGGCATGGGCAGCCTCTACCCGCAGCTTCGTGGTCTTGCCACTGGCATTGAGCTCTTCCTGCTCATAATTCTCTGTGGCAGAGGCCTCTTTCAAGGCGGAGGCAAGGGTGACATCTTCCTTTGCCACAATGCGCCTTCGGGCTTTTTTGCTGCAGAGGCCCCCAACAAATTGATTCAAGAGAGTGTCTTCAAGATTTGGGAAGCCACAGTGCTGAGCAAGCTCCCGGAGTCCTGCCAGGAATGCAGCCACAGATTCTCCGGCTTGCTGCTGCCTTTTCTGGAACTCCATCCACCAGGCCATCAGGGTTTTGGTAGGTGCCAAGTGGCTTGTCAGCCGGGCAAAAATGTCTGTGAGTGCTGTCTCACTCAGCTTTGCTGGGGCGAGCAGTGCCTTGACCAACATGAAGGTCTCCCACCCACAACAACTCAGGAACGTGGCCCTTCTTTTGCTGGCATCTGTGATTCCTTGGGCCGCTGCGAAGAACTCGAAACGCTCAACATAGTCCTCCCAAGTGTGGGGCTCCGACGGCTGGAAGGGCTCCAAGACCCGTGGACTTTCCATTCTCCAGGCGGGCAGGGTCGTATTCTAGCCAGCAGATGAGTCTTGTTCTCTGCTGAGATCCGGACTCTGAGTCAGCGTGATGAGACTCTGCTACTCAGCATTCCGGATCCCATCCTTGTCGCCAGTATTGTAGCGTGGGGTTAGTGATTCAGCAGTGATTTCAGCTCTGAGACATAGCAGGCTGGAGCTTCTAGTGAACAGCTCTTTAATCAGGGAGAGACAAGACTGGGGACTGGGGAGAGGGAGTTACATTTATAAGCACCAGAACTGGCTAGGAAAAGATACATTTTGGAGGGAACAATTATAAGCAATCACAAGGCTGCCTTTTGGCGGGAACCAATAGAATCGAGGATCCAAATGCAGTAACTAGAATCAACCAATAGGCCTGTTCCCTTTGGAACAGGAAGGCAGTTACTTCAACCAGCAGTTACAGATCAATACACAACACCCCTCCCCCCCTGGTGGGCACAGCACACGTAATCCTTTAGATATTGTGGGGTCCTGTGACTTCTAGTTGATCTCCTGACTACGGGTGTTGCAGGGGCTTCAGCAGGCAGTGTCTGTGGTGATCAAGACACAACACTAACCATCTTTCAGCTTATTTATTAAACCTGTAGAAAGCCAGAACTCCAGATGTAACATTTGAATTTGTCCTGTTTGAGCCTAATACACACCAGTCTTTTATATGCCATTGGGATGCTGTGAGGCCCTACCTTGGAAGGGTGTGCCTTCCTCTCGAAGAAAATTAGACAATGAGGGGCAAGAGGAGACTGGGCTGAGTACGGAGGGAATAAAAGGGAAGGAGTCATGTGGAGACTGGCAGAGTCGGCGGGAGTAAACGTGGAGAGTGCAAACGTGGTGGTAGTAGTGGAAAAACCAAAAGAGTCAGAAGACCTCATAAGAACATAAGAACATAAGAAGAGCCATGCTGGATCAGGCCAAAGGCCCATGTAGTCCAGCTTCCTGTATCTCACAATGGCCCCACCAGATGGGTTTTGGAGCGCATGGGACTAGATATCTGTCTCTTGATACCACTCCCCTGCATCTGGCCCTTGAAGCACCCCAGTTTTAAGCCTGGAGATTACACATCTCCATCATGGTTTGTAACCTATGATGGACTTTTCCTCCAGGAATCTGTCCAATCCCCTTTTGAAGGCATCCAGGCCAGATGCCATCACCACATCCTGTGGCAGGGAGTTCCACAGACTAACAATGCGCTGGATGAAAAAATATCCCCCCTCAGGCGCCTTTTTTCCAGACTAAAGAGCCCCAAATGTTTTAGCCTTTCCTCATAAGGGAGGTGCCCCAGCCCAGTAATCATTTTAGTCGCTCTCTTTTGCACCTTTTCTAGTTCTACTACATCTTTCTTGTGATGCAGTGACCAGAATTGTACTCAATAATCCAGGTGTGGCCTTACTATTTTTTTGTGCAATGGCATTATAATGTTGGCTGTTTTGGAGGAGAGAAGGGAAGCAAAATGCAAGGGAGAAAGGGAAAGATACAGAAAACTAAATGCAGACTTCCAGAGAATAGCGAGGAGAGACAGGACAGCCTTCTTGAATGAACAGTGCAAAGAAATAGAGGAAAACAACAGAAAAGGAAAAACCAGAGATCTATTCAAGAAAATTGGAGATATTAAAGGGGCATTTCGTGCAAAGATGGATATGATAAAGGACAAAAATGGTAGGGACCTTACTGAAGAAGAGATGGCAAGAATATACAGAGGAATTATATCAGAAAGAGCTGAATGTCCCTGATAACCAAGATAGTGTTCTTGCTGACCTGGAGCTAGACATCCTGGAAAGTGAAGTCAAGTGGGCCTTAGAAAGCATTGCAAACAACAAGGCCAGTGGAGGTGACGGCATTCCAATTGAACTCTTTAAAATCTTAAAAGAGGATGCTGTCAAGGTGCTGCATGCGATATGCCAGCAAATTTGGAAAACTCAGCAGTGGCCAGATGACTGGAAAAGATCGGTCTACATCCCAATCCCAAAGAAAGGCAATGCCAAAGAATGCTCCAACTATCACACAATAGCACTTATTTCACATGCTAGCAAGGTTATGCTCAAAATTTTACAAGGGAGGCTTCAGCTGTATGTGGACAGAGAACTTCCAGAAGTGCAAGCTGGATTTCGAAGGGCCAGAGGAACTAGAGATCAAATCGCCAACATGCACTGGATTATGGAGAAAGATAGTGTAGTTGCTGACCTGGAGCCAGACATCCAGAAAAACATCTACTTCTGCTTCATTGACTATGCCAAAGCCTTTGACTGTGTGGACCACAGCAAACTATGGCAAGTCCTTAAAGGAATAGGAGTGCCTGACCACCTTATCTGTCTCCTAAGAAATCTGTGGGACAAGCAGCAACCATCAGAACTGGATATGGAACAACTGTCTGGTTTAAAATTGGGAAAGGAGTATGGCAAGGCTGTATACTGTCACCTTGCCTAACTGACCATGCGAAAGGCAGATCTGGATGAATCACAAGCCAGAATTAAGATTGCCGGAAGAAATGTCAACAACCTCAGATACACAGATGATACTACTGTGATAGCAGAAAGTGAGGTGGAATTAAAGAACCTCTTAATGAGGGTGAAAGAGGAGAGTGAAAAAATGGGCTGAAGCTCAACATCAAAAAAAACTAAGATCATGGCCACTGGTCCCATCACCTCCTGGCAAATAGAAGGGGAAGAAATGGAGGCAATGACAGAGTTTATTTCCTTGGGCTCCTTGATCACTGTGGATGGCGACTGCAGCAACGAAATTAAAAGATGCCTGCTTCTTGGGAGGAAAGCAATGGCAAACCTAGATAGCATGCTAAAGAGCAGAGACATCACTTTGCCAACTAAGGTCAGGATAGTCAAAGCTATGGTTTTTCTAGTAGTGATGTACAGAAGTGAGAGCTGGACTATAAAGAAGGCTGATTGCCGCATAATCGATGCTTTTGAGCTGTGGTGCTGGATGAGAGTCTTGAGAGTCCCCTGGAATGCAAGGAGATCAAACCTATCCATCCTGAAAGAAATCAACCCTGAATGTTCACTGGAAGGACAGATTTTGAAGCTGAGGCTCCAGTACTTTGGCCACCTCATGAGGAGAGAGGAGTCCTTGGAAAAGTTCCTGATGTTGGGAAAGATTGAAGGCAAAAGGAAAAGAGGACGGCAGAAAATGAGATGGTTGGACGGTATCATCGATGCAACCAATATGGATTTGACCAAACTCCGGGAGGCAGTGGAAGATAGGAAGGCCTGGTCCATGGGGTCACGAAGAGTCAGACACGACTGAACAACTGAACAATAATAACAACAAAAGCATGGAATTGGCCTTCTTCACCGCTGCCACACATTGGGGAGAGACCTTCATGGAGCTGTCCACCAACATACCAAGATCTCTTTCCTGACCTGTCACGGATAACTCAGAGCCCATGAGTTGATAGTAAAGTTTTGATTCCCCCCCCCCAATATGCATTACTTTACATTTGGCTACATTAAAATACATTTGCCATTTCGCAACCCATTCCCCCAGTTTGGAGAGATCCTTCTGGATCTCTTCACAATGTTCTCTGGTTTTAACCACACGGAAAAGTTTTGTGTCATCTGTAAACTTGGCCACCTCACTGTTTATCCCTGTCGCCAGGTCATTTATGAACAGATTGAAAAGCACCGGTCCCAGGACAGATCCCTGGGGCACACCGCTTTTCACTTCTCTCCATTGTGAAAATTTCCCATTGACACCTACTCTTTGTTTCCGGGATCTCAACCAGTTCTCAATCCATAAGAGGACCTGCCCTCTTATCCCCTGACTGTGCAATTTTCTCAGCAGCCTTTGGTGAGGGACTGTGTCAAAAGCCTTCTGAAAATCCAGATAGACTATATCCACCAGTTCACCCAAATCCACATGCCTGTTGACCTTTTCAAAAATGTCTAAAAGATTTGTCAGACAAGACTTACCCTTACAGAAGCCATGCTGATTTTCTCTCAGCAAGGTTTGTTCTTCTATGTGTTTTAAGATTTTCTCTTGCATGAGACTTTCCACCATCTTCCCTGGAACAAATGTAAGGCTAACCTTCCTTTTTTAAAATTGGTGTGATATCTGCTATCCTCCTGTCCTTCAGCACTGTGGCCGTTTTAAGAGACAAGTTGCATATTACCGTTAAGAGATCTGCAATTTCATTTCTCAGTTCCCTAATAACCCTTGAGTGGATGCCATCTGGGCCCGGTGACTTGTTAATCTTCAGTTTTTCAATTAGTCCTAAAATATCCTCTCTTTTAACCTGTATTTGATTTAATTTTTAGTCAAGTCAGGCAGGGGAATCTGCTCAAGGTCTTCTGTCGTGAAGACAGATGCAAAGAACTCATTTAATTTCTCTGCAATTTCCAAGTCCTCCTTAACCTCCCCTTTTCCTCCCTCACCATCCAGAGGGCCAACTGGTTCTCTGGCAGGTTTTCTACTTCTAACATATTTAAAGAAGCTTTTATTATTACCCTTAATATTGCTAGCCATGCATTCCTCAAAATCTTTCTTTGCCTCTCTCATCATCTTACATTTCTTTTGGAGGTCATGAAAGAAGACCCATGGACTGCGGAATGGGTCACTTATCACCATCCAAGGGAAGCGGCTGGGCGGGGGAGTGGCGCAGCTGTAAAGCCTGGAAGGCACCCTTCTGGGGACAGACAGCAAGGCAAGAGGGACGGAAGCAAGCAGCAGTGGTGAAGACCTGGGAGGCACAGAAGCGAGAAAGGAGGAGATGTCTCGCTACTCATGGGATTGCTCTGAGGAAGCAGGCTTCCCTGCCACTGGGCCGTCTTGATCCTACACCTCACCTTTGGGAGACACCAATAGGGAAGTTTAACCGAGCTATAGACACCTGACTCATTTGCTAAAGTCACTGGAGAGTTTGAGAATGTTGTGCATGTTGTGCTGTTTGAAAATATTAGTCTAGAACCAGCCAGGTGTTGCGCCTGTTGCGCTGTTTGAAAATATTAGTCTAGAACCAGCTGGGACTTTGGAGGAGGACTTGGCAGGCAAACGCCTCTGAGGCCAGTGAGGACAAAGACTCGGGCAATGGGATAGCTGTTCGGAAAAGCTGTTTGAATAAAACATAATTTGAGCATGCAAAACCTGTGACAGAGCATTCCTTTGGGGCTACCGCCCTTGGAGGGGGGGAGGGGGACTGCAACCGATCTCACAGATGGTCATAGAGATTATTTAATATGCACCTTTGTGTACTTTGCTAGAAACTGAATTTTAACAGCCCACCAAATAATAGAGGGGAATAACTAAATGAAAAGTGTATTTTAAAAATATCATCATATTATTCACACATCATGACACTTCTAACACCGTTTTAATACTTGTTATATAAGCACCAGCTCCCGCAGCAATTGCTAGTAATTTTATAACCAAGGTAAACAGAATAGGAAGCAAGGAACCTCTTTGTTTTTTCTTGTTAACAGAAATAATGTGGGAATTTCATTGGCCACAATCGTATTGGTGTCCACAAAACATCTGTATAACATGCTGTAGTTAATTGCAGCTAATTGGCAAGGTGCAGGGGAAAATCTTGGTCATGTGCCTGGTGTCCCAATTGTTGTGGTGCCTCGTTGATTAGCCACAATTAGGTATAGCACGTAACACACACTTTATCTAAACATTAGTAGGATTCCACTCATTGTTTTGAAATATTCTACTAACTAGTACTGAGTGAGGAAAGATGTGATACCTGGTATGGTGTGGTGGATAATTTGATGGGCCGGGGCCAAGAAACTGGTAATATAACTCTTTAAATATCTCCCTTACTTTGAAAGCCCTATTAGGGTTGCCATAAATTGGTTCTGGTTTGATGGCACATAACAAAGGAAATATATATCAAACTAAGTATCTGAATCCTCTTATATATTAAATACCTTTGGTGTAGCAGGGGCGTGCTTTTTTTGAGCTAGTCATCAGTGCAGTACATATATTAAACTGAGTTGGGTTGCTCTTAGTTAGGCATGTATAAGACTGCACTGTAAAGTGCTTAATTTTGGATGCATCTATGAGGGAAATACATTTATGTGCTTAGCTTTGCTTTCAGGCTATAAGGCCTCAAGCTCAAACTGTAAAATTTTGCATCCACATTCCTCCAAAGTTGTTTCAGACAATGACTAGTTGAAATTTCTTTCTTTTTTTCTCAGCGAAGGAAACATGTTTTTACAAAGGGAAAACGTTAGCATGGCACGTGCTCAAGCACAGTTGCAGGCCTGCCAGGCTTCATTGTGACAATAGGACTTGTCATGTTTGAAATTTATCTTTTAGGCTCAGCTGCCAGGAGCAGGGCAACTGCATGGGAGAAAAACCGCGAGTTTCAGCCTGCATGGTTGCCAAGGAAAACAACAACAACTTGACAATGTAAATAGATTTAGTTCTAATGAGCTTCAATGTGGGGAGCAGATAACAAGAGAACAAGCATTTACAAAACAGCAACACCCACAATGCAAGTCTTATTGGATCCATGAAGGAGGGTGCTGCTACCCTCAACTCACTCGTTTAGCAAATCCTAGTTCTTTCTTGCAAAAAAGAGAACAAGGGATTTGCTGCAGAATTGTTTCCCTTTGTTCTTGTTGGAAGTGGAACGATCACAGTGAAACATTTGCCGAAGATGTTCATCAAGGTGCTGTTCAGAGTGAGAAGTACGATGGCAGCTGTGCCTCTATTCTTGCATGATTAGAGTGCTGGGCCAAAGCTAACGGAACGGGTTTTAACAGAGAGAAATGTAGGGTAAAATATAGGTTAAAAATGAATTGCACAGATCTAGGATGGGAGACACCTGGCTGGAGAACAGTACATGTGAAAGGGATCTGGGAGTCTTGGTGGACCACAAATTGAACAAGAGTCAGCAGTGTGACACAGCGGCCAAAAAGGCCAATGCAATTCTTGAGTGCATCAACAGAAGCATAGTGTCTAGATCAGTGATATCGAACCTTTTAGAGGCCAAGTGCCCAAACAACTATTCAAAACCCACTATTTTTTTGCAAAATGCCAATACAATTTAACCTGTGAAGGGGTGATGTCAGGTGCCCACAGAAAGGGCTCCGGGTGCCACCTTTGGCACTCGTGACATAGGTTCTCCAGCACTGGTCTGGATCAATGGAAGTGATAGTACCACTCTATTCTATTCTGATCAGACCCCATCTGTAGTACTGTGTCCAGTTCTGTGCACCTCAATTTCAAAAGGATGTTGACAGTCCCAAACAGGTCCAGAGAAGGGCAACCAGGATGGTTAAAGGTCTGGAAGAACTGTCTTATGAGGAGCGGCTTTGGGGTCTGGGAATGTTTAGCCTTACAAAAAGAAGACAGAGGGGATATGATAGCCATGTTTAAATACTGTATTTGAAATGATGTCATATTGAAGAGGGGACAGGTTTGTTTTCCATGGCTTCCATGTAGTTTGAAACCACTTGGAGCAGTGGTTTAAAACGGCAAGAAAAGAGATTCCATTTAAACATTAGGAAAAACTTCCTGACTGTTAGAGCTGTTCAGCAGTGGAATATGCTGCCACGGAGGGTGGTGGACTCTCCTTCTTTGGAGGTTTTTAAGCAGAGGCTGGATGGCCATCTGTCGGGAATACTGTGATGGGGGTTCCTGCATGGTTGGGGGTTGGACTGGATGGTCCTTGAGATCTTTTCCACTCTATGATTCTATGTGTCTCGAGATGCAGCTGCTTGTACTGGGTTCCAGCAAGTCAGACCGCAATAGATATTATGGGGATTCACTCCATGAGCTCCTTTATTTGGAAGATAAGGAAGTTCCTAATAATATTGTTTCACATGGTGGTAATCTCAAAGGTTGGCTATTGAAAAGGTGGGGCTACCCTTGATTTGGAAGCTCCAGCTAGTGCAAATCGCAGTAGCTAAGCTTGAATCAGGAATATTGAAATATTATTGTTTCCCTTCTCCTGGTCCATTTGCCAGTCAGATTCTAGGCCAAATTAATGTTGACATATAAAGCCATGAATAGTTTGAGACTTGCTGCCTGGCAGAGATCTCTCCTTCAGATCTACTATTCATTCCACTCATTCTTTCAAATCCTTGATGTTGTATCGGCCACCCACAACTAAGAACCAGGCCATCTCAGTGTTGGCCTAGTTTGCTATTGAATTAATTACGGGTAGAGGATCCAGCCTCCTAGAATTCAAAAGGCAAATAAAAAACATTGCTCTTCCACTGGGCCTTTGAGAATCTTCTTCCTGGTTAATCATGCCATAGGTGTATTCACACAACTAATAGATTACTAACATTGTCTATGGGCTAGATCTTCAAGGACAGCTCTGCAGTAGGTGAAAGCCTGTGTCATTTGTAATTATCTTAATCGGAAAAGCTCTTTCTTCCACAGATTGTTGGTTCCAGTTGTGATGATGGTTTCAATGTGACAGGTGGTGTTCATCATTGAGAGAAAATCTTGCTTCTAGATAAGAGGAAAGGAGGGTCCAATGGGTCCTTAGAAAAGTGTGGTGTGATAAAATTGTACTGAAATCAATAGCAAAGCTGCAGTCATTCTAGTGGAACTAGATTACACCATATGTGCCGTGCTATGGGTGACACTTGCAGGTTGGCAGGAAGCGTTTTTATTTAATTTAGACTTTGTTAATTTGCTCCCTGGGTCATAGCTTAGTTTAGAGCATCTGCTTTGCATGCTGCAGGGCCCACATTCAATCCCTGGCATTTCTCCTTAAAACAAACTCAGCTGTTAGGCTGGCTGGAAATGACCATTCATCTGACTTGGTCAAGAACTGACAGTGGACAGAATAGACAATACTGAACTGGACTAGGTAGTCCAACAGTCTGAGGAAATGAAAGCTAGCTCTCCTGTGTTGGTATTTTTGTCCATTTATATCTTTTAGCTTGAGGCCACTCTGAACAGCTCACAGCATAATCAGGCAATCAAACAATACTACAGAT
This sequence comes from Phrynocephalus versicolor, assembly GCA_023846285.1. Lineage (NCBI taxonomy): Eukaryota > Metazoa > Chordata > Lepidosauria > Squamata > Agamidae > Phrynocephalus > Phrynocephalus versicolor. Next base: position 15,216,896 of record JAHTLZ010000015.1, read on the forward strand.
ATAAAATATAATAAACATATAAGTATCGTAAAATGAAATGCTGATAAAATAGTTATATAAACATCATTATACTATGTAGTCTTTCCATTTTTAACAAAAAGACTCCATAGTAAAAGGAAGGGTTAAATAGCTACCACCAGCAAAGCTGGGAGTTTGATCTAGGTCAGTGTTGGAGAATCTATGGCATGGGTGCCAAAGGTAGCATGTGGAGCCCTTTCTGCTGGCACATGACATTACCCTATCAAAGCCACAGCAATGCCCTCCACTTGGAGCATATCACTGTGCTCTGTGCAGAGAGCCAGGCAAAGAGGAGGCAGCAGTGTGTGGGCTTCTTCATAGCTCCAGTTTACTCTCTAGCCACACCGCTTTTGGGATGCCCAGAGTGTTGTGGCTGGAGAGTAAACTGGGGCTACGAACGAGCCCACAAGCTGCCGCCACTCCCCCTGGCTTTAGAGGTGCCGCTCTTCAGGAAAGTGAGGATCGAAGAGCAGTTTTTTGAATTTCTCGCGGCCACATGAGGATGCTGTGGCTGTGGGAAATTCAAAAGCCTGCTCTTTAGATCCGCGCTTTCCTGAAGAGTAGCACCTGAAGCATTTGTAACCCGGGGTACCACAGTTGTTGTTGTTAAGTCGTTTAGTCATGTCCGACTCTTTGTGACCCCATGGACCAGAGCTCACCAGGCCTTCCTATCTTCCACTGCCTCCCGGAGTTTGGTCAAATCCATATTGGTTGCATCAATGACATTGTCCAACCATCTCATTCTCTGCCGTCCTCTTTTCCTTTTGCCTTCAATCTTTCCCAACACCAGGGAATTTTCCAAGGAGTCCTCTCTCCTCATGAGGTGGCCAAAGTACTGGAGCCTCAGCTTTAAAATCTGTCCTTCCAGTGAACATTTGGGGTTGATTTCTTTCAGGATGGATAGGTTAAATTGCCATATTGGCACTTTGTGAAAAATAAGTGGGTTTTTGATCCGTAGTTGGGGCATTCAGTCTCTAAAAGGTTTGCCATCACTGGTCTAGGTCTAGTACTGGCTTTGGCTGAACATCAAATTCCGGGTCAACACAGGGCTATATGTATTGATCTGAAAGTGCCCAAGAATAAATAAATAATAAATAAATAATAAATAAATATATATATTTAAACCTCTAGAATTTTTTCCAGTGAAATCTGTAAAGGTAGGTACAAAGCTTTGTAGGAAAATAGGGACAAGGAAACTGAATGTTCTCAAACTTCTTGGCCAAGAGGGCCTGAAGTAGCTAATGAAATTTGTGTCGCCAAAGAAGAAGCGAGAGTTGGGGAGGAGTTGGCTGGAAACCAAGGCTACGCTCTATGAAGGTAAAGTCCGTGAGTCAAAACCTGAGAATTCCAGGCAACTTACAGCCAGATAATAAAATATGCAATAAAGACAAAACAATAAAATACAATAAAAACAACCAACAAGCAACTACAACTAAAAGCAAAAAAAAAAAAAATAGAAAGAAACATTGGGAGTAGAGATGGGCACGACCAGAAAAAATGACGTTTCGAGTTGTCGTTTGTCAGGACGGGCCCGTTTCGGTTCATTTCCGTTTGTCGTGGAAACTTCCAAAAATTTGTCGTTTCCGTTTCCGTTTGTCGTTTGGGTTGGGGTTGGGGTAAGTGGGCTCTGGGAGGCACTTCTCTGGGTGCCTCTGAGTTGACCCACTAAGAATGGAAGGGAAGCGTAACGCGTAGCCGCCGCGTACCATACATTATGTTAGGGTTGGGGGTTTAGTGTGGCAGAGGAACCTCTCTCGGCGCTTCTCTGACTCACTAAGAAGGAAAGCATACTGGCGTACCGGCGTACAGGTTACGCTTAGGGAGGGAGTGGGTCTGGAGTTGGAGGCACCTCTCTGGATGAATCACTCTGACCCACTAAGAAGGGAAGTGTACTTGCGTACAAATCTGGGTTAGTGTTGGGGTTAGGGTAAGGGCTAGGCTTAGGGTTACGGTTAAGGTTAGGGTGGGTTAGTGGGCTGCACCTCTGGGTGCCTCTGGCCCACTAAGAAGGACAGTGTACTGGCGTATGGGTTAGGGTTAGGGTTAGGGTTAGGGTTGGTGGGCTTTTTATGCCTTCTCTGGCACATCCAGAAGTCTCAGTCAAAACCTGGCCATGCGATTGGTGGAATGGGTCAAAAAATTTGCATGGTCCCATCCCATGGGCAGCCCATCATTGCGTGTGCGCAGGTGTAAAAAAATAAAAAATAAAATAAAATAAAATAAAATCAATGGAGACGTTTTATTGCAAGAAAAACCCACTGCTGCTACTATAAAAAATTCAGGCATTTAAAATACCTAATTTCCACATGTTTCTGTTGTGCTTTGGTGGGTTTTTGGACCACAATTTAAAAAAAAATATTGCGGTCACCATTTTGGATCCCCCCCACCGCATGGCATAGACTGAGATGACGAGGATGACCCCCCCCAGCCTGGTGCAAGCAGCCCAGGAAAGGAGGGGGGAGGCCAGGGACCCCCCCCCCAGAAACCCCCCCCCACGGGTGGGTGCCCCACTTAGGCAGGCATGTTTCTGCCTGCTTTTTTGGCCAGGAATCATTTTTTTTTTGTTATTTTTAAAACTTTTTTCTGTGCTGCTTGGCAATGCGCGATCGCCATGATTCCATGAACAACAACGACAAATCAGACCCAATTTATCTTTATCTTTATCAGGTTCGAGCTGGAGCGGAGTAATTCTCGTTACCGTTATCGTTACGTAACGGAAACGACAAATGGTAATGGAAACGAGAATTTCACCGCTCCATGCCCATGTCTAATTGGGAGCTAAAAGCAATAAGAAAACTGTGTGAGCCACATGCATATCCTGTATCTTTCAGTTCAGAAACTGAAAGTGAGGATGCCATTTTAGGAAGAGTTGATGGACAGGGTGAGGTGGTGGGGAGTAGAGCTGTTCTTCTCTGGTTGAGTGGACCTTTTTCTCTGGTCATCATCACTTCCCCCAGAGAAAAAGGTCCACTCCTCTCTCTGGTTGACAAGAATGTACGGGATGTTCTCTCAGTGAGGTGACTTGTACTTTATATCGTCTTAAAAGAAATATTTCTTTTCCGTTCACGTAGATGCTAAGCAGGTTAGGGTAGGTTTGCATGCGCTTCCTTAGTTTTACACTGAATGCACATTTTTGTCCTTGTCTGGACTTTGAAAAAAATAATAATCAAATTCTATGTTAGGGATATATGGGCTCTGCTACTTCTGTCTCAAACAATGCAGTTGGGTTGGCATTGCCATAGGGCTAGCTAGCTGGTCGCAAGCACCCTTGCCAGTATCTCCATCACTGGTTGTCTTTTAAGGGATTTTTGAAATGATGGGGAGAAACCTGTATTCTAACATGTTCTTCAAAATGGCTTATAATCATAGTTAATAGCAGCAACGGCTGGTTGAATTGCACAGTGGGTTGGATACTAATAAGTAGACCAAGGGATTGGGAATTTGCCTTCCCCTGCAGTGACTCCCAGAAGAAAAGCCAGCCTATATAGTCTTAGTCCTAGGACACCCCCAAAACTATACAGTCCTAGGACACCCCCAAAAGAAGAAAAATGGTAAGCCACATCAGGAGATTCTCTAACGGGAACCCCCTGGGCATACTTTAGTGAGCATACTTTTTTTTAAGTGACAGAGAAGAGCAAGGCAGTACTACAAAGAATCATTAGAATGTCATTACTTATTAAGTTTCATTATTTAAACAACATAATTTTCAATTGAAAAGTTTCAACCTTTAAAAAAAATGTAAGAGGAAGTTCTTTTTGTATGCTAAATACCCATCCTTTCCAATTGCCATTAATGAGTTTTGGCCGGCTCACACCCGCTGGCTCCTGCGGAGTGTTGACAGGCCTTGTTGAAGCTGCGCCAAGAAGAGATGGATGTTTGACTTGGAACAACACAATACTCTGTTTGTTCCATTGTTTCCCTGGACGTGTTAACAAACGAATGTGACAGGACAGAGAATATACAACTGAATGATGCCTGAAAATATACTTGCACTCCATCAATAATGACTTGTGATGGCTACTTTAAGTGTGTGTGTGTGGGGGGGGGCGGAATCAGAACAAAAAGTTGATTTGGTGGCAGGAGTAATGAATTCTGCAGCAATTGCTAGCCGAAGAAATATGGTCTGCACACTCTCTCATTTGCCCCTGGGGATTCCTTTCCGTTCAAGCCCACAGTCACTACACTGCTTATTTTGCCTTATTGACTTTAGTCTTGCATGCTTAGCTCTTACAGTCTAAGGTTCAAAGAAAAAAAATGAAAGAAGAAAAGGCAACAGAAAAGTGAGATAGCATCGAGACGACAGTGGGTGTGAATCCACATCTATTCTTCACAGAGCGATCCTGTACATGCAGGAGGTCACCTTCTCTATCCCAAACCATTTAGCCATATCTCTGGGAGACAGAACCTTCAGAAATAGTGGAAATGTATATGTAGGAAGAAACTCATCCACAATATTAGGTGCAACTGTACAAACAGGTAACATCCTTTCAAACAGGTAACATCCTTTATTACATCCCCTAGGTATCAAATCCAAGATGCCAGATCTTATCACAACATTCATTTTTTACTGCTCAAATGGGTTTCTTGCCAGTATCACTGCATTTTGAAGTACGCACAGAGTTGCTATTTTTGAAAGCCATCTGGGCAATAAACAAAAGGCATTACTGCCTTTCACTATCTTCTGTTTTATGTTACTTTTATTAAACAATAGCTGTTCAGACAAGGGATTAGAAATGAATACAGAGAAGAGGGCTTAGACTGTGTGTTGAACAGACTTGGAATTGTGTTGTTCTCTTGAAAAAAAAATCATGGAGAGAAATTACCAGTCTTACCCTTTTTCTCGGAAAAGGATAAAAAGTCCAGCCAGTCTACATGATTCTTGGTTGAAACAAACAAACAAACAAAAAACAGTGTTCCTGATTTTCTTAATATCTATGCATCTGTCAGAGGAGAAAAGAAACTGGAAGGCAGAGAAAGGCAGCTAGCAAAGGACAGAAGGAAGGAAAGGAATTACAATCTCAAGAACATTGAGGCATTGGAAGAATCTCTTACCTTTAATGGCAGATATAAACCATCCTCCTCAGAGAGAGCCATTATTAAAGAAGAAGCATGCAAGGTTGTATTTGCCCATCATTAACCTCATCCCTGATAGCCACTATTTGCTGCAGGAAAAAACTACTGCCATTCATTACAGCAGTCACCATTTCAAGCATCAAAAGAGCATAGCAATTGAGGAAAATTTCCCAGGCCATCATCTAGTAAACAGAGAGACTAAATTCATGTTCGCAGTTTCAGAAAGGGGATGTTCCAAAGAGCCCTTATGACTCCCTGCAAGGCTGTAAGAACAACTAAAGTAGTGGTCTGTCTCTGGGATGTACTCCAAGGCTTGCTTTCTGCATATAGCATAAGACACTGCTACTGATTAAACTCGCAGAAGCCCCATTGCAGCTGTCATAACAACGTTAGAAATAAGTGGTGGCATTAAGAGAAAGTGCATTTATCTAGGTCATGTGCTGTCACTTTGAACAAGGGCGCAACAGAAGCCTGAACAAGATGTGAAGATATGTACAGACAAGTGTGCAATTGAAATCTGAGCCTCGGATCCCAACTGATGATGGTCAAGATGGGCTGGTTAGTGTGGTGCTCTCTTTTGGCTTTCCTTTACCACCTTTATGTGTTTAAGACCCTCGTGATGCAGTGGTAAGACCGGTGTTCTCCACCCAAAACTGTGCTCATAACCCAGTGTTCAATTCCAGGTAGCAATGGTAACATGAGTACCCAGAGGGGAGAAGGGTGTGTGTGGAAGCAATGTGTAGCCTGCATAATTTAATTGTAAACTGGTCAGAGAATGGGGTGATATATAAGCAACATGCTTTGCTTTTTTGCATTTTTGTTTTGCATTAAAATAATAAACAGCCCACTGTTACCCAGGGAACTGGGAGTGAGGAGTAGAGTGGAATCCTTTTGTTACAAGTAAATAATAAAGAGAGAAGTAGTTAATCGTTCTTGTTAGGAATCAGAAGTACAGTGGTACCTCTGATAACTTATTTAATTGGTTCCCCAAGGCAATTCAGTATCAGAAAAAATTGCTATCTGAAACACAGTTTCCCATTGAAATGAATGGGAAACCATTTAATCCGTTCCTGAGGTCCGGAAAAAGGCAAAAAGGGGGGCTTTTTGAATCCTCTTTACAAGTGCACTCCTCCCCCTCCTTGCCCACCCCTGCCAAGGCCACCCCCTTCCCCCCAGCCCCCCAGCCCCCCAGCCCCCACCTCTCCTGCCTCACCACCGCTGCTGCTGCTGGGCACCTGGGCGGCAGGCAAAGGTGGGTGCCACCTGCCCCCATCCCTCCCAGCCCCCACCTCTTATGCTTTGCCACTGCTGCTGGGCGCCCGGGCAGCGGGGGCGAAGCCACATGCCACCGGTGCTGCCTCCCCCATCTCCCCCAGCCTCACCTTTCTTGCCTCACTGCTGCCGCCACTCATCACCCGGGCAGCAGGCAAAGCCGCATGGCTTCCCGCTTCCTCCCCCCATTCCCCCTGCCCTCAACTTCCCTGCCTTGCCACTGCTTGTCGCCCGGGCGGCAGGCAAAGCCACGCGGCTTCCTGCTTCCTTCCCCCCATTCTCCCGGCCCCGACCTCTCTGCCTCGCCACTGCTCGTCACCCGGGTGGCGGACAAAGCTGTGTGGGTTTGCCCCTTCCTCCGCCCATCCCCCCCAGCTCCCACCTCTGCCAAATCTGCCACCACTGGGAACCAGGAGCCGGTGAGTCAGGAAAACTGGGGAGGAAGCACGGGCTGGGGAAAGCCCTACTGGAATGCTGGGCTGAGGAGGTGGCTCCAGCCAGTCAGGGAAAGGGGGGGGTTGGAAATGTCCATTTGTTATCCGAAAAATTCGTTATCGGGGCATTCGTTATCCGAGGCATTACTATATATTATCTAGTGCTTTCTCTCTCTCTCTCTCTCTCTCTCTCTCTCTCTCTCACACACACACACACACACACACACACACACACACACACACACACACACAAGATCTTGACATTTCCATCTGTAAAATTATCAGAAGTAAAGATGTGCAACTTGCTGGAGTTTTTGCAACCTTGTATGCTGTCTGTGGTTTGAGTTACTGGAAGGGACTTTTCTGGGGTCGAGTGACTGCCAATCAATCCAGCACTAGCCAATCATTCCACCCTACCTCTCTGCTGAGTGCTCTCTTTCTCCCTCTTCAGTCTGCTGTAGGCAGACTTGTTTGTAAGTTCGATTTTGGCATATTTAGAAATGTTACTAGTGGAACGCTTTTATTCTTGCTCCTACTAATGTCTGAGACTGAGTTACTGAAACTTGGAGTGTCGGTTAATGAGAAAGGGTTGGGCTGTCTGGGGAGCTTGAAGCTGTTTTCCTGGATGTGTCTCAGTACCTGAAATTCAAAATTTGGTAACACCATTAGCTTTGCAGTTTGTCGTGATCACTGATCAGGGTTAGCTAGCCACATTCTGGAGACCTGCACTGAAACATGAAATGTTCAGCTCCACTGGGAGAAAGTGAAAGTTTCTGCTGAATGTCCCTCTTTCTGCCTGCCATCCTGCTTATTACAGCATGAGGGGATGAGAGGAGCACCACAAGATTGCAAAGGAAATCGAGTGAAGAAGCTAGGGCTTTGTCTATTCTTGTCTTACCTGAGCATATCAAGGTAAATACTGTAAGATCTTAGTATTACAACCTGGAAGATCCAGCTGGAAATTTACAAAACCGATGGATGCCTACTTAGAAGTCAGCCTCACTGAGTCTCAGGTAAGCTTGTACAGGGTTTCTGTTTAAGCTCCGAGTACTGTATCCACTGGCTGCAAAGTCGGCAGCTCGGCAGTTCAAATCCCAGGTGCCATGTAGCAGAGCGACCTCCCACTGATAACCCCAGCTCCTGCCAACCTAGCAGTTCAAAAGCATGTAAATGCAAGTAGATAAATAGGTACCGCTGTAAAAAGCAGGAAGATAAAAAACAGTGCTTCCTTGCAGCCATGCTGGCCACATGGCCATGGACTTGCACAACACTGGCTTTTTGGCTTGAATACAGAGATGAGCACCGCCCCTAGAGTCAGACACGACTAGCACGCATGTGCGGAGGGAACCTTTACTTTTACCTTACTGTATCCACCAAACAGCATTGCCCAACACAAATCATTGTGTTACAGGTTAAAACTCTTAGAAAGAAAGGGCTATGCTAAAAAAAAAAGACATCCTAACCCAAAAGGAACCTTGTTGTAACAGATGCTTGTCCCAGAGACAGAGGAGGGCCAGCTTTCAGAGTAGGGAGCCATTTTAGGGTGTGATAAATAGTTATGTCTGATCTCGCTGGAATCGCTTTGCTGGGAGGAATCTCCCTTAAAGCAACCATCCCATCCAAAAAAGGAGTAGTCCTGCTGGCTGCTGCACAGAGCAGGGAACAAGTGGTTCAGAATCTCTTGTGTGCTGCCCAATAGCCGGAAAGCAGCTCCCACTAGACCGGCCCAGAATGCAGGCGATCCTGCTGTCTGGTTGCAGCATTAGAGCTTATCCATTGTGTCATTTGTCTTGCTTTATGCTCTGGGTCCCATTCATATCCCTGCCATCTTCAGATCATGTACGGCTTATACCGATTACAGCTGTACTTTCCCTGGAATTTTTCAGTTCCCTTTCTTCATCTCGACATGTGGGGCTTAGTTCATTTGTTTATTTGCTTGTAGTGGTGAGTGGTGCTTTCTTCTGGAGCATTATTGCACAGTGTGGTCCAATATTGTTCTGATTTCCAAACCTCTAATGAGCATGTCTTCTGACCATCCGGCATGACATCCCCAGTAAGAAGAGGTGTAGTGGCATCTAAACTCTCTTACCTTTCCAGATTCTCACTGGCTGTATTTCCATGTAGTTCTTCAGATATGAATAATACAGTGCCTTTTGATTCTGGCTTTTTAAAAAAATTGTAGTAAGTCTGGCACTAGACAGGAAAACACCAAATGCTGTTTTCGTTATTGTAGACTAGAGCATCACACATTCCATTTCCCATTCCCCAAAGCTGGCAAAAACAACTGCATAATTCTTTAGCAAAAAATTAAAAGGTTAGAAAAAGATTTTTGCACCTGAGGATGAGGGGGGAGCAGGTTTCATTACGGATGTAACGTAAGAATGCAGTGAAAGAGGCAGTGTTTGAGTTTTCATGCAGAGAGGTGAACTATCTTTCTAGTTTAGTACAATATTGACAAACCAGAAGGAATACTGGAAAGGCAGTCATTCAGAGGAGGGCAGGATCTGCTCTCAATGACCCCAGAGTGGCAGGAGTGCAACAATGGGGTCAGGCTGCAGGAAGTCAGGTTTCAATGGAATACCAGGAAAAACCTCCTGACTGTTTGAATGGAACCAGTGATCTCAAGAGGTGGTGAGTGTTCCAACACTGGAGGCATTCAAGATTAATTTGGACAACCCCCTGGCAGATATCTTTTAATTTGTATTCCTGCATTGATTGTGTGTGTGGGGGGTGGTGGTGGTGGTGGATCCAATGGCCTTACAGGCCTCTTCCACCATTGTGATTCTATGATTCTGTGAATGAATCCCTTTAGCCCAAAGGGTCCCAACTTTGGGTCCCCAACGTGTTCTTGGACTAAAACTCCCAGAAGCCTTCAATACAGTACTAGTATTCCAAGAATGTCTGGGGACCCCAGATTAGGAGCCACTGCTTCCACACAAGGCAATGGTGAGTGATATATTTATTGAACCATTAAAAACTTTATTTATTTATTATTTATTATTATATTTATATACCGCCCCATCTTCCGAGACAGAACTCGGGGCGGTGTACAATAAAAGTAAAGAAACAACAGCAATCAGAAACATCAATAAAAAATAGGAGGGTACAATACCCTCAGCACAGAATGGCATGGGCGGCCACAAGGAGAGGAAGAAAGAAAGAAAAAAAGGAAAATTAAGCAAAAAGGTCGCCATATGCCTCCCTGAACAGATGGGTTTTCAGGGCTTTTTTAAAGGCGGGCAGGGACGCTGCAAGGCGCAGCTCACTAGGTAGTTCGTTCCACAGTGTAGGGCCCACCACAGAGAAAGTGCGGTTACGCGTGAGTGACTTCCACGCCTCCCTGGATGTGGCCACCCTAAGTGAGTGCGCCTGCACCATTCTCGTGGGTCTGGTCCCAGTCGACCTCTGAGAGATATGCTCTGACAGGTACTCTGGTCCCAAGCCGTGGATGGCTTTAAAAGCCAAAACCAGGACCTTGAACCTTATCAGGTGGGCAACGGGAAGCCAATGCAGGTGAGCCAGGACCGGGGTGATAACTAGCAAGGCACCATCACTTGAATAATAATTAAAGTTATTTATTTAACTAATAGGAATTACACAGGAATATGGCTCTTACTTCAAAATAACAAAGCATGCTTCCTTCCCTAACTTGAATAATGCTCCAAGGCAAAAGCCTTGCTATCTAATTCCTAACCTACATTGCTAAGCATTAGTCCATCTTGCAGCCATAAAATCCATCCAAAAAAGTATTTTCTTTTTCCTCTCTCAGACTGTTCACAGCATAGGATAATAGTCACATGTTGCTTCTTGGACCAATCAGCTTTCACTTGCTTCTGACTGGAGTGGACTGCCACAAAATCACTCAAAATATTTTAAAAAACCAAAGGGCAACATCTCAACCAACTCTAGATAATAAAACTGATTTCGGCATTAGAACAACCGATCTGCACATGAAATAACTTTTAGCCTCACTCCTGCTTATCTCGTTAACAGCAGACACTTCTGAAATCAATGCCGCTCTGCTTTTCCACATTGCTGACACACGCTGAGGAAAGAGTCAACAAATATCTTTCCTTTACTTTGCTGGGCTTTCCCTAAACCTTAGGGCACAAAGTGTGGCTTCAAGATCCATCTGGCAGAGGCTTGGTATGCTTGTTTCTCCTCCTCCTGGCACAACCACATGTTGACAGACTAAGCGACACTGGCAGCCAAGGCAGCTGAAATCATCCTCAAGTGGAGCTGGGAAAACACACTTGGTAGAAAATTAATGAAGGGCAGAGCCTCCAAGATGGAACAGCTGCGAGGGCAGGGTAAGGACTCTTGGGGGCAAGTGATTAATAAGGACTTCTACCGCAGCAGAGACCAGGGGATCAATCACAGCAGCAAGTAAGTTAGACATGTTTTCAACAAATCTGGGGGAATAATTGCCTGCCAGACATCCACTGGGCAAGCAATGATTTGTAAATATAGTATATTAAATGAATTAATAAAAAGCTGATTGGATTGCACTGAACATAAATACATTACAAGAAGCAGAGCAGGATGTTATTTTCACACCAGGTGCATGTTAGTAGACCGGCGAGATAATTTCTTGTACAGTGGACCCTTGTATAACAGACAGCTTGTATAACATAAAATTTGTACAACATAAATTTTTTTGGAGATAGGGGAAATTTGCTTAACATAATCGCCTATGGGGAAAATCCGTACAACATAAAAATGGGATCACTCCGTTTTCAATGCATTCCTATGGGAATTTGTATAAAGGAAAATTTGCTTAACATAATTTCATTTGGAACGAATTAATTCCTTTATACAAGGTACCACTGTATTAGGTATCTGGCTGAGGGGGTGGGGCAGAGGCTGGGAGTTTGGTGCACCAGTGTATGCCTCCCAGGAGAAGAGTCAGCCTGTATAGCTTGGTTGGGAGTAGCTGCACCATCCTAGGCTGCCCCTTCAGGAATGATTTGCTGCTTTAAAAATGCATTGAAAACCTCAGAAAGAGGCCCTGCAGAAGTCAGAATGTGATACACACAGTTGCAATATCGTAGTAAGATTTCTCCTAATTTCATTAGAGATAATCAGAGGTCATATTCTTGATTCGTTTATCCAGTGTATGACCTGGAGACACAAAAGGAGCCTCCCCAAACATTGTATTCTTTTTAGCCATCAGGTGTTCCCTGGGCAGTCGGTGTTCATCCCCAGCTAACCCTTGCAATCCAGAAGCACCTGTTTGGTCCGAAATCACAGCAGCTACTAGGAAGAACAACCTTAAACAATGGTCCCTTTCAGGGCCCAAACGGAAACTTATTTATAGTCTGCTTCGTAGTGTATGTTTATCTGTCAGTATAATTTGTTGGTGCTGCTGACAAGAAGAAAGAAAAAAAACATATGACCTTTTCTTTCAAGGAACTCAACCCCCCTTCCTGTATTCACTGTAACTCTGAGATAGACGATACTAAGAAATCGACTGACCCAAAGGTACCCTGTGAAAAATTCATGCACTTCTGTACTAGAGCACCCCTCCCCCCTCCCATCGTTGTTATAATTGCCATGTGCCATTCAAGTCAATTCTGATTTAGGGCAACCCTTCCAGGTAGAGAACATTTGACAGTGGTGGACCATTCCCTTCTCCTGGGGCTGCCCTGGGACTGTGCAGCTAGCCCAAGGCTACACAGGCTGTTTTTTTCTGGGATTTACAGTTGAGAATTGAACTTCCAGCTTCTTGCTCCGCAGCCAGCAACCTCAGTGACTGAACTGTCCAGCCAGTTTCTAACTATCTTGACACGCTACAAATCCCAGGAGTCCATGGAATGGAGCCATGGCCGTTAAAATTTTTAACAAGTGGCTTTACTTATGTAATATATGCTCGGTTCCTGTCCTCTGTTCTGACTCCCACAGAGCTGCCAGTTTTCTTCTAGTGTCCCTTCCCTCCTTGAGAGTTGCCCCCACCACGATAGCTGCAGTTAGCTATTTTTGCTTCTACAAATTGATTTGCTCTAGAACCCATTTCTTTTCCCGGAGGTCCCTGCTGTCTGTGGGCCCAGATAAGGGGCTGAAATCTTCTTAACCTGTGTGCAAAGTTTTTATTATTATTATTATTCCTGTAAGGTACAAAAAAACAGCCTACAAAATGGGTGATGGATGGAATGCATTTCAAAATGCAAATATTTCCAGATGACCTTTGTGCGGTTTTATGGAAGGACCAGAAAATGCAAAGCAACAAAATGTATACCTTGCCATGTCTCATTGGCTTGCACATTAGTCCTCAGAGATTGCCAAGGCCAGGGTGGCTTGTTTTCTCATGGGTTTTGCTGATGCATGCCTAATCTGAATCCACAATACAATGTGCCTGGTTTGTAAGTCCACTCATTCCTTCCTAGTCAAACCTCGATCCCGCAGATATGTTGAAGAAACTTAAAATAAGCCAAAAAGGACCATGTGACAATCCTCAGGACATGAGAAAGCACATAAAAGCTTCGGAGCATCAGTTCTGGTTTCCTTGGAAATAATAGTAGCAGTAATTCTTGAATTGCAATGCTGTAAATTGGCGAGAACTAAAAATGGCTCATTGTTCTAAAAAACATTCCAGGAATATCCACAGGCAGCATAAAAACTGGCTACAAAGGAAAATAAACTGCTTCAGTTCCCCATGAGCTGGTTTAGTGTTTACAGGGATATAATGCAGCCAATGTGATTGGTTTTATTGGGCCAACTTGTTGATGGGAATTAAAGAGGCAGGAAGGGAGGCAGGCAGGCAGGCAGGCAGAGAGGGAGGGAGGGAGGGAGGGAGGGAGAAACTAAGCGAGCATTCAGGCATAAACAATTTTCCTAAAGGCGCTGTGCCATGGCAAAATAAGATTTCAAATGTCTGAAATCAAATGAAAAGGAGGGGGTGGAGAGAGGCAGCCGAAGCTGTGCTTGGCCTGGCATTTGTGGCACCAGGCCTTGAAGCTGATTAGTGGATGTGCAGATGGAGATGTTATAAATATGAATATATTTAATGCAAGTTAATTTTGAACTTGACAGTGAAGGATCTCCGCTGCTTCGTTGCCATGCACTGTGGAAGCAGCATCAATCAGATGCACGCTACATTCAGATTACGTGGAAATGGACGGAAATAAACAGGTAGGCAAGCGAGCCTTAAGGGTAGGCAGTGCAAAAGGGCTGCTTGAATGAAACCAGGACTGTATGTATCCTGCTTGGGATATTAGGGGGAACCCCCTGGAAATGCAACCATGGGACCATTGTCCTTGGCTGCAAAGGGACTCAGAAGGGTAGCGTTGCCTGTTTTGAGTCCATTGTGGAGTTGCCACCTTGCAGATTCAAGAGCATCTCAGTGGCGGCCACGTCTCATAGTGCATGCTGTGTTTCTAGGAAGCCTGAGCTTCATCTGAAGCTCATAACCCCCTTTCACAAGAAGATAAATTTGGACCAAAACACTCAGAATCTCTGAGGCTACTGTATGTGGTCGGTCTGGGAGTTTTGTGTCTGACTTCTAATGACTCTAAATTTTGAGTAGATTTCCCCCTTTCACTCCCACAGTGAGTATCCCTGGCTGTCTGAGCTGGGATTTGAACCCTGTTCTGCTGAGTCTTATTCTGTCACTCTATCCATGACACTATGCTGGGAGTTGTAGTCTTTCCCCCAAGTTGTGCACCAGCCTCAGTTGACCATGGCAAAGTCCATGCTTTGCATGTGGTACATGTAAGGCCCAGTCCCTGGTGTTTCCTATTAGAAGGCTCAGATAGTGACGGGAGAGATAACCCTTTGCCTGCTGGCCCTTAAAGTGGTAGATACTGGGTTATCTTCAAGGCCTTGATGTCTTTATTGTCCAAGTGCATTTAACTGCCTGGGGGTGTGTGTGCCATCATTCACTGCTGCCATTGGTAAATTGGTATCATTTCTCACACTGCTCACAGCTGGTTCAGGGAAAAAGATTTATGGCCCGTGGGGTGATGTTGTTTGGGTATTCCTTGTGTTCAGGGAAAGTGTGTTGAGAATACGGGCAAGTGCCTATGTACATCACACCTCTGAGCCGTCAAATGGCATTTCCTTCCGTCTAAACTCGACAGAGAGCTCTCCTCCCACCACATGCTCTGTTTCTCATCCACACTCATTTATCAGCTGCTGCCGCCACTACTGCTGAACAGAGCATTTCATCCATCTCCTTGCTCTCCAGTGACTTCTGCAGTATCTGTTATGGAATCAAGTTCAGAAGCAATAAACGTTTCCCATATGCAGTATTTGTGCGCCCTGTGTGATTGTGGAGGCTTGGTTTTGCTCATCATAGCTCTGCAGCTCTCTGATCTTTTGGGTCAGAACCATAAGTGAGCAATAACCTGAGTAAATTTCCCTTACTCCACTACCCCCCAAGCAGTGTTTTGCACTAAAACTCCCAACATCCTTGACCATTGACTATGGTAGCTGGGGCTTAGACCAAAGCACATGAACGGCACTGTGTTAGGAGAGACTGAGCAGAGCTGTTTTCATGACATAAGGCTTTCTATATCACCTTGCTTCTTCCTTCAACATTCATCTTAAAGAACAGTAGCCTGAGCACTGCTGTTCATTTTCTACCAAGCTCTTGATTGGCTTAGAAAGCCGAGAAGATATACTGAATTGGGGGCTCCTTTGTCAGAAATGCTGCACAGTCTATCGATATTCTGTTTCAAATGTTTCCTGCCTGAAGCAGTCAGAAGGCTTGCCATCTTAACACTAAGCCCAAGAACAGTGCCTGGCCATGTTGGCAGTGGGATTTGGAGAGTTGCTAAAAAAAAGAGGAAAAATCCCATCTTCAGTGTTTGTGAACGTTCCGTGCATTCACAGCAGTTCATCCCAGGAGCAAAGAACTTCTGTAAAGAACTTGAACCCAAAGGCACCCAGTATGGTGTCATCAATAGAGGGCCAGACTACGACTCAGAAGATCTGGGTTTGAATACACACTCTACAAGGGAAACCCACTTTGGATTATAGTGGTGTAGTTGGTAAAACCACTCCTTAATTATGTTACTTGCAATAAATGAGTACCCAGCTTGCTGGGGGGGGGGGAATGTGTAGCCTGCACACTGTAATTAAATTTGTAAACCGCCCAGAGACTACTTAAAGTGGTATGGGGTGGTATATAAGCAGGACACTTTGCTGGCAAACAGCTACTTGTATACCTGCTGTATGCTAATGGCTAATGCAAGGAAAGCAACCAAACATGGGTTGAACTATTGTTTTAATAATAATAATAATAATAATAATAATAATAATAATAATAATAATAATAATAATAATAATAATAATAATAATAATAATAATAAAAGATAGCTCAGCAGTTTAGATGTCTGGCTTTGGAGTCAGTGGTTGAGAGTTCAGTTCCCCTCTATGTCCCCTTGACAAGGGCTGGATGTGATGATGAGTCCTAGGGACCATTCAGTTCTGCAGTTTGGAGAAGAAAATGATGGGGTGCAACCACAATAGAAAGATGCACCAACTGTAGTTGGGTTGGGATGGGCAGAGGCCTCTTGTACTGCCACAACAGCCGCGGTGCTGGCAGATGTCACTTGGCTTACTTGGTCTCAGAGATCTTCCAGTCCAAGTACAGGATGACACAACCACTGGGCTAAGAAGTGGAGCAAGCAAAGAGCTGATTTACACCAGATCCAAATCCTCTCCATTCCCCACCTCTTCCATGGCTTCCCTAAGATGGCAGGGATTCCACAGGGAGCCTCAGGAACTCCTGGAGGTTGGTGTGGGGCAAGGATCAGAAATGTTTATATATCTGAAAAATCACCACATCTAATGAGGCCATCAGGTTTACGCAGCATAGCTGAGCCAAGAGGATCTTGCCCACTTGTGTAACTAAGCCTAAGTACATGACTGAAAAATGGCTTCAAAATCTTTCTCCTATTTATGGCTTTATCTTTTATTCCTCCCCTCCTCCCTACATGGTCTCATTTGCCTCTGTTCCTGATGCCTGTTAGCTTCTCGGGGCAGAAAGTGTCCTCATACTTTGAACAGTGCTGTATAGAAGGGTGGTGATATCAAATCTTGCAAATAAATAAATACATCCACCACTTGCCGCATGTGCTGGCCATGTTACAGGAGTGATTTTTGCCAACTAAGAGCTATTGGCCCTAAATCTTCCTTATCAGCGGTCACATTAATCTTCATTAGCAAATCGACCCAAAGCCTCTTCCGCCTTACAGTATTTGCAAGAGATGCTTCCAAAGCAGGGCTTTGCTACAGTTCCATCGCCACCATTTGAATAAGCAAGAAAATGCTTTGCTTCATTTTTAAGGGTTTCCGGCAGATCTACGATCCCAGGACATCTCAGACATGGAGACTAGGCTGGATCACAGATAGCTGGATGAAATTTTCCCCTCCATTTAAAATAATTACTTTCATAGAGACAGTAGATATTCGTCATGAGCAATAATAATAATCTTAGAAATGCAGAGCTGGAACAGACCCTGTGTATCATTGAGTCCAGTACCTATTAAAGAGTACAGTGGGGAATCGAACTTCTGACTTCTGACTCTGCAGCCAAATCCCTAATCAATAAGCTATATTGTTTTTGTCCCCCCCCCCTTTTCCTTTTTTCTGGGGATCACAATTCTCAGCAATCATGGGGGAGTCCCCTTGCTAGCAGAGAGATTCTAGCATTTTTGGTCCAAAAAACAATATTTTGAAGCTCTGCTCCCCACCCACGGTGTCAAGTCATTCAAATGCACAATTGCTCAATCAATTGTCAACAAAGATTTTCCCATTCATTATAACGGACATGCAAAGGTAGATAGAGATCTACTGGTCAGGTCTTGATAGGATCAACTTTAATTTATTCTATTTCATTTTTACCCCACATTTCTCCTTACAAGGGGACCAAAGGTAGCTTAGAAATATATTATTTAAAATCTAGTGTTAGAATAACTAAAAACATAAGAAATTAAAAAAGCAAATGATGCAATTTCTCCATTAAAACCCTTCCTTAGCAACCTCATTTAATTCTAAGCATATGCCATTTGCCTGAAATTTGTGCATCTCAGACTTATAGTACAAAACATGTTGCCAACTCTTCGTCCCTTTACATACTACTAATTTTACCTGGACATTTGGAGGTTCTGGAGACCATTAGATGATGTATGCAGCTCCATTTATTTATTTATATTTCTATACCCCTCCCCCTTAGTGCAATAGCTGGGGTGGTGTACTCCATGTGTAAGTAAAAGGGAATGAGAGAATCAGTGCCACTTCTCTGAGGGAACAGAGATAATTATTTCTGGGTGCAGTTAGCTAGGTGCACATTCTTATATATACAGTGGTACCCCGACTTAAGAGCAGCTCGACTTAAGAGCAATTCAACTTAAGAGTGGAAAACTGTTGGTGTTTTAACTGCCACCTTACAATTTTTAGATATGGTCTGCTGGACTTACAAATATTTTTCTTTCATTTTTTAACTTGTTTTTTCAATTTTTTAGATAGGTAATGTGACTTAAGAGTAGTTCGAATTAAGAGCATGCAGTTGGAATGGATTAAATTTGTAAGTTGAGGTACCACTGTATATTGCATCTATAAATTATTTTGGTAGTGGCTATTTATCTTTTGTTTTTAATTGTGCACTGGCCCTTTCATTGTATGCAAAAAAAGAGAATGCCGCTGGCCCTTTCATTGTATGCAAAAAAAGAGAATGCCGCTTTTGGGTTTCCCGTCCCCGTTTGCTCCGCATCCTCTTCATCCACCACCCCTGCTGTCATGAGATGGACCCTCTTGGGTGCAAAGGATGCTGGGAGTTCTAGTCTCATGGCCCATTAGGTTCCATAGAAAGTGCCTCCCAAAGAACTGTGACTCTCAGAAAGCACGGCAGCAGGAAGGGCAGGGAAAGGGACTGAAGTCAGCATCAGAGGTGAAAGAACCCAAAACCCTTCTCAAGGGGGAAGGGAAGCAAAACCTAGAGGTCTGCAGATTTGTCTTTGTTGGCTCAGAATTCTGCTTGGGGGATTCCTGGCAAATTCTGCAGATTGCAGGCAAAACACAAAAAGAGCCCACCCCTAATCGCACCTACAAAATGTTCTACAGACATAGCAATGTTTTCTGCAGTATTAGGAACCTGCATGCACAAATTAAGGACTGTTAATGTTCGAAGGCAGCTGTCCAGACAGGATCTGGGTTAGTGCTGGTTTTATGTACCTCTCTAGTTGTAGAAAGGAGGCCATTTCAGCAGGAGCAGCTTGCATGAAAAGCTGCACCTGTTGATATTTTTGTCTTCTAAGCCAGTGGTTCTCAACCTTCCTAATGCCGTGACCCTTTAATACAGTTCCTCATGTTGTGGTGACGCCTTGCCCTTCTTGGAAAAGGCCACAAGCCCCCTTTGGCAAGCCACTGCCACAGGTGCCATAGAGAACTTCCCTCTACAGGCACACTCAGCCATTTGCAGCCTCCGGTGCCATTGACTGACATCCCCTCCAACCTACAAAGCTGTAACTCACTATTCCCCCACTTCCTCCCCCTCTTCCTCCAGACCCAAGCTGTTTGTGCCTTTTTCTTCACTGGTTCATGGCGACTACTGTGAAATGGTTGTTCGACCCCCCAGGTTGAGAACCATTGTTCTAAGCAATTGTTTCGGGCTGTTTTTCATGAGGTCCCCCTAATCTTGGTAACTGAGCCAAGTAGAGTAAAAGTAAGAGATTATTGCCTTTCCTTCTGTGGATGCCACTGGACCCACCAGATTGACAAAACACCCACCCCTGGTTGGGCAGCACAATGAACCCTAAGACCAGACCTTGGGAAACTTGCTTTCTTGACTATAACCCCCATGCTACTTCTGTGGCCTTACTGGCTACAGGATTCTAGAACCTGTCCATAACAAATTACCTTTTCTAAACCATGTACAAGATCTCATCAGTGCCAGGTCCTCTCTATGTTCCAAGTGACCCTGGTTTCAGCCACACTTATCTGACCTTCTGTCCTGGATCATTCACAGATCCATCTGTCTTTGGTTTTATACAGAAAGGGGAACAGGACTCACTCCAGTGAGCCACTCTGCTACCGTTTATATGATTTCTTATCCTGGGGTTAAGGAAGGTTTATTTGTTTTGGCTGTCAACCACCCCAAAACTGAAATACCAGCACAAAATAAATGCAGAGAACAGTCCTTAGTAAACCGCAGGTCGTGTCATGAGAAGAACTCTGATTAGATAAGCAAGATAAAGAGTTATCCAAATATACACAGTTTAATTATTAAAACAAATCTGTCATATACATAGACTGCTATTTCCCTTCCAACTCATTTCCAACTCTTGTTTTACTCCCAGAAATACAGGCAAACCAGGCCTAGAGATTTAAATGCATCCGGACATTGGCTGGAGATTATCTGTCTTACATTGTGAGCCTGACGAACAAGGAAGGACATTTTCAAGGCAGGTCTACCCTTTTCTGCATCTGTATGGAATATCCTCATGGCAGCGTAGCTTTCAGCTCCATTCAGGTGCCAACATGGCAGTTACATGCACTGACCACTGCAATGGTTGTGTGACAAGCAATTCTGGTGGAACACCTCAAAGTGTTGGAATGAGATTTGGAAGATAGAGACTGAGCCATGATGAGGACAACTGGCCAGGTGATCTTGAGCCAGTTACAGATGGTCCACCTGACCTACAACATTTTTGGGAGGATAAGATGGGAAGGAAGGAAGTCATGTGCACTCTCCTGAATTGACTATGGAAATATTTGGTTTGTAAGAAACAAAACAAAACAAACTGGCCACAGGTAATTGTGTAGGGGATTTAGTGAGTAGACTGTTAGACTAGGACTCCGGGGACCTGAGTTTAAATCCCTCCTTGGCCATGAGAAGTCATGAGGGAAAGGGTAGCAATGGGAAGCCACCAGCTGTAACCATATTAGAGTTGTCATCAGTCAGAAGCAGCTTGATGGCACATGCTATCAATAAAAATAATAATATACTACCAGCATTCCTGAGTGGGAGAGAAGAGAAGACCTGTGTGTCATCTGCCAGGTCAGGAGATTGTGTGGACAAGGGTAAAACCTATCACTGTGTCCCTCTAGTCTTGGCTTGCTGCTGTGGGATATGAAGCAGCTACCTTTTCCTCTTCTCCTTTTATTTCCTTGTTTTATATGACTTGTGTGGGGATAAAGTGTGCAAGTAAGTCCTCACTTGGAATCTTGTGGAGGTTTTTTTTTTGGGGGGGGGGGGCTGTGTTTTCTTTAAGGGAAGACAGAAGAAAGAGGAGTCTTATTTGATGTTTCCTGTACCTATCTGAGGTTTATTATTAAATTCCAGGTCAGTGAAAGGTAAATCGACTAATATCCAGGATTTGATCTAGGGATTGGGGAGGAGAAGTTGCAACAGTCTACTGTAACTCAATTAGCCTTACCATGAACATCTGGCATTAAGTGCAGTGTACGCGAGAGTGGTTGCTCAGGATAGAATAGAGATCCTATTGGTGTGCCACCTACCCTGCTGTACAACAGTCTTGGGGATGAGGGCACAGATCAAACCACATCAGACTGAGTGGCCAGTGTGGACACTGGCACTGAAACAACCCAGGGTCTTTTTAGGCCATCTAAACTGAATGTAGTTGACACCCAACACATGTGATATGAAGAATATAAATAAGTGTCAATGTCTTGCATGTGGAATTCTTTGAAATGAACCTTGAATTATCTCAAGAATGGCATCCCTTTCATGAACGAAGCTATCCAAGTGGACTGAGTAGACTGCTCCGTGTCTACCACCTCATCACTGGCTTAGCCTTCCCCTTTGACAGCTCAGAGCAGAGCCTGGATATGTTACCTGTTGAGACTAGAAACTCCCCAGATGCATTGGCTACCATGCCTGGCATAATTCTGAGATTTGTAGGGCAAAAGCATAACTTTTTCAAGGCCTGACTTGAGGCAGATTTGCAAAGATGGAGAGCAGTAGAGGTACCAAGGTACCTTTTCTAGCTAGGTTGACAGATGGCAGTTTTGGGCCCTTATCCAGGCATAGTGAAGCACTTTGATGTCACTATCGTTGTCGTGTTGAGCATATAAGTTTTCCTCACTGCTGCTGAAATCAATAAAACTTAAACACCCCTGCATCATTACATATGCTTTAAATGTTTGTCTGGCACATTAGAGTCTGAACCCACAGATGGTTGTGGGACTTCAGTGGGCTCAGGATCACTCTCTGCTGCGTTATGTGCACATACAGACATACATAAAGGAATGAATGTGTGTGAGCAGGATTCCCTTCA
>JAHTLZ010000015.1:15263690-15289869 GCA_023846285.1 Phrynocephalus versicolor
GAGAGAGAGAGAGAGAGAGAGAGAGAGAGAGAGAGAGAGAGAGAGAGGAGCATTACACCAGGCTGCCTTGTTCTTTCTTCATTTGTCCTTCTGGTTCTGGCTGAGCTGGAGTCACTCAAGGACCAGTACAGGCAGGAAAGGAAGAAAGAGGGAAATGTGATATGGCCAGAGCTGGAAAAGATTATGGCCTCCCTGCAAAGTTTGAAAAGGACATTAAAAACGAAGCTTTGAGGCAGGCTTTTCTGGAGCCAACTGCATCATGATTGGAGATTTCGTGCCAAAGATACATGGCTGCACTCTTAATATTAAGTGTATGTTTAATTTAATTTAATTTACATTAATTTGACTATGTATGTTATTTTATAATTACAATTTTGTAATCATTTTATGTTATTTTATGTTACAATTTTGTGATTTGTATTTCAATGTCTATTTTGTATAATGTTATTTTGGTTTGAATGTTGTTAGCTGCCCAGAGTGGCCATTTTGCCAGATGAGAAGGAAATAAATAAATAAATAAATAAATCTCTTTGGCTTGCACATTCAAGACTCTCCAAAGCAACATGGCCATTCCTCTTTTGTGGGACACTCCGGGATGCAAATGGGTAACCATTTCCAAGCTTTGGACAGTACATTGTGAACTCAACATAGTCTTGTTCTCTCCATGATGGAAAAATCACTGATTTGCCACCCCCCCAAAAAAAAACTTTCTTTGATTTTCAAGCACAGGATATGCAATCACTTAAGTTTTGCTTATGAAAATGGGCCACAAGCTGCTTCCAGACTGTTTAGCCACAGGTACCAGTGTCAATTGTTCTTGGATTTTTCTGGAACCGTAGAACATGGTTCAGAGCAACAGTCATTATTTGTGCTTATTTTATTTTATTTGCCTTATTTATAGCCTGCCTTGCTCATAACAAAAGGACTCAAGCTGCACAGAATTAAAGATACTAGAGAATTAAAATATAATAAGATATAGAGATGGGCATGAAACAAATTTTAATTCATTTCATTCTTTGTTATTTGTTTCATTAGGGAACAAAACAAATAACAAAGGGACCCATAAAAAATGAAATGAAACAAAATGGAAATTTCTGTTTCATTCTGTTTCATTTTTCGTTCCCGAGCCTCCTCAGCTGGAACTCCAGCAGCCAGGGTGGGGAAAAGCCCACCCTACAGCTGAGAGAGAGGGGAAAAGGTGGCATCCAGGGATTTAAACAAAAACAAAAATAAAAATAAAGCGCTGACCTGGCCTGGGAGCCGCATGACGCAGTGGTTAAATGCCTGTACTGCAGGTAAAACTGTGTTCACGACCTGGGGTTCAATCCCAGGTAGCTGGCTCATGGTTGACTCAGCCTTCCATTCTTCCAAGGTCAGTAAATTGAGTACCGAGCTCAATGTGTAGCCTGCATAATTAAACTGTAAACCACCCAGAGACTACTTGAAGTGGTATGGGGCGGTATATAAGCAGAACACTTTTCCTTTTTGCATGGTCGGTGCTGTAAAATAAAATAAAAAAATAAAAAAGCACTGACCTGGCCCCCAGGGTTGCGTGGTCAGTGCTGTAAATTTTTTTTAAAATGAATTTTAAAATGGTGTCAGTCCAGCAGACTTTTTTTTTAAAAAGTCCCTCAGTCCGTACCTGGCCAGTGGGCATGGGGGAAAATGAAAAACAAAACAAACAAAAAAACAAAAAAACCACACACCAAGGCATTAGCACATCTCAGCTGTAAAAATAAAAAAATAAAATAAAAAGCCCTGCAACAGGGACTTTTAAAAATAATTTTAAAACCCCAATAAAATAAAATAAAAAACATCCCTCTGGCCCAGCCCTGACCCATTGGCCAGCCGGTCCAGACCGTGGGCCGGGGGGGGGGGCGAGGCACTAGCACTTCTCAGCTGTTAAAAAAAAAAGCCCTGCAAGGGGACTTTTAAAAATAATTTTTAAAAAACCAAATGAAGAAAACGAAATACAAAATGAATTTTTTAAAAGAAATCATTTCATATTTAATGAAACACACCAAGAGGGAAGAAAATGGATAACAAAATGAAACACCATTTTGGCGTTTCATGCCCATCTCTTTTAAAAACAATTGTCCTATAAATCTGATTAAAATCCTCCTGTCCTTACAATGAAAATAGAATTAAAATCTTCAGAATAATACACTCACTGTTCTGTTTGATATTTGGGATTTAGTCAGGTGTTGGGTTTTTGTTTTTTGAATGGTACAGGAGTTCATTGGGTGTAATCTGAAGGAAAAGAAAGCAGTCAGGACTATTTCTAACCCTGTTTTAGAACTACATTTTAATGCTAAAAAATACAATTTTTCTTCAAGATGGGAAAAATTAGATGTTTATCCTTTATCCTAACAACTCAGGGGCTTCTGTGTGAGAAGTCTGTCAAGGGGGAGAAACCAAGATCACTGTAAAGGTCCCACCTCCTTCCAATTAAAATAAAATAAGTGCCAATATTTGATATATTGCTAGAGTACAGCAGCCATATTGCAGCAACTACTGTGTGATTTCTCCCATTGTCATCTCACCATCTGTGGCTCACCTGCTTTTTCTATTCCTTTCTCCAAATGTCACAATTTCTGGATCATTTGCTCTCATGAATGTTTCGCATCACTAATTCTCCACCCTCTTTGCTATTGTTCTCTAGTGTCTGCAAATTATGTTATTGTCACAGCACGCCTATCAGCCGCCTATCACACTTGACATCTCTGTTAATGTGAAACTTTCTTCTGGATTGGCAAGTGCAACACAGAAGTCCTTTGTAAACCCCATCCCTGTTTCATAGTAAGCACATTCAAGATCCCAGTCTAGTTGCCTGCTGGGACGGCCAGAGGAATACATGGGCTTCCCATGTAATTAATTACACTAAGGAACGAATCATGCTACCCAAGTTGTCTGGTGAACACAACAGCAAATCAGTGCAACCCCAAATGTCTGCATGAAGCTCAGTCAATATCATTGCTTTCTGCAATGTTATACAGTCGTTCCACGCCATTTTGCATTTCTTATACTGTGGTCCCGGTATATCACAGGACCACAGTATATGAAACAAAGGTGTGGGACAAGCTGCATCTGCCCATTTGATGCCTCCTGCATTATTTACCCCAGGTCTGGTGTTGCCCTGAATGGGCCTCTGACGGGCTTGCTGGGCCTGTGATTTTGGGCAAATCAGAAGTCATTTCCAGAAAACTGGAAGTGCCTTCCAGATCGCCCAAAACCATTTCTGGAGCCTCTGACAGGGTTCCTGGGTCTTTTGGAGGTCCCAGAGGTGGTTTCTGGTGATTCAAGTGATTCCAGAAACCATTTCTGGGGCCTCCATTTATGCTCCACCTTTTCTTGTAATGTGCTCAAAATAGTGTACATGGCGCTTCACTTTATCTTTACAACAAAATGAAGGTCATGTACAACAAGATAAAGGCCTTAAATTGTGCAGCTTAGTTTAGTATACCAAGATCACCCACGTTTCATTCCTTACCTATATCTCAGGTTCTCGCTTCATCACTCTAACTACTATGTTGTTATGGCTCCCTACACATTATTAGGGCCAATGAGCAAAGGTAGATGTAGAAAGAATAACAAAGGCTGGCAGCACTTCTGAATACTTGTACAAATGAAAACTAACCTTAAAATGAAACAAAATACGAAGAAACAAAAGTGTGAGTGTGATGGTCTTGACCAACTGCTGGTCTGGATCCAAGTCAGTCCCATCAGCAATATTACTGCTATACATAAAGAAATTGAAAGCTTTTCTTGATATGCAGCTAAAATCTGGTTTCCTATAATTGAATCTGCTATTATGTTTCCTGTAGTAAAAAATGACTGAGGTCAGATCCTGCTCCTTCTCTGTATGACAGACTTTCAAGTCTTTGAAAAGTGCTAATGCAAGATGAGGCTAGGTGACACATTTATAGCCCACTAATAAAATAACAAAAAATCATTGCAAGCTTTCGAGGGCAATACCCTCTTTTTCAAAGCATGCACCAGAAGTCCAAACATGGCAAAAGATGTGATATGCCGGAAGATACAGTCTTAGATGTCAAGTTCTTGGCAAGGTGATATTTGCCAGGCAATCTCTTCTTAGGCCACAATCACACAGCGAATTTTGGGCGTTTTTTTATTTTACAAAAGGTGCTTCTTAATCAGTTTCAGTCACGTGGTGCTAAAGGTGCTGTACCTGTCCTACCATCCCCACATGCTGCTCCATATCATAATGTGTCCTCACTGGCTTTAGGCACTCTTTCTCCGTCAGCTGTTGTTAGCTGTCAGTTTTGCCCATTATTGTTCTCTGCTGTATTTTTAAAAAACATTTTGGCATTTGCACGATGGCAGTGCTCCAGACAGCCACTCAATTGGTTCACTTGCTGACAGCTCCCCATACTCGTCCTCAAAACCTGCAAAATCATTTCCTTGACCTTATCGATTTTCTTTAAGAATTTTTTCTGGGGGCGGTGAAGCTCCTGAACTCACCTTAAAACGAACCTAGCCCTTTAAATGTTTACAGCACTGGCTGTCACTTCCCTACTTGGTGGGAGTGTTTATCTTCCTTTCTGATTGCCCAGGCACTTTCCACTTCAGTGGCTGTAGCCTCTGGCTTGTCCTCGGATGCCATTTGATCCCTGTAGTAGCGGCAGCCTCTCTAATCTCTTCCAGCCACCGCTCTCCCTCCCTGCATGTGCCTTTTATACTGCCATTGGGGTTGTGGCCTCTGCCCCACTGAGCTCCAGGACTTCTTCTGCTGCCCCTCTCCCTGCCTTTACTTGGTGGGCATTTTGAATGCCCGCTCACTGGTCTTCTTGCACAAAGCACTTGAGCGCAGCATTTCACTTTGACCCAATGCTTAAAGAAAGTACAGCCCCCAGTAGTGGTTCCAAGAAAATGCACTTAAATGGGCAAAAGTGGGTGTGGTCAACTTTTTTCCCTGAAAAAGGCAGCTCTATCCATTGGACATCAGAAATAGAAGCATCTATAATAACAGGAAAGAGCGCCCAAAATTCGCTGTGTGATAGCGGCCTTAGATGATGCAGGAAGCATCAGGGCTGTTGTAAAAGTTGCATCTGAAGTCAAGCATTGGGTTTCGCATCCCAGTTCTTCAAACAGAGGGACATAGGTAATGCATACCCTCACTTAGCCCTCATCTCCATTTGGCTCTTTGAGACATACCAGCTGCTGTTGGCCAGAGAGGGCGGGGAAGGGTTGATGCAGAAGACCCATGTGCTCCATTTGGAATTGAAGTAAAATTTAGAAAACCCACTAGGTATAGCCAATTGGGACCAGATTTTAAAAAGTAATATTACCTAGTGGTTGTAATCCTACTCTCTGCTTTGATAGTCCATGTGCCTCCTTTTTGGTATGTGGGGAACAGTGGCTCTTTCTTGGTATCTTTATCAATTCCATCGAAGTAAAAAGGGGGGGGGGAAGAAGCCGTGTGGCCATTACAAAATACAAAAGCAAGTCTAGGCTAGAGGCCACTAATAAAAAATAACAAAAAAACCACTGGAAGCTTTCGAGGGCAATACCCTCTTTTTCAAAGCATATACCATAATAATTATGAGTTTTTCGGGCTGTTTGTTCTGTGTTCTGGAAATTTTTCTTCCTGACATTTCACCAGACTCTGTGACTGGCATCTTCAGAGGGCAAGGAGCTCAGGTACACTGCTGGAGGGAACTGGGGCGCTTAGCGGGAATTGGCAGGGACATGTGCAGTGGGAGTGGAACTAATGGATGTGTTTTTGCTATGCTGTAGAAGTTTTTTCGGTTCTTCGCACATGCGTGCTTCCAGCACTCATTTGTATGGCTTCACGAAGGACCATTTAAAGAACCATATTTACAGATAAGTAATCTGTTCATCTCTTTGATATCATTTTCTTACATTTCTTTTGCCAGAGTTTGTGTTCCTTTTTATTTTCCTCATTTGGGGAGGATTTCCATTTATGGAAAGACCTCTCCTTGCACTTTAGAGCCTCTCTCATTCCACTCGTTAACCATGCTGGCACCCTCCTGGACTTAGATAAGCTCTTCTTTCTTTGTGGCCTGCACTTGTGCTGGGCCTCTGTTACTGTTGTTTTAAACAGGCTCCATGCAGTCTGAAGAGATTGAATTCTTTTTACCTTCCCTTTCAATTTCTTTCTAACTAGTTTCCTCATTTGAGGAAAGTCCACTTAACCTGGTTTATCTTTTTGTCCCAAGCTCGCATTGACCCAGTCAATGTGGGGATAATTGGAGTCCCCCATGATTACTATCCTGTCCCTCTTAGACACCTCCATGATTTGTCTCCTCATTTCAAGGTTCCCCCTCAAGTTTTTGATCAGGTGGACGATAGCACACCTCCACTATCACATCGCTCCTTGGACCTGGTAGTTTAACCCCTTTCCTGAGGGGTGGGGGTGAGATTGGAGAGCAGCCAAACTGACCTTGCGGTTTTCTTTCTGATTAGTTTGGGTTCTTCTCCATGTGCACACACCACTCTCCACCTTTCCAAAACACCCCTCCGCTTTGTTTTTTGTTTGTTTTTGCAGAAATCTGAGCTGTCTTTTTGCAGAAATTTAATGGGCGTTTGCCTGCAGAAAAGACAAAGATGGCTTGGAGTTCTGCAAAAACAAACAAAAATACAAAGCAGAGAGGTGTTTTGGAAATACGGAAAGAAAAAAAGGGGAAACGGGTGTGTGTGTGTTTGTGTGTGTTTCTGTGTGTGTGTGTGTGCGCGCGCGAGTGAGTGAGTGACTGGAAGGGAAACCAGAGTGAGGCAGGGACTCTGCTCAGCTCATTCACTGGCGTCAGTTTGTGTTCTTCCCTCCATTTACTGTTTTCCTTCCCTTTCCCTCCCTTCCAGGTTTTGTTCATTTTTAATTGGGGTTCAAAAGTCAGGGTGTCTTGTACATGGTACATTTATCTCACTACCTAGTCAAACTCTAAGTTCACTAAAACTAGGGGTTCTATCCCCTTTCCTATCCCAAGTACAATGGTACCCCAACTTATGAGGGACCTGACCTACGAAAATCCCGACTTACGAGCACTCTTCAGCGCTCTCCCACCCACCAGCTGCTAACGAGCAAGATCAGGATTCCCCGTCTTGCGAGCAGCGGGGGTGGGTGGGTGTTGGGATTTGAATTGCCTTCCAGTCACCAAGGCAAACGCTGCCTCCATAACTGGAAGGGATTTAAAAACTGGCACACCACTTTCCCAACACCTTCACGGGGGCTCTGTAGAAGCGGTGTGCCAGTTTTTTAAATCCCTTCCAGTCACGGAGGCAAGTCTGCCTCCGTGACTGGAAGGGATATTAAAACTGGAGCACCGCTTCTCCAGAGCCCCACAGGACTTCAAATCACGCACACAGCTTCTCAGGGATCGGGAGAAGCTGCCTGCGCGATTCCTCCCCGAGTCAGCGCTAATCAGCTGCTTGGTGCTGGCATTGAGCCAGCGCTCCCAGGGCCATCTCCATGGGAGCAGATTGGTGCTGGCTGGGGGAGGAATCACACAGGCAGGTTCTCCCAACCCCCTTGGGGGAGGAGCTGCAGTGCGAATTTTAAAATGGTTTCCCATAGGAATTCATTGAAATCCATTCCCTCCGCAATGGATTAATTGATTTTCAATGCACTCCTATGGGAAACCACTCCCTGACTTATGAGATTATCGATTTACGAGCATTCTCTCGGAACACATTATTTTCGTAAGTTGGGGTTATATTATATATTCCTTTCATTTTCTTAGAAATAAGGGTGAGTATGATTCCTTGTGCAATGGGTAAGTGTTCTCAGCTAATGAAATCCACAAGTTAACAGGACTCCTGTTGTGCTATATGCTCCTTTCCAACAGTTTTGTTATTACTATTCTTAAACAACTGAGAAGCTAAAATCCCTGCTACTCAACCACAAATCACACAACTATCATCTACCTATTAATCTAGATTTACCTCTCCCTATTCCCTGCAGTGTGAAAAATGACCCAGGTGGCTCACAGGAGGATCTTTGTTGACTCCAGCAGAATGCATTGGAAAGAACATGGGAAAAAAGCAACACAGAGCTAAGAAAGCAACAGTTTTAATTGCTCGATCCCAACTTTCAGTTCTGCTACCGTTCTGCAAGTAGGCTTTTTCTTGGCTCTCATGCCTCAACTGGAAATTGGCCTGTGCTCTCTCCCCTCCCCACCTCACCCTCCTGTTGAAGCTGCTTCTAGCATACACTGTATTTCACTAGACTTGGGCATGGTTGCCTCTCAAGTCAGCACTCGTAGCTGTGGCCAATTAATACATCCTTAAAGCTACCGGCTGTGCGAGGCACAAGTGTCTATTACCACAGGGAATTTCATAGTACTTAAGGGAAATCTGTCAGCATTACATGCTTCACACATTCCTGGCTCACCTGTCTGCTGGAAAAAATGCCCACCAACATGCATAGTGTATGGAAAATGAGCTGAATTTTCCATTCGAAAGGGCAACACTGACCAGAACATTCTGTTAGTTAGAAGGATCTCTTGGGGAAGCATTGTCTTCCTGAGCCAAAAGGCAGCCTCCTGGACCATTTGCATACCACCAAGGAAAGCTGGATTTGCTACCCACAAAATATTGATTGCAAAGGGTTTAACTTACAGTTTACCAAGACACTCTGGGCCATAACCAGTGTGTAGTTTTTTTAAACCTAAATTTTAGTGCACTTTCTACAAACCATAATTATCTAAACTAATAAATCTGAGGGCAGGCTTAGAGCAGCAAAAAAAAAAAATTAAGTCTCCGTTTGCTTAATTTTTCAAGTGGGTGTGTGAGGTGGCTGGCCTGTGATTGGGGAGGCAATTAAGCAGGTGATTGAGAGCAAGTTTTTCTGCTCATATCAGGGAAGTTCACATATATGGAATTGATTCCAATGAAGTGATGTTACATTTATTTATTTATTTATTTATTTATTTATTTATTTATTTATTTATTTATTTGTTTGTTTGTTTATTTTAGAGTATTTTTACCCCACCTTTCTCCTTGGAAAAGAACCCAGGGTGGCTTACAGTAATGAGGGATAATACACAGTCCAGTACAATTAAGACATGTTCAAGAATTGAGAAAAAGGGAATTGAGGGACATCTTACAGCATTAAAAGACAACATTACATTAAAGTTACAAGAGAATGTGAGCAGGTAAAAGGAGTAAAGTTCCATGTAAAGTTATGAGTGAAGGAAACTAACATTGAAAGCATAGTGTCAATGTAATCACATAAGATTATAAGTGGTTATAAACACAAAGTCTGTGTGATCCAATAGATCAGGGCTGTCCAACTTTGAACAGGCCTAAGGTCTACTTTTTCTGCAGATGACGGTTATGATAGGGCTCCAGCAGCTGGAGGATCTCAGGTAAGACTTTTCCTTAAAAAAAGTTCTCTGCTTAAAAGACTGGGTAACAAGAGGCTCTCCCTGAAAAGAAGAAAATACATTGTGAAACAAAACAGTGGCTTTCTGGGCCTGCTGTTAATATTGCAGTCCTCCTAATAATGGGTTTTTGAACTAATAAGTAATGGCAAATGCTGAAAAATTTTATCTAGTTCCGAGCAAACAACTTAAGTAGCTACGGGGTATGCCAGAAAATATCAGAAGTACAACCATAAGATGTCTTAACATCTTATGGTTTTAAGATTCTCTTAAAAACAAACCTCTTTAAGTATGAAAAAGTTAAGCTTTACACAGGCTTCTACGGCATTTCTTAGTATTGACAAGACAAGATGGTGATGTAGAAAAAATAACCACGCCTCCCCAAATCCCCAAATCACTAATGTCCCCCTCACCAGCACCCCCGCAGCGACCACCACAGCCTGAGAGAGACGCAATTGTTCCAGAAGTTTTAGAAGGGTTCCCAAAAAGTTTAAGAAAAATACCGAGATTGTGTTGAACAAGATAAAGCAACACCATGATATTTCCGGCTGGGATCAGCTAGGCACCTTTGTGTATCACGGGAATGCCTTACCGGGGTCTCAGATTCTCAATCTGGTTAAAGTTGCCAGCAAATCTAATATTATTTCTGATAAGAGGTGCCCGAGGAGTGGGGATGTTTTTCTGAAAGCTATGGCAGATCTAAACGTTCCCACATCTGTTGTGGGGAATTTTTTTGTTAGAGAGCAGTTAGAAAACCTGAAGGCCACCACAACCAGAGGCTTCTACACAGCTGGCTGAACCTAGGACCACAGCCACACACAAGAAGCAATTCAAGACTGGATGTAGAATCTTCACTGTTGATGCCATCCAGGGACATTGTCAAGGAACCCGCATGGCTAACTTTCTAAAATCATTACAATAAAAACCGAGTCAGAAGAATATGTGTACCTTGTTTTTATTTATGATCAGAATTACAGTTGTGATTTGCAGTGTAGGAGGCAGGCCTAAACATGCTTAAACATGTTGCATTGGTGATGAGATTTTTAAATTTTTCTCTTCTTGACGAGACTCGCGACCAGACAATCGTTGGTGGCTACATATCCAGAGTACAGTTTTAATATTTCTACAAAGAACACACCTTTTGTTCTGTTCTGTATAAAACAGCATATATATGCCACAACTGCTATTAAAAACTTTTAAAAAGCAGATAAAAATTCTGCGAAGTACTCAAAGTGGTTATAAAATGTATGAAGAAGTAACTCTTAATTTCTGAATGCAGTTTTTTAAAGCTAAGATAGAGAAAGGTGCCTGTAGAGATTTTGTTGAAAAGCATGGAATATACACAAAATAAACATGGAGAACAAATATCTATCTATCTATCTATCTATCTATCTATCTATTTATTGGGCTTATATACCACCTGTCTTCCCGGAGGGACTCCAGGCGGTTTACAACAAAGACAGTATAAACAATAATACACAATTAAATAAAACAATTGAAACAGGTACCAAAACTAATCAATTAAAAATAGCAATTTAATTTATAATTTATATAATTTTATAACATAATTTATAATATAATATTATAATATTATAATTTATAAATTATCAGTCCCTTCCTTAGCAGCAGTAGAGACAACTGTCTGTCTGTCTGTCTGTCTGTCTGTCTGTCATGTATCATCAAGTCAATTCTGGTTATTGTTTCTGGGGTTTTAGGGACTAAGAATACTCAGAAGTGGTTTGCAGTTGGCAAACTGGACGAGACATCCCAGTTCATCAGAGGTTAAAAAATAATTGTTCAGTCAATAAAAATGTATGTTGAAGCTGAGGTAAATTCAGAACATAATCCTGTCACTGTTTCTGTGGTCTGCCTCAAATTAAAGACAAAGCATAAGAGTCATTATTGTTTTTAGAAAAAAGCTAATAATTAAACCATGATGTCACCCAGTTGTCTCTACTGCTGCTAAGGAAGGGATTGATAAGGGTCTCAATAAGAAGCACACCCTCCAAGAGCTCAGATACAAATACTGCTTGCTCAGAACTGACAGAGAATAAACAAATAACTAAAAGAGTTACAAATGAAAAGTTAC
Organism: Phrynocephalus versicolor; assembly: GCA_023846285.1. NCBI lineage: Eukaryota > Metazoa > Chordata > Lepidosauria > Squamata > Agamidae > Phrynocephalus > Phrynocephalus versicolor. The sequence goes on from JAHTLZ010000015.1 coordinate 15,275,142, forward strand.
ACGCAGAAACTGGAAAAAATAAAGAAAGCCACAAAGAGAATTGTTCAAGAATATGTGAAACAAGATGGGAGAAGTTGGAAAGAGGGGTGGCAGAGCAGTGCAGTGGAGTGGGCTTATTTTGCCCATCTTCAGATATTGAAGTGAATCTTCGCTATCAGATCTGAAGCCAAGGAATCATTCCTCACATTTGGTGAGGTACATACAGTGGTACCTTGTATAAAGGAATTAATTCATTCCAAATGAAATTATGTTAAACAAATTTTCCTTTATACAAATTTCCCATAGGAATGCATTGAAAACAGAGTAATCCCATTTTTATGTTGTACGGATTTGCCCCATATTAAGCAGATTTCCCCTATTTCCGGAATTTTTATGTTGTACAAATTTTATGTTATACAAACTTTGTTCATCAAGGGTCCACTGTATTTATTCCAGTACCCCCAAAGAAAGGCACAATGAAACTATTAACTTAATGAGCCTTTCACTTGCAATTTTCTCAAAGTTAGTACAGGTGAAACTCAAAAAATTAGAATATTGTGCAAATGTTCATTTATTTCAGTAAGTCAACTCAAAAGGTGAAACTAATATATGAGATAGACTCATTACATGCAAAGCAAGATATGTCAAGCCTTACTTTGGTATAATTGTGATGATTATGGCATACAGCTTATGAAAGCTCCAAATTCTATGGTTGGTGTGTTGGAAATGTGAAGGAATGTTATGTGGAATGCGTTTTGGCATAGGCATGAGTAAAGAATGTGTTTAATGAGTAATTTGTGGTGTGTGGGTGAATTGTTGGTCTTTAGATATAGGAAAGTCGTCTGTTGTGAAGTCTGTGTGAATGCTCCAGATGAATCTAAAATTAGTGTCCTCCTGCCCCCCAATTAGTTGTAATACCTAATAAATTTTCTTTACTTATTTCCATTTATCTGTCCATCACTAATAAACTCATTTGGTTGGTTCTCAAATAGAACTCTCCTAATTATTTAAGTACAGCTTTAATGATGTGTATTTAGCAGTCAAGTAATATGCAGCCATGCCGGCCATGTGCCCATGGGACTTGCAGAACACTGGCTCTTTCAGCTTGAATACGGAGATGAGCACCACCCCTAGAGTCAGACATGACTAGCACACATTTGCAGGGGGAACCTTTACCTTTTTAATATGGAGCACAACACCCACAAATCTGCAGGCTGCTCAGAAGCATCAGCCAGAGATTTAACCAAGGGGAACATTTCACTTAATATAAACACCATCTGGGGCAAAAAAAAAGCACTGTGCTGGATAGCATAGTTAAGAGACAATCATAAATACATAGGAAGTGTCCTTAAGCCAACTCCCAAATCAGCTGCATGAATGAAGAGATGGCTTGATTTGCAGTGACTGTACCAGATGAGAGTGACTCTCATGTATCTTAGTAGTGGGTAGTAGTGAATAGGAAGGCCTCCTTGGATATATGACACATGGGCCAGATGTATCTTGGAGCTCCCAGTTGATACTGATGTATTTAACTGCTGGTGCTGCTCCTTAGGCATTTGTATATACAATGTCTAAGCCACTGTAGAATCTTTAACCACTTTAGGAATATTTCAATTTAAACTTTGTACCAGTATGTGAAGATTTAAATGGGTATTATAAATTGCAATTTTCTGTAAAACGATAAGTAAAAACTTGAGTGGGTGAATATGCCTTTTTCACATAGAACGTACCACTTGCCCAACAGCTCTTGCTAAACTCTAAAGAATAAACAAAAAATAAATGATAGATTTAAAAAGGATTCATATATCTATTTACTAGCTAGTGATTTATTTACTATTTATTGATTTGAGAGTATTTTTCACCCTGCCTTTCTCCTCGGAAAACCAGTGATATGAACCCATACTACTATGGAGTTGGGCTTTCCATTGTAACAGCACAGAGAGTCATGGCAAGTGCAAGTGTGCAGTACAACAGACTTCTGCATCTACTCCCAGACTGTCTGTTTGCTAACAGGGCAACAGACTTCTGCCACTGAAAACAAGTGAGACAGTAATTTTCCTTTCTTAGTAAAAATCCTGATGGCACAGAGGGAAAACAGTATGTCACTTTGTGCTTACAGCCACTGGTGCTTGACTTGAACATGTCTCTGCTGTTGTTTCAATCATTTCTGCCAATGAAAGGGGCAGAAAGTCACAGGTAAGGTGCATAGCCACAGATCCATTATTTTAAAGAACTCTTTATTTCCCACCTTTCTCCCTGCAGAAGTCACTCAAAGTGGCTTTTATCAGGTTGCCATCTTAAAATGTTTCATATGATCTATCATTCAGTTTTTGAATTGTTTCTCCCAGCCTTCTTGCCAGATCCTGTGCTGTATGTTGTACATTGTTTTTGTTTTTGTTTTTTATAGTTTATATTTGGTTTTTTTTTGGGTTGGGTTTCTGGGAAATAGTTTGTTGGTAATCTGTTGTACACCGCCCAGCGTTCCTGAGGGAAAATAGGGCAGTTAACAACTAAATAAAAAATTATCTGACTCAAGTCAGATTTTGCATTTTCTAAGTAATTTTTTAAAAAGTCTATTATAAATCAGATAAATAATCTACTTGATTTTGTGCTCTACAACAGAAAAGGCTACCCATCTGCCTCTTTGTAATAACCTGCCTGAAAATGAACAATGTACAGTGGTACCGCTTAAGACAAATGCCTTGTAAGACAAAAAACTCATAGGAAAAAAAATAACTTCCAGGAATAAGCATGCTTCGTATGACAAAAAATTTCCTATGGGATGCTTTGCAAGACAAAAAAACATTTTGCATGTACCCAGGAGAAAAAACAACAACAGTAGTTTTTGTCTTTATTGTAGTCTCTGGAACTGATAATCTGTTCCCAATACATTCCTATGGGAAACCGTGTTTCGTAAGACAAAGTTTTCGTAAAACGAAGCGGCCCATAGCCTCCAGAACAGACTAATCCATTTTCAATGCATTCCTATGGGAAACCACATTTCGTAAGACAAAATTTTCTTAAAACAAATTGACCCGTAGAACAAATAACATTTATTTTAAGAGCTACCACTGTACTTTTATTCATATTGTATTTTTAATGGAATTTCAGATCAAGCAGGTCACACACACACACACACACACAAAACTTTCTACATCATGTAAATTCCTACTCTTGCCTTTTATCAGTGATAAGCTATACATTTTTATTGTCTTGACAATGATTATCACATTTGTGGATGAAACAAAATTGGATGGGATAACTTGAAAGACAAACAAAATTCAAAAAGATCTTGATGGGCTCAAGCACTGCATTGACAAATAAAATTTAATAGGGATAAGTGCAAAGTTCCACACCTGGGGGTTGGGTGGGGTGGAGCCTCAACACACAGTTACAAGATGAAGATATCTGGCTCAGTAATACACTACATAAGATGACTCTTGGAGTTGTTGTAGATCACAAGCTGAATATAAGTTAACAGTGTGATGTAGCTGCCAACAAGGCAAAAGCTACTTTAGGATACATTAACAGATATCCCATGAAGTACTACAGTAGTTCCCCAATATACAACACAGGTTGGGCCTCATCGGTTCTGGACGCTGCACTTTAAGAAGAATGCGGACAGACAGGAAGATGTTCAAAGGAGGACAAGGAAGTTAAGGGAACTGGAAACCAAGCCCTAGGAGGAAAGACTGAAAACTGGGCATGTTTAGATTTGAGAAAAGATGACTGAGAGGAGAGATACTTCATGATGGAAAGGCAGGAATTGTTCTCAATCATTCCCAAACGTAGGACATATACTAATGGACAGGAAGTCAGATTTTGGTTGCTTATCAGGAAAAAATGTCCTGATTGTTTGAGCAGTACAACAGTGGAACCAATTATTTTATAAGGTAGTGAACGCTCCAATACATAAGAACAGCCTTGCTGGAACAGGCCACAGCCAATCCAATCCAGCATTCTGTCTCACACAGTGGCTCACCATTTGCTTCACGGTATTCCAAGATGTCTTCACCTGCTTACGAAGCAAAATGACACTTGCTGACTTATTTTCTATACCCTTCCTAATGATCCCTAGTATTGAGTTTGGTTTTTTCACTGCTGCGGCACACTGGGTTGACACCTTCATTGAGCTGTCCACCAGGACACCAAGGTCCCTTTCCTGGTTTGTTGCAGAGTTCAGACCCCATCAGTTGATAAATGTAATTTGTTTTTTTTTACCCCAACGTGCATCACTCTGCACTTGCTAATGTTGAAGCTCATTTGCCACTGGTTTGCCCACTCCCCCAGTGTCAAGAGATCTGGAGCTCCTCAAAATCTCTCTCAGTTTTTATTACTTAATGTCATTGGCTATAAATACCTTGCTATTTATTCCTACTTCTAGATCATTTATGAAGAGGTTGAAAAGCAGTGAACCTTGGGGGACCCCACTCTTTACCTCCCTCCACTTGGAGAAGAGTCCATTTAGTGCTATCCTCTGTTTCCTGTCCCTTAACCAATTGCTAATCCAGGACAAGACCTGTCCCGTGATTCCACGACTGGCAAATTTATTCAAGAGCCTTTGGTGTGGGACCTTGTCAAAAGCCTTCTGAAAATCCAAATACACAATGTCAACTGGATCTCCCTTATACACATGCTTGTTGACACTCAGAAAATTCCAAACGTTTAGTGAGGCATGATTTGCCCTTGAAGAAGCCATGTTGGCTCTCCTTCAGGAGTGACTTTTCTTCTATGTGCCTATTAATTTTATCTTTTAGGATGGTTTCCATCACTTAGCTGGGACACACGTCAAACTGAGTGGTCACTAATTTCCTTGATAACCTCTGGATTCTTTTTTTGAAGATTGGTGTTACATTCGCTACCTTCCAGTCATCAGGCACAATGCCTGATTTGAGGGAGATTTGAGGGCGGGGTTAAGACATCAGCAATTTTTCATCTTTAAGTTCCTTGAGAACTCATGGATGTATGCTGTCTAGTCCTGGGGATTTGTTAGCATTTCATTTAACAAGACATGCAAGGACTCCTCCCTGGTTATTTTTATCTGGCTTAATTATTGTTTCCCTCATATCTAGGAACTTTATCTCTTTATCATGTGCTGAACAACAATTCACCCAGTCTTTGTGAGGGTAATTGAAGTGCCCAATTATAACCAGGCTTCCCTTCTTGGACACCTCATTTACATCATTCTTCAAGAGTCTTCCTCAGGGGCTTGGCCCGGAGCTGTTAGGCCATCCTTGTGGCCTGATACTCTTACGCAGAGTTTCTAATGGTGACTTAGATATTCCAATTTGTACAATTTTGTAACTTCTTTAACATACAAGGCTACACCATCTCCCATTTGCCCCTTCCTGTACAGTTTGTAGCCTGGGATAACTGTACCCCATAGTTTATCATTCGTCCACCAGGTTTCAGTGATGCCAATAATATCAATATTTTAATGTACTGCTAAGTATTTCAGGTCCCCTATTTTCTTCCAGAGGCTTTTGGCATTTGAAAAGCATTTATAGATGCTTTTCTGATGCAGTCTTTTGAGTCCAGTTGCATCATTAGACTACCTCTTGCATCCTTCTGCTGGAGTGCTGGTGACTAGCTCCTGGCTCTGCTCAGTAATTTTTACATCCTCCTCAGTACCCAAGCAGACACTTTCCCAAACCGGATGCTGCCCAGTTCCTGTCGGCTTTCCCCCAGTTAACAGTTTAAAAGCTGCTCTGCAGCCTTTTTGATGTTGAGTGCCAGCAATCTGGTCCCATCATGGTTCAAGTGGAACCCGTCCCTCCTGAACAAGTTTGGCTTGTCCCAAAATGTTCTCCAGTTCCTGACAAACCTGAAGCCCTCCTTTCGACACCATCACCTTATACTGGAGGCATTCAAGAGAAAATCAGAGAGCCTTCTGTCAGATATATTTTCATTTGGATTCCTGCATTAAGTGGAAAATTGGACTTAGAGCCCCCTTTCAACATTATTTGTCTATTATTCTATAAAAGACTTGACTCAACTTACATGACAAAGCACATGAAAAACAAGTGATCTCACTGGCTATACAAACTTGCTTATATTGAGTATTGTTAAGCATATATCAGATCCTGCCCATCTGGCTGGCTGGCACTCAGATGGGTGGGATATAATTATAATAAATATTTTATGTACACTAAAACAATATTTAATATAGAATTTAAAATAAAACATGAACTAGCCATTGCTTGAACACCAATGAATAGAAAATCAGGTTTAATTAAATGTTACTATTTTATTTGTGGAAAAAAACTACAAGCAGAATTCATAAATAGACATTTCTATTTAAAGCAGAAAAATGATAAAGTGGCTTCTAATAACAGTCGTGCACATGCCGGTAACAGGAATATATTAACATCTTTTATTTGCTAGACAAAGAGCAGTGTCCAATATAAATTTCCCGAAAACATTTAAGACCTGTGAATTTTTCTGACCAGTTCACAAAACCACCATTGACACTTTAGCATGAAGATTAAAACAAACCTAACAGGACTGTCAGCTCTAAAGACTTTACAGAGCAGAAACTTCCAAAAGCGTTATACAAGCTGTCTTTCTGGGCAAATGAAAAATAGAGCTCGTATAATACATTAACATAAAAATCCACAAGATAAAATTATGTCTTGACATACTTAAACAAGCATTCTCTATTTGTCTCCAAACAAACAAAGCTAAAGAAATAATGTAACCATCTTTACACAGTAAATTAAGGTTACAAGTCATACACAAGAACAGAACTGCTTGCGCATTAAAAACTGTTCAGCTCCATTGTCATATTCTAAATATCATATTCTAAATGTTGGCTCTCAAACCATTTTTTTCCGGTTAGGTACATACAAGCAAAGGTTATTATAGTCAGCAAGTAATAATTTTTCAATAATTTACGCTAAGTTGTTTAGAAAAAGTAAACGGAAATTGGTATTGGTAAGGCAGATGGAAGTGTTTCTCACTGAATACAGCTACTGCTGAATTTTAAAATAGAAAAGCTAACTTGGAACAAGCAAAATTCTTTCAATTAAACTCCTAATTTTAAACCTTTTTCCTTGTAAATTGTTCTCCTTGCACGACTTGAAATGAGCAAGTCAAGCAAGCTCTTGTGTGTATCGGTGTGCACACGTGTGCGTGTGTGTGTGATGCGCAAAACTCGAAACTTGCTAATGTAACACTGTGCTTTTTCCTCACCTGCTCTTCTGTGCCTCTGGCTCCCAAGCAGTTTTGGCCTTTCCTCTACACTAGTCTTTTCAACATGCTCTCCCACTACAGTATGGCTAACTGAAAGGTGGAAAGTGAAGGGGATTCAACTTTTAAAATATCATGCTTTTTAAAAGGAGAAGTGTTGTCTTTCACAACACAACAGCTAAAAATGCGGCCCAAGAAAGTTTGAATGCTTAGCTGACAATTTCAGCCAAATGCAGTTTCAGTCTCTCCACTTGTGCCCAAGAGAGATTTACATACATACTTTATTCTAAGAAGCTAGTATGTCACAGAGGCACACATTTAAAAAGAACAGAAAAGAAAACCCAAAGAGGATTTCGCTGAATTGGTAAGCCAATGAGCAGCTCATTACGGTTAAAGCCTTTCTCGTCTAACCTAAGGGGCATATTTCATTTAGCAGAACCCACCAACCCCTGCTGCTGCACACCATTTGAATGGCAGCCCACAAAAGGCAACAATAAAATGAAAGCAGCAACAGTGCTTGCTGGGTTGTGCTCGCCATGGTTAAGTAATTTTCTCAACAGGCAGACTGCTCTCTCCCCTCCCCAACAAGACCTTATTCTAGCAAGTTACCGGTGGGAATGCACCATTTGTATACACAGGTGCGCTCCCATTATGCATGCCCACAGAGCAGGTCTTTGTGGGGAGGGGTCAAATCCACACAGGTCTAATTCACTCTGGTTCATTCATTAAGAAACAAAAGCTGTGCAAATCACACACTTCTGGATTCATGTTCAAAACATCTCTTTAAAAATTACTTTTCTTCTCCAAAAATAAATTATGGCTGACCAATTTACCCTCCCTGAGATCCTTTAAACGAACAGTAAAACTTGGAAAAGGAATGTCTTTATAATATCATACCAATGTTAAAAATGTTGATTAAAACTACAGCTAATATCATATTTCAGAGTTTATGAGAATCATCTGGTTTTCCTTTGGTTCTTTTTCCTTTTTTAAATAAATACTTTTAACAATAAGATTTCAAAAAAGGATAATTAGCTATAAGAACAATTTAATGAAGAACTCATCATGCTCAGAACTAAATTGCAGTTGCAAAGGCACTGCTCTGCTATTCTACCTCTTTGAGCAGAGTTGCTTTATTCATTTTAGCATAGGTTAAAATTTAAAACTGATATGAAAAGAGCTCATTTACTACTTTAAATTGATAAAATATAACAATTTCATTGCCTCCATACAACAGAAATAACTACCGTTTTTCAAACAAGAGTTTAGTACAGCAATCACCTAGCACCAAGTTCTGCCAAATGGCCCTTTAAGAATGAACACCCACGTGGTATCCATTTTGATATCAGAAAAAGGATTACTGAAATTACAGCAAAGCACTCTGGGTCGCCTAAAAAAAGCACACTCAATGAAAGTCTGGATGATTGTTTTTAAAGTGTTCCATCTCTTCATTCTAGTGTTTTAAGCAGAATGGATATGCTAGCTAAATCAAATGGCAACACAACTTACAAATGGCAGGAAACTTACTGTCAGAATACTTTTATAATCCAAACTCATATTACAGGCTATCTTGTCACTGCCTTGCTGCCACCAAATTTCTTTATAACCTTTGTTCCCATCAGCAAGTTATTTTATCTACACATGTCTAACACCAACAACCTCAAATGCATCATTCGTTGTTTAAATAGATGATTGCTCTCAGGATATACAAGGAGTTCAGTTAAAAAAACAGCAGCCAGACATGGAACATTTGCTTCGAGAACAAGCCAGAACAAATCACATGGTAGCCTGGTCCTAACAGAGGAGGGGAGGGGTGCAGGAGAATCTTAGCATTAAGGCTTTGGGTTGCCTTCGATCATAAAAGCTGATAGATATTTCCTCAAAGATACTGCCTTTGAAACCAATACAGATAATAGTGTGTGAATTGTGAGACAGAGGTACAGAGACTAGTTCTGCAAAATAGGCAACATTAATGTGCACAAATCATGTACATTAGTATTAGGCATTCTGAAACCTGCGTGGCATGATTTTTAAGATGCATTAACTGCTGTGGGAAAGGATTTGAAATCCATTATTTTTAGATCCTCTACTGGGAATGCAAGCGACCTGGAGCACCTTTTGGATTTCAAATGAACAAAAAAATAAGAAAATAGACATCTATCTTTGTCCAGTACTCTTCAGCCAAAGCACAAGAAGAAAGCCAGATCCCATTTCTCTCTGAACCTCTAGGGACACTTTGCTCATCTTAAGACTGGTTCCAATTCAGTTTCGGCATACTCCAAACGGCATTCATTGTCCCAGATCTTAAACCTGTTCTGCTTCACAGTGTTTCAAGCACCAGCGTTTCCATGTATTGGTTTCAAATAACCCCATATATATTTCATTTATATATATATTTATATTTATATATTTATATATAATTTATATCAAAACTGATAGTACACAGTATAACTGGAAGAGGGAGAACTGAATTCAAAAGAAGACGCTGAAATAACAAGAACAAGAGAGTGACGTTTATGAATATAATAAATAAAAACCCTCCTATGTCCCTCCCCTCCCTCCAGAATCATCTTCGTTCACCAGAAACAAAACAATAAAGGTTTTATAATGTTCATGGGAAATATTGTGCACAGCAGATTTATATAAAAAGTTGAGTCAAGAGCACATCCAATTATAAATGATTGTTAGGAAAATCATATAAAATAATGGAATACGTAAGTGTCAAGAAGTAACTGTCAGGGTGCGAAATTCCTTGGTGGCTAGATGCCCACAGCAAGCCCCACAGTCCTGGTCTCATCAGTGAAGGGGGTGATGTCCCAAAAGCATGTTGAAGCACAGGAAGAGGAAGAAGAGGAAGTGGCACTGGCAGCTTTTCCAGGACTACAGCCTAGTGGACAGCTGGAACATTTGAATTTCATACCCTGGTTTCATAAGTTTCCTACAATCCCATGTGCAATTCTCAGAAAGATTCATCATTGACCGCAGATATATCGCCCTTCGGCGTAGAAGAACGGGACGAGCCCTTGTCTGTGCTCTCGGAGCCCGAGCTGCTCTGGTTCTGCTGTTCTGATCCTGCGCTGGAGGTCACTGTGGATGAAGACGTGGAGGAAGAGCGAGTCTTTTCTTTAAAGTCTGTGATAATTACTGTGACATTCCCCACTGTCACTGCCAGCTGCTGGGCGGTACTTCTGTCCACATTTTTCAGTCTAGGCCTTAAATAATAAAGAAATAAAAGATAAAGAATAATTAGTAGAAATAACTGATAAGCCTTTTGCTAAGAAATTTTTCTCAACTAATTTATACAGACTGGAGGTGCTAATTTACTTCTTAATGAATCTGTATCGAATAAAAAAATATGTTCTCAACAGTCCTGCAACATCTAGCCTTTTCCTCTTTTAAAATGCTTAGTCTAGAAAGGCTATAAGGGCAGCACAGTTCATCTCAAATGACCACATGTAGGCAGGGAATAAATTTTGAAACTCTGGATAGGCAGAAGTTATTCCCTCTTCCACTCAAGCAGAAAGAACAGTAGCATGACACAGTTACATAGGTTTCAAGAAAGCCTCAGGGTTCCTTCCAGAATACAAGGATTTCATGCTTGGAATTTGTCATCTTGTCAAGTGCCCCAACACTGTGACTTTGCAATACAAACAAGAAACACATCTGCAAGTGGTACTGTCATTTGCAAATGGGATCTCCACTGTTAGAAATACCACAGGCACTGTACAATGTGGCATCTTTTCGAGCTGTTGGAATTTATACAGAGAAGCAACCCAAACTACCCATGTAGAAAATTGCTCAAATAGTCCCTTCTGACTATGGCTACAAAAAAGCAAGCTGTGAAATACACAGTATATATGTAGATCTTGTTTTGTCTCTATACAGAAACAGGCCAATAAAGACAAACAATACAAGCAACAAACACTAACTTGCATTAACCCGACAAAGAACTGATTATTTGCAAGATGAACATATACCAGTAATTGAAGATGCTTTAGCCAGAACAGCTTTGGTCTAGTGGTAGATTCAAGTCATTTTGATCTGTTCGCTATCTTAAAAACCTAGACAGGTTTTATGCTGCCTTCCCAATGTCAGACAGAACATAATAAATATCTCAAGCAAAAAAATAATGGCTACCATTTAGCAGCAAAAGTATCTACTCCAAGTGGAAATAAAGAAAGCAACTTTTAAGATAAACTCTTAAACAGTTTGTTGGCTCAAGGCAAGCATTGTTAAGCTGGCTGTAATTTTAAAAGCATTATTAGGGGTATTTTGTAGTTTATCCAAAATGCAGACTCTGGTCCCATTGTAGTGATTTTGTGACATTCCAAATGTAACATATCTTACTAAGGGTTCATTGTTTACTTGCCAATTTTTTCTTACAGGAAAAGGCTGGTATGAGAGCAACTATTATCTGTACTCCTTAAGGAACACAGAATTATCTATCCAGTCTGAAGATGTTAGTAAGCTGTACAAGAAATGAATGGTTTTTGTTTTTTTAAAATCCTTCACTCCTTCCAGACTGTACCATTTCTATTAATTTATTTGGTATACGTGTTTGCCTCTGAGAAGATCAAAGTGGTCTACAGGTTCTTTCCATTTTTACCTTCCCAGAAGATACAACGATACAGTGACTGGCCAAAGGGACATTCATGGCTAAGCGGGGATCGGGCTGATCTTCCCAATCCTAATCTAACGTTCCCATAGTATAAACAAGGCACCAAATCTATGGGAAATAAAAGATGCTAATTTTTATTCAAAATGCTTCTATAGTGCCCTTCATCAATGACCATAATAAATAATTTAACACCTAAAGCAACACATCAAAACGCTAATGTTTGAAAACCATAAACAAAGATGCTGAACAAGGTCATATTGAGGGATTACCCAAATTAAAATACCTGGGTAAATAAGAATGTCTTAACCTGGTGATAAAAAGGTTGCAAAGTAGGCGCCAGGCATACCTCTTTAGGGAAGACATTCCAAAGCCAGGTTGCCACCACTGAGTAAGCCCTCTCCATTGTGACTATTTAGTGCACTTCCAAAGAGGAAGGCATCGGGAGTAGAACCTCAACAGTAGATCTTAAGACACAGGTAGGCTGGTGTGGAAGAGGTGCTTCTTCAGATATTGAAGTCTCAAGCCATTTAGACTGGTGAGTGCCAGCAACTTGAATTAGGTCTGGAAACGAACAGGTAACCAGTGCAGTTCTTTTAAGACTGGAATAATGTGAACAAGTCTAGCTGTATTAGTAAATTCTGGCAGACAAAATTCTGCACTAATAAAATTTTCTGAAGGACAATCCCATTGATAACACATTACAGTGATCCAACCAAAAGTTATCAGAGTATGGCTTTCCATGGTAAGACTATCCTGGGCAGGAACAGCCACATTCAATGCACCATTTGAAGCTAATGAAACATTTTGCATGGTATTAGGCAACCTCAGCTTCTAGGGACAATGCTGATGCTAGCAGGTGTGTCAACCTATAAACCTATTCCCAGGACTAATAGAAGCCTACTCCAAACAGGCTGAAAACTACTTCTTAAGACCCCCCTTACATTGCTTAGGTATTGTCAATCATCATCACCATCACCATCATCATCATCCAACTGCAGGGCTGGAACGGATCCTATGGATCATCAAGCCAAGGAGGCACAGTGGGGAATCAAACTTCCAACCTCTGGCTTCATAGCCAGATATCTAAATCAATAAGATCCTCAGCAGTTTAATAATTAACTACAGTTTACTAGTCCTTATCCAGCCTATCACTGAATCCAGGCATTGTTTCAGCATCCACGCATGACTCAAGATGGTAGCTGGAGAAGATGTAGCCATATTATTCTGTGCTAATGTATTAGGTAAAAATAAAAATAAAAATGACAAAGATTTTGACGTTAGAAGACTAACTTCTATATTTCAATTTCTTTCTTTTTGTTCTACAGGCAACCTGGATGCTTCTTGGTTAGGTGTCTCTGCATCTGCACCTGCCTCTACATTGAGAGGCACACCCAAATCCCAAGATGGGAGGGAGGCCCAGCCCCCCCCCCAAAAAAAAACCTGGACCACTGTCTCCAAAGATGGCAGCAGAAGCAAACAAGGGAGGGAGCTGATGGGGGCAGTGGGGCAGGCAGTGAACTTGGCACTTCACAATATTTTTTTTACTGTCCTCAACTTCAGTTTCAGCTCCACTTCTTATCTACACGCACTGGGAGCTCCATACACCTGAAACATATGCGTCAGAAATTCTAGACACTTACATCTTGTCCCTCCCGACTTGGGTACTAGTTCAATCATCCTACTGTACCCACATCAAGTGCCTGTTTCATGTTACAGATGAAACAGAATTTTAAATCAAGGTTCAAACTAAGAGTCTAAAGTCTCTAATTTGTTTTGCTGCAAGCTTAATTAATGGAGAGGGTAGTAGTAGAAGACAAGTAATATAATTGTTTTAAGCATGCAAGATATTTACAAGTATTTGCCATAAAGAAGTAAAAACTACAACCCAAAACAAGAATGGAAAATAAAATCCCTAAGAATGCAGAACTGAAATCTACTCCCCATGTAGTTGAACAAATCACTTCCAATGCTTGATCAGTTCCTCAGTTTTAAAAGGATTATAAACAGAAAGCTCACCCAGTGCTCTACAGCACTAAAAATATTTCCATCCTATTACTGTATAATTGCCAGCACCGTAGTTTCGCATTGAAGTCCCTCTACCAACACAGAAAATTAGAAACTTAACCCCCCCCCCACCTCAATATGCCAACAGAAAGAAATATGCTTGTATTCAAACCCTTTTGGCTAAGGCGACATACTCCTTTAAGAGCAGTGCTTCTCCACCCTAGGCAATCCAGGTGTTATTAGACTGCAGCTCTGAGGAACCCAGGCCAGCACACCAGGTGGTGAAGGCTTCTGGGAATTGCAGTCCAAGAACATTTGGAAAATACTTGTGTTTTGGAAGTATTGTTCTAGAGAGCATTTTGTCTACATGTTTCATAATGAAAAATGGAATTTACATGATGTTAATGACTTAGAAGCTAAAAGATTACTGTACTTGCACACAACATGAGAAGTCATGACATGACAGAGGAAACAATAATGGCAGGAAAAGCTGAAAACAACAGGAAAAGAGAAAGAGCTACCATAAGGTGAACTGATTCAATTAAGAAAGATATTGACTTTAGTTTGGAAGATCAGAGTAAAACTACTAATGAGCAAATATTTTGAATTGAATAAATTCATAGGAACTCCATCATTTGGCACTTTTCATGCATGTAAAAGAAAAAACAATGTGCCTGAAATGGAGAAGGGGGAAACATGGAAGGCACAAAACAAGATGACATCTCTTTCCTAGCATCTGAAAGTGGCCTTTTCCAAGTACATTACTTTTAAGGTAAGGATTTAATGAATAGACAATAGATTCCCCTCCCCCATTTCAAATATGCATTGTAAGAGAGAGACCATAGTTTGGTCAAATCCTACCTTGGCATATTTTAAAAATAAACCTCAATAAACACACACACACACACACACACACACACACACACACACACACACACA
>JAHTLZ010000015.1:15289879-15340204 GCA_023846285.1 Phrynocephalus versicolor
ACACACACACACACACACACACACACACACACACACACACACACACAATTACTTTGTATTCTGTTTACCCCATGTATATTTTTGCTTGGTACAGTCATCCCCTGCCACTTTGCGGTTCATATACTGTGGTCCCAGTATATTGCGGGACCGCAGTATACTGTACGAAGGCAAGCCCCCCTGAGGAAAGTGGCATGGGCCTGTTTGACGTCTCCTGCATTTACCCCAGGTCTAGTTCTGCCACAAGTGGGCCTCCGACTGACTTTCCATGTCTGTCAGAAACCTCAGAAGTGGTTTCCAGTGAACTGGAAGTGGCTTCCGGGGGAAAAAAGAGCATTCCAGATTGCCCAAAACCCCTTCTGTGGCCTCTGACAGGCTTCCTGGGCCTGTTGGAGGCCACAGAGGTGGTTTCCAGCAAACTGGAAGTGCCACTTCTGGGGCCTCAGAGAGGCCCAGGAGGCCCATTGGAGGCCTGTTTGGGGCAGTACCAGGCCTAAGGTAAGTTTAGGAAGCCCCCAGACAGGTTCCTCAGTCCCGACCCAACATCTGCATATCGTGGCTGTTCCTTTATTGTGGGTCGGGTTGAGTCCCTAACCCCTGCAGTAAGTGGGAGATTACTGTATATATAAGTAAGAATACTAAAAGGAACCATCTTTCATTCAGGATGCCATGGAGAGCCAATGAAGACAGCAGCAACCAATTCAGTAAAGTCCTGTTTAAAAAGCAGTCTTCCCCAACCTGTTGTTTTCCATTTGCTCTCAACATTTCCAACAAGGAACAACCACAACCATGTTGGTGATCTAAGGAGAACAGGTCTGGGAAAAGCTACTCTAACTTCTAAATTTTATCCCCAACTAGCTAGAATGCAGTGGCACAGCAACAAACAAAGGTGTTTTGCTAAACCACTGTCTGTGGGAAAACTGAAAGTTAATGGTGAAACAAACTGAGTGTCCCTCACCTAGACTGCTGTAGCTTTTAAAAACAAACAAAATATTAACGCTACAACATCCAGATGAGGAATATCCATTTGTTTTAGTACTGATTGCTGTGTTATAAAATTCTGTGTTGTTGGCACTCTGGAGGCCAGTAACTCCAACCTAGAGACAGTATGTGATTTGACTGTTGCCATGGCCTGGGCCTTTGAGTGCTCAAACAATTTTAATTTTAAATGATTTTCCAACAGCTGTCAGAAATATTAATTGTATATATCCCAACCAGTGAGATCACTAGTTAGGCAATCCTTATTATACCAATGATACATAAAAATAATAACTAGTCAATTTAGCATTTATTCTACTATCAGAAAGGAGCTAGTTCAATAAAACACATACAAGAGACCAGAAGGAAGAATGGATACCATTGGTTTAAATTCTCCCTTTCAACAATGAATCAAGTTGGTGAGCTACATGAGCTGCAACTGCAACAAGATCACCTTCTTGGGGGGTGGGGGAAGAGGACTGTTCCAAATTCTAGAGCCCGTAAGCCCATAATCAGATAGTTCATTAATTAGAAAAGGTACCTTGAGGTGTGATTTGAGTCACTTGTCTTTGTTGTTGTATTCCCAGACTGTATGCTATTTGCTTCACTTGGAGGGTCTTTCACAATATCTGACTTTGGCCTGAAAGAAAGAAAAACAAAAAGGAAACTTAATGCTAAAGGGTATTGTAATGTCATACCATCAATTCAAAATGTACATTAATTGACACCCTACAAGTTTTAAACCCAAGTACACACACGAAAGTAAGTAAGTAAGTAAGAAAGAAAGAAAGAAAGAAAGAAAGAAAGAAAGAAAGAAAGAAAGAAAGAAAGAAAGAAAGAAAGAAAGAAAGAAAGAAAGAAAGAAAGAAAGAAATTTATTATATATTGAAAACAGGTCTTGCATTCCATAAATCAAGCTACAGATTGAGTGAAAAAATAATTTATAATCCAATGATTATAAAAGGTATGAATGTGCTCCCCTCCCCTTTCTGGGACAAGCTGGACAGATCAAAATACAAACTTGGGGCAATAGCATAGAAGAAGCCATGTCACATGAGTTAAGAAATGGTGGTGGCTTTGGAAGTGGGAGAGAGAAATGAATGGGGAATTCAGAGAGATTAGGAGTCTCTGGAAATGTCAGAGATTTGCCTGGGACTAGTCAAAATTTCAAGGGCAGGCAAACAGGAGTGTAGGTAGCTAGGAATTGCAGATACACATTAAATTAGATCATTTGCATTGGGATATAGAATCTGAATATTTAGCAGTGATTGCTTTCAATAGGTGGTTCAGAAACATACTTAGTCTTCTTGTTGGTACTCTTCTTTATAACACTTTGACTAATTTCTTTTTCTTTGTCTGGTTTTTTCTCTTCCTGCTTTTCCACCTTTTCTTTCTTCTCCTTTTTAGGAGGTGGTGGGGTAGCATATTGCTGAGCAACTTGTTGTGCAACAAGCTGAGAATTTATCCTAGGTTTCCTATGAAGTGAGAAGAAATAAAGAAAAGGGATACTTATTGTCAGTGACTATTCACACAGATGGGTGACTGGAGCCAAAGCATCAATAAAACGAACATTTCATCAAATCAAGGAATGTTTGATCTTAACTAGTCAGTGTGTTATGTCCAAAATATTAAACTGGCACATTAACACAAATGTCAAGATTACAGTTCACAGCACTTAAGCCCTTTCTGAATTTTATTCTGTATGTGCAAGATTGGGGATTTTAAAGTTTATTTATTTTACATAATCCCCCTCTTTCCACAAATGAACTTCACAGAGCAAAATCCTATGCATATTACTGCATCCAAGCACAACTTTTGAGTTTGGCAAACAGTATTAATATGTAAGGACTTTAACCTTCGTGTTTTCTATATGTAAGATGTATTTCTAGCCATCAGGGTTCTAAAAAGAACGGTATGTTAAAAGTCTGCATATAAAGATGTGCTTATACTGGCCACCGAAGGTAAACAAATGACATTCTTGCTGTCTATTCTCTGACATGCCATCTAATAGCTTTCAGACTGGTTGTACTGTTTCATTAAATGGACACTGCTAAATTGTTAACTACAAAAAACAGAGTTAGTAATGGCTGATTCAACTGTAAATATTCAGAATAAATCCTTCTTTCCTCAACCTACAACCCCTACAATTACAACAGAGACTGTCAATTAGAGCAAAGCTAAAACAAATGGTACATTCAGTGTGTCATCATTACCAGTCTCCAACTGGCACTTTCTCAACACTATTTCCTGAAAACTTCACAACAATAACATATTGACATATAAACCTAAAAGGGCAACAAGAAAGCAACCATACTGGAAGGAATGTTTAGCATATTCTGAACCCAAAAGACATTAAAGCTAACATCAGCCAGTCACCTGCAATAAGCAGTAGCTGCTCTGTGGCAGCTGGCTGATTTTTACTGCAGAAGTGAGTCATCTACATGGCTCACAGAGTCTGTGGATCTGGCCCTGAGCCTCCTACCAGAAAAAAAGATCCTATTTGTATTGCAGACATAAAGTTTAATCAATTTAGTACTTAGAGCTGGTGTGGATCCTGTTGCAAACATCTGTCAATCCAGTAAGGGATGGGCTAGTGCAATGATGGCAAACCTTTTAGAGACTGAGTGCCCAAACTGAGATTTAAAACCCACTAATTTCCCACAAAGTGCCAATACAGCAATTTAACCTGAATACAGGTGGCTGTAAAGGGGCAATGTCGAGTGCCCACAGAAAGGGCTCTGAGTGCCATCTTTGGCACCCGGGCCATAGGTTCACCAGCACTGGGCTAGTGTTTATTGCTGTGGCAATATATTTTAAGAACAAAACAATGACCTGGTGAATGGAATAGACCTTCTCAAGGAAATGAGACGACAAAATTATAACACACTCTCTCTAATGTAGAGGATCCCTACCTTTGCACTTATTATAATGTAATAAATCTAAAAAGAAAGAAATTTATTCTAAAGATTTAAAAACTATTACATAGTTGCTGCCTAAGACAGTCAGTATTTGCCATGGCTCTAACTGTTCTATCTCTATCACAATACCGCATTTAGGGTCTGATGAATTAGCTTTCATCAGAAATGTGTTTTGATTGCAAACCTATGCCCAACTGACATTTGTTACTTCACTGTATTTAAATGCATATACCTATTTTATTTTGATTTTCAAAGTCTTTGCCAGAATGGATGAGTCCCTCAGCCTTTCATCAGATGTAAACAACTATTTTCCTTTTGAATGTACTTGCTCCCAAGATCCCTCTAGTAATATATAAAAAAATCAATGGATCTAATGGGAATATTTTTAATGTACAAGTTGATGTTTTTCTAAATAATCACAATTCTACTTCTTATTCAATGAGGTAGTCAAAGCAGCAGTGTAAGGGGGGGGATATCAAAATACCTGAGTTTTAGGAATTTTCCTAAAAAACTTGAGGAAACTTTAACAAGGGGCCCTGCTCCTTTCAAACAGTCCAGTGAGAGTGAGTTCATCAGCCAGAAGAGACCACAGAGAAACAAATGCTGGCCACTTGGGGGGGGGAGGAGGGAAAAATGGGAGTGGGGAATATGGAATGCAGTGGCTGGAAAATGAGGACAGAAGAAAAGAAACAAATGTTCAACACTAAAGAGAGTCATGTTGTTGTCTTGATAGGGTCTTGATAGGCTGTTTTATATGCCCCCACAGTAATAAATAGTGTGGTAATTTGTTTTAATGTTATTTGTCTCATGGTATTGTTCTTTTCAGTTGTTTTTATAATGAAAGTTTACTCAGTATAGAAAACCAATTAATACATATGTAACAAAAAAGAACTGTCCTTATAAATCAATGGATGTAAAATTTCAGTGTAATCTGGAACCACATGTCCACCCAGCCCCCACCAAGCCCCCAACGGTAAAAACAAAAACAAAAATGCTCTTCCTACTCAGGACTCATTTATTGTAAAAAGCACACAGAAAAACCTGCAGTTCACAATGGCTAGGACAGCCCTGTTGTGGAATTTACACCCCCCCCCCGAGTGGTTTACGAAAAATCTGCCATGTTTCCCACATATGGTATGCTTATTACGTGGTAGGCTGAAATTAAAAGATACCCATGCAGTGTTACCCCCAGCTTTCACTTCATCACTGCACGTTGGGCTAACAGAGCAATATTCAAGAGCCCTCCAGAATCAGTGTTGTAATCCTGTAGCAACCCAAAGAGACAAACTAAAAAGAGTGTACCATACATCAAGTATTCCTAGCTAAAATGATTCATATATCTAGAGACTGAAGCAAAAATTAAGACTACTTCTTAGGCTAAGTGAAGAAAGAAAACTAATACTCCAACAATTTGTAGCCACAGCATCAGATAATTCCCAGATACCATGTATACACTACAGCATATTGCTTTCACTTCCAATGTTCAGGCTGTAAATGGAGCCAGAATAGCACTAAAACACACTAACAAGTGTATGATGTTAGCAGGCTTGGTGGGATCCCAGAGATCTGTAGAAGTACAAAATCTTTTTATCATAAAGATGCAGAGTGAGAATTGAGCAGGGTTAGTAATTATGAAATTCTAGTGACTGAAAGCAAGTGGAATGGAGTGTCTGGAAGTATGAACGAGGAGCCCTCTCTTATGTATCAGCTACAGTGTTGCCATCTGATCACAGACAAAGCTTATGAATTTTAATGGCTGAAGAAACACAACTAGAGATGGGCATGAAACAAATTTTTGTGTTTTGTTTTTCGTTTAGTTCCCTAATGCAACAAAAAAGACCCATCAAAGAAAAATAAAACAAAACAAAATGGAAATTTTCATTTTGTTCTGTTTTTTGTTTTCCCATAGGAATGCAATGGGGGGAAAGCCCACTGTCCCCCCCAATGTGCCCAAACGTTTTTTTTGCCACCCGAAGCCCCACGCGCCAGCTGATCAGCGCTTGGGGCGGCAAAATGGTCAGTACTAGTTATTTTTTTAAAGTGCCCACCGGCCGACAGGGCCCAACAGTTGTAAAAAAATGAAAAATGAAAAACGAAAAACAAAAGAAATGAATTTTTTAAAAATTATTTCATATGAAACAAAACAAAACAAAAAACCCAGAAATGAAAAACAAAACAAAACACCATTTTGGCATTTCATGCCCATCTCTAAACACAACAAGCAAGACACACTTGCACTGTGCTATCACATTATCATCTTATCTTTGCAAAATAATTTGGTTTAATATTATGGTTCAATCTTGTGCAGTTCATGAATTGTTGTAAAATAGAGAAATCTCTAGATAGAAACACAGACACTAACTCCTTAAATAGCTGCCACTACATGTTTGAGATTATCCGCCTGCCCATTTAGAGCCTTGGCTATTTTTAGCACCCACTCAAGCCAGAGGATTTCAACTGAAAGTGCAGATATGAATTTAAAAAAAACAAAACAACACCCCCCCCAAAAGCCCCAACATCAAGGAAGTGAGCTTAGAGTCTCACAGTTCAGCTCTATTAAACATTTACAATATTTTCTCCCATCCATAACTTGGTTTTTTCTCTTTGATTCACCTTTTCTGATTCTATATTCCAATACTTTTACCATAAATTGAATTCTCGCCTCTTAAATCAACTGCCTAGTTCTGCAGGAGGTCTGTTTTGCTTGGGTATAAACAGCGAACACCACACTGAACTGAGTCCCTACTTCACTTTCTGTGAACTGAATGGATTGCATAGAAGTAGGGAATTTTCACTCATTTACCTATCTCCTGACAAAACTAGACCTGTCTACAGAACATTACTTGAAACAGGTTCTTACTTAGATGAATCCTGTAAACATCAAAGGGCCTACAATCACATTTCCAGTGGCCCCACCAGATTGTAACCCATGATGGGCTTTCCATACCCTTTTAAAAAGCATCTAGGCTAGAGGCCACCACCACATCCTGTAGCTAGGAGTTCCACGGGCTAACAATATGCTGGGCAAAGAAATATTTTCTTTTGTCTGTTCTCACTTTCCAAACCCTTAATTTATGTGGATGACCTTATTCTGGTATAGTATGAGAGGGAAAAAAGCTTCCCTCTATCCACTTTATCCAATACAAGCACTAGAGCAGGGGTTCTCAAAGTTTTCAAACAGCGGGCCGGTCCACCACCGCCCAGACATCACTGGGGGCCGGATCACAGTCCAAAAGCAGCTGCGGAGGTTGGCTTGCTCACAAAACAGGGGGTAGCTGGGGGGTTGCAATTGGTCCCAGGGGCCGGATTCAGGACCTTGGGGGGCCGCATCCGGCCCCGGGGCCTTAGGTTGAGGACTCCTGCACTAGAGCAAGTCACATGATCACAAGTGAGCCAACAGTGGTTCTCCTCCCCCTCACTGGATTGTAGGGGATTTTCTAGAATGTTCCCTCTCAGGCAGCTTCCAAAAAAAAGAGAGGAGGGACCATCCAGGGACGTTTTCAAAGGAGAGTACAGGTTAGGGACTTATTTTTCTTTATATGTATATTTTCTTTAATTTGTTTTCAACATCCTTTCTTGTTTTTTAAACCATTTCAAGTCAAGGGGTAGCTGATCAAGTATGTATATGGCTACAAATTGCACTTTATTATGATCACATTAAAAACAGAGAATAAAATCCAGCTGTTAGTCCCAAGCAGAGCAGATTCTGCCACCAAGTACCTAAACCATGGTGTGGACATGGACTTCCAGCCAATTTCTTTTGTGAGTTTTGGCATATTGTTTGTACAGTATATAGTTTATGGGACTCCAGAGTAAATCATCTGAGTTTCCATTATTTCTTATGGGGAAATTTGCTTTGGTATAAGAGTGTTTTGGTTTAGAAGCATGTTTCCGGAACTGATAATTGCTCATAAGCCAAGATATTACTGCAGATGGAAGTTAAGTGTATTGTAATGCACCTATCATTGGACCCTTAAAAAACTAGGTCAGGATCCATTAGTTTAGTTATGTAAAAGAAGAATCATCTGGGAATAAAACAAAAATCTCATCTTCCCTTCACACACCTCTAAGAGTTGTTCCTGAAGGCTGCAGGAGCTTCGGTACTGACATCCAAGGAGTGATGAAGCAAAGCAAAGCAAAGCAGTCTGCTTGTATACCGGCCCATACCATTCCAAGTAGTCCCTGGGTGGTTTACAGTTTTAATTACAGTAGGCAGGCTACACATTGATAAGATGGGGAAGGGAAGTACTGCAGAGAGGGAAATTAACTTTTTTGTCCAACTGTGAGGTCTTCAGTTGTTAACAGTTGGGTCCTGGTACTGCTAATGTAGCACATATATTTTATTCAACAGCAAAAAGCACTGCCTGAAAGACTCAATAAGAACAGTAACAAGAAAAGGAAGAGTTAAGTTTTTCCTCAGTTCTACACACTCTTCAGTACCTCTTCTCAAAGCTGCTCTTATACACACTTCTTTTATATTCCAAACAGCACTAATGGACACTAGTCTTTTAATGAAACTGATGCCATCAACTCAAGATCTTGAAAGTTTATGGCATGATATAGTTGTCAGAGGAGGCTTCTCTGCAATTTTTTTATTCATCCCCATTTCCAATTAAAATGGTTTAACCCAGCCAAAACTTTTTTGAAGGAAAAAAAAGAGGAATGGTACCAGGATTTTAATACAATTTACAGTATCCACTGGGGATCAGTTCCAGGCCTTCCCAAGGATAATGAAAACCGTGGATAAGAGAGAAGGCCAAAATTCCCCAAACTGCTGTTTTGTGACAGTTGCTTGCTTTAAGGCTGCTGTTTTACCATAGTAGCTTGCTTTACAGCTGCTGTTTGTAACAGTAGCTGGCTTTGTTGCTGCTGAATTATTTATTTAATTTTTTTCTCTGCCATCCATGGATAACTAAAACTGTGGTTAATGAATCAGTGGATACGGGGGTCCTACTATATCTCACACACTGTGCATTAGTCTATATTACTTTCAAAATGCTTACTAAGTAGTAGGACAGAGTAGCATGCTATTCAGTGTCATGCTTTTAACAGCTATTTTTAAGATGCTTGCATCCAAGAATTGATGTGGTACAAGACTGAACAATTCTTAGCAGACAACTCTAATGTACACCAGATCATACTGCATTATGGTTCTATCTCCCCTGCCGTTTTATTCCAAGTACACACACACACCTCTTTCCTCTTTGGGCTTTCACTTCGCTCCGCCTTTCCAAAATGCCTCTTTGTTTGTTTTTTGTCTTTGCAGAAATTCAATCCATCTTTTCTGCAGCAAAAGCCTCCGGGGAGTGGGTGAGCAGCCCATTAATGAGACTTTTTTTTGAAGTACAGTGGTACCTCAGATAACAAATTTAATTCGTTCTCCGAGGCAATTTGTTATCCGAAAAAAATTGTTAGCCGAAACACAGTTTCCCATAGGAATTAATGGTCAACCAATTAATCCGTTCCAGAGCCTAGGAAAATGACACAGACACCTGTTTTTTGCTCAACACTCTTTATAAAGTGCACTTCAAAGGTACAGATGTGACGCACCCCAGGATAACTCTTTTTTACCGATGCATGCTGGAAAATCGTTATCCGAGGCAGCCCACAGGAAAATTTGTTATCTGAGGCAGCCCATAGAGAAAATGCGTAATCCGAGGCAGGCCTATACCTGGAAATTGCAATTCATTATTCAAAAAATTCGTTATTGGGGCATTCGTTATCCAAGGTATTACAGTATTGTGTTTCCTAGCTTTTTAAAATATTAGTTTAGCAACACACAATACATTCACATTTACAAGGGAGAAATCAGTGGGAGGTCCAGGCTACAGTACAATTAGTACCCGGAAATAAGAGCTTCCGTCTCAGGGGGTTAAAACAGGATTGCTACGGGAATCTTTGGTCATCTTTTGGGCAAAGAAACTGCTTCTGGGATCTAAAGCATCCAGAATGTTGCTGGATACTCTATATGCAAATGTCTGTGTTCTTTTCTTTTTCCTTCTCTCACCCCCACCCCTGTGATTCACCCCTTACTCTGTGGCTCTTCTCTCTGTCTTTTCTCTTTCTCGATCCTCTCCCATATTGCCTACTTCCCCCTTCCCACCTGTGGTTCCTCCCTCTGATTTTTCTCTCTCTCCCACTTTGTGGGTACTCTCCCTCAATAGATCCTTTTTCTACCCTGCATTGTTTGTATTCTCCCCCCCCCCCTCTCTCATTGTGAGGTTGAAGTCTTATTCTACTATCTCACTGAGAGGTAGCCCCATTCATTTTAGTGAGACTCCTTTGTTTTTTTCAAGTACTGTATTTAGCTCGTTGAGTTAGTTAATTGGCTGCTGTGGAGCCAGGGATTGGGAGTTCAATTCTTCACTAAGCATGCCATAAGAGCCAGCCTGTGTGGTCTTCAGTAAGCTGCACAGCCAAGGTGCCCCACAGAAGAAGGGAAACTAATTCTGACTACTGTTTACCTAGAAAACCCTAAAAAGTGTTGTTGTAAGTCTGAATTGACTTGACAGCACACATATTAGAAGACTGGAGAATGGCTATGGAATATTTCTGTATGCATGTGCAGCCAGATGTTATAAAAATCTACATTTCCTACTTAAGAGAAGCATGTTTTAATGTCTGGTCAATTACAAATTTTAAAAACCACATCAAAGGAAGCATCTTGTTTTCATGAAGCAATGGTAAGCATTTGAAATGTAATTACAGAATTGGCCAGGTGCCATGAAAAACGATAGGAAAATGAAAAGAAAATTAAAACTTTGAAACTTTTTAACATATGTACCTAACATCTCCTATTTTGGCACACAGCAAGCATGTAATATTTACTACCTATGGTCTACTACCTTTCTGCCAAATACTCTAATTCATAAACTTATTCAAAAGTTGTAACTACTTGTTTTTGACTGTTTTTCTAACAATATTGGCAGCCATGAAATATCAGAGGCATACTCTTGTGCACTTTGAATTAACTGTGTTTTCACCTACATTAATAGGTAACCAAATAATGAGTCTAGTTTTAGTTAGGTCAGTTAACTTAAATATAACTCCATAAAAACCTGAAAAGAGCAGAAGGAAATAAATCATCTAATAAAAACTGTTAAGTACACAGACTATGAAATTGTTCATTTTTTGCAAGTATTCCATATAGCTGATGGAGTCATCATCAACCCATAAGATAAAAAAGTTAAATATCTGTAAGATCTGCACATTATACAGGTCTACACCAATTTCTGATAAATAATCTACAGATTAACAGTTAAATACACTGGAATATACAGAAATGGAAAAGACTTTAGCCATACTTCTCTGAATGAGAGAATCACTAGCATATTCAAAAAACAGAATTTACAGAATCACCTACAAAAGGATAAGAATTTTCAAGGCACGCCTGAGTCTCAGGAATTTGAAACCAATTATATTTACTCAAACTGTACCAATTATTTCTTAAGAGAAACAAGAATCACCTGAAATTTAATCAGCATTATGATCCATGAAGCAGAGAGTGTCAGTATAACTTCATAGCATCTTGTTCTTATCTTAATGATATTGCTAATTTTACTTGTTTGATTAAGGACACCACCGTGTGATACAACATATTATCTTTTAACCACCCTAAAACATTCAACTATGCCAGTGGTGGCAAACCTTCAGCATGCCGGTTGTTTTGGATCACAACTCCCACGGTCCTTTGTCATTGGCAATCCAGGCTCAGAATTCTCTGAGTTGTGGCCACCACTAAACTATGCATTCCAGATGGAAGAGATGAAAATGAAGACATGTAGTTAATATCCTAACTACTTAGAAAGCTAGGGGGACATCTTCCATCTCCCCTCCCCACCATCATTGATGTAAAAATATTCCAATTTCTAATTTAAAAAAACTTATGTGAACAATGAAACCCAAGCCACTGTATTTAAATCATTTAGTCAAGAGTTAACCAGCTGGTAAAAGGCAATTTCCTATGAATGCTGCCTTGGCTTCTTCTGCAAAAGCAGCAGCTGCCATTGTTCCTAACTTGTGAACATGATTTCTGTGTGAAACAATCTGATGCAGAACCATGTGCCTAGCCAGGAGAACTGCCCACCAATAAAATAGATTAGACTTAAATAAAATCCATTGAAATCACAGACTAAGTTTTCTGTGAACATTCTCAGACATCCAGGTGAGGTTATCTGGAGGTTGAATCATGGTAACTGGATTTCTTTTCTTGTGAGACTGAAACATTTCACTACTCATCCAAGTAGTTTTGTCAGTCCGATAAAACTACTTGGATGAGCAGTGAAATATTTCAATCTCACAAAATAAGTCCAGTTGCCATGACTCAACTTCTACACAGATTACCATATTTTCCATCTATACGATGCAGCCATGCACAAAATGCCCCCCCTTTTAAAAATTAACAAAATGAACAAATCCTGCCAGAAAGCGGTGGGGGAGGAGAACCCAACTTGATGCCGCTGAATGAACTGAGCAGACTCTCTGCTCTGCTGAGGTTTCCCTTGCAGTTTTGGGGCTTTCACTACGCTCTGTCTTTCCAAAACGGCTCTTTGCCTTGCTTTGTTTTTTTTTTTTTTTTGTCTTTGCAGAAGTTCAAGCCATCTTTTCTGCAGCAAAAGCCTCGGAGGAAGGGGTGAGCAGCCCATTAATAATTGCTTTTCCTTCCTTTGATGTGTGTGTGGAGGAGAACCCAAACTGATGGCTGTGAAGGGGCCCAAAAAGGAAAGGGCAAACAGCAAGGTCAGTTTGGCTTCTACTCTACCCCACCAGAAAGGCTTACTTCTGTGTATACAACACCCTTTAAATTTTAGTGTCATGATTCTTGAAAAAAATAGTATCATATACATGGGAAAATATGGTAAATTGCTGCTCGAGTTAATCGTGTTCCTGACCCAACCTCAGAAAGTGCTTTTTTGTTTCCTAAAAACTTAATAGATATATTTCATAATCTCCTTGTCCAGATTGACTTCATTTCCAATTATATCTCTTCAGTGAAGCTCCATTGTTTCAAAGTGTGCTGTTTCGGAGACAGAGAGAGAAACAAGAACTTGACTCTGCCTGCACAAAGTTGCAGATCACCATTCTAAATAAATAAACAACACTCAATCTGAATACTGAAAGTAAGGAGATCTTAATACAAATTTCAAGAACTTTAACATTTTATCATGTTGAGAGAGAATAAAAGGAAACACTAGAAGCAACTTTAGCCAGAGTCTGAATTAAACTTTATAATCCTTATTTCATACTCATTACTGTTAACTATAACAACCTGAATCTTACTGGTATTGATGTAAAATTCACATAATTTGCTGTGAAGGAATGACAAGGTACTAGGATGCATTTCAATTCTGTAATTGGGCTTCTGATCAGCAAGTGCCTAAGATGCACCTCATAAATTAACAACACGTGGAATGGCAAGTTATACAAAGCTTAAGTGAACATCAACAGGATTCTGCCCATTGCATTTTGAAACATTCATCATGTACACAGCATTTAAAGCCAAACCAAATTTTACAGAGAAAAATAAAGGAGTGGAATAATCTTTGCAGACAAACAATAGCTATCTTAATTTGTCTTCAGTTGACAATTCAGTTCATCAGTTTCAAAACACAAATTCAGCACTTCCATAATCCCGTCCATATCACATGAAAAAGAAAATTAAGCTGATGTTACTGCAGCACAAATCTTGAAATAAAGAACAAGGAACAAGATGGAAACCAATGCAATAAGAAACAAATCAGTTATGTAAACTGAGTAGAAGTGAGTAGGCCCTAACACCATCTGCTGAAGGAGTCTTTAGACTTAGACCTTTCACCCAGCTAGGTGTCTATAGGGGTCTGACTCTCATGTAGAATTTCCAGAACAGAGAATTATGGGAGTTGTAGTTCAGAAATTCCAAATGAAACATCCCTACTGACACTTACATTTTGTTTGTCTGTTTATAATTTAGAAGGACTGAACACATGTGATTAAAACCATGTAAACTCATTCCCAATATCTAAGCGCTTATGAGCTCACAAAAAATATCTTGTACAAGCAAGCTAATCCAATAATTAAGCAAACTCAGGCAACATTCAAGTTATTCTGAGTAACTATCCAGAGTGTTGTAAGAAGGCAGCAAATTGTCAGATACATGTTTTATTATTCACTGATTCTTACATATTTTTATGCCTAGTGTCTACAGTAAGTAGAGAAAATTTTGAATTCAATCCAAAGGTGTATCCATGGATGAACATTGACTCTACAGGATGCCCCTGGCTGACTAATGATCCCTGAGAAAGGAGGACTCAACCGAAGCAGCCTAAACAGAGTTTGCCACTACTGCTCCCTCAAGTAGAGGGGGAAGTGTTTTGGTTTTTTATTAATTAAACTGACATGACAAAATCTATGTATCCTGTATATACAGGACCCCACACTGAGAGAAAGAGCAGACAAAAACTACAGTAAATTGATCAGAATACACCACTAGTGAAAGCAGCTGAGCAAAATAAACACAAAAATGTTTTAAATGTGAAGTAATGATGTGGCTCTTGTGGAATATTTAATGAGCCACAAAGGGTACAGAATAATATGCACCCCCATCATATCCTCTGTATGGGAATAGGAATTCTCTGTATGGAAATGGGAATGGCCCATATAATAACCTGATGCTAGAATGGCACATCATTCAAGAAACTTGACTCAGTTGTTTGACTGCAATCTAAATATTCAAAAAGGGAAAGAAGCATTTGAAAAAAGGAAACAATAAATCTTTACGAAAAGTAACAGTTACATTTGTTGACATGGTTTGCATGCATGCACACTCACTCACAAACGCACAGCCAATATCTCAAAGTAAATATATCAATTTCAATTCCTTCTGACCACCACCCCCCGCCTCAAAGCATATCAGCTTACTTGGCTATTCTAACCACTAATCTGTATCTCTTGATTCTTCCCAAAGTGGGGAATATTAACTTTGTTCTGCTGTCATAAGAGAAGAGAACAAAGTCTTAGCATAGAAGCACAAGGTCCTCCTTCTGTGATTCCAGGGAGAGTATCTTTTACCTATCATACTTGGGCATTGCCTTTATTCCAATTTAGAAGAAAAATGGGTTATAAAATACTCTGATTTATCTACAAGATGCCATAATGAATGTCACTGCTATAATAACTTGTTACAACCCATCTCATTTTCCATTTTAAGGCTAGTATGAAAATACTATTGACTGCCAACTATTTATTTGTCAATACAAATTTTGTGTGTAACATGAAACTAAAATGACTTCTTTGGAATTTTTTAAAATAAAACATCATATTCAGGCCTAAAACACACAAGCCCCAGCTATTTATGCAACAAAAATCTGTAATTTGCCTTAGGCTATTCCATCATAAAAAAGACAGCATAGATTAATTCTTTGTAAGCAACTTCTAGGGACTCAGGCACTTCAAATAGAATGTAGTGGAGAGGAATGACAGTACTGTAGTATTTTGCCCTCTGTAAAGGGACTCCCATCGTTGAAAGTGAAATGGTGAATAGCTGTTTCCAAGTTGTCTGGCTTCTCTCCATGAGTTCGCAGCTGCTTCAATACAGACAGCTAGAGAATTTCACATATGCACCACAGGCTCTGACAGCAGCTTGCCAAGCTGCTCCCGTAGCATTCAACACAGTCATTATAATCCATGCAATCTTGCCCAAACAACCAAATCCTGCCAGTTCTAGACAACTGGGCAGTAAATGTCTGTGTAACAACTTGTGGCATCAGAGTTGAGAACAGAGAAGGGGGCCTAGAATAAGGGACACTAAACCAAGATGTGAAAAGGGAATCCTATGAAAAATTCATTTTATCCTTTATCTTGTCCTCCCATTCCTTCACCCTCACTTGACAGTAGATGTGAACATACTGAATTTAAAATTAAAGTACAGTATTCCAGATGCCATTCTGAAGCATGTGCTTGTCAAATTACTGTAGATATCTCAATAGACTCCTTCTCAGAAATTAATTTTCTTGAACAGATATGCTAAGAAGGGAGTTAGTGTATGATCCTTAAACATAATAGCAAAATATCACCCAATGACCCACATTCCATTACCTAGTTACACTTCATTAGCAGAAATGTTGTAATTTCGGATACAAAATTTTCCCTATTTTAATTTGGAACAATTTGCCTCTAAATTTTATAGAACCATATAACAGTGAAGTCAGAAGGGGCCTACAAGGCCATCAAGTCCAATACCCTGCTCCAAACAATATCTGCCAGGTAGTCGTCCAAATGTCTCTTGAATGCCTCCAGTGTTGTGGCACTCCCAACCTCTTTAGGTAATCGGTTCCACTGCCATAATGATCTAACAGTTTGGATGTTATTCCTGATATTCAGCTGAAAGCTGGGTTCTCGTAACTTGAGCCTACTTGAGTAGTACTGTTGTGCATCCTATACTCTGGGATGATCAAGAACAGATCCTACCCCTCTTCTGTATGACAGCCCTTCAAATATTTGAAAAATGCTAGCAGTCTTCTTTTTCTGCAGGCTAAAAATCCCCAGTTCTTTCAGTCTTTTGTCTTAGGGTTTGTTTTCCAACCTCCTGTTCATCTTTGCCAGCCCTCTCTGAACTTGTTGCAATTTATTCTTGAAGGCTATGCTCAAAGGCCCTCTGAAGATGCCGGCCACAGAAGAAACATCAGGAAGAAAAACTTCCAAAAGGCTCATTTTTGGTTCATTTGTACCTTTCCATGAAATGTTTAAAAACATTTTTCCAGATTTTTTTGGTCCACCCATTTCTGAGATATTGCATTTTTAAAATTGCAAAAAAATGCAAAAATTTAATACCCACTATAACTTCAAATGTCATTTAGTACATACCTCCGAAAGATACAGACCTACGACAGGTGTCGTTTTAAAGCGTATGAATAGGGCTTTCATTTGATATACAACATGATGCAATTGCACATTTTTTAAAAAATTACACATTTAAATAAATATAAAATTTGAATTTTTGGAAAAACGGAATTTTTTAAATTTTCAAAAAAATCACACTTAAAGATACATATCTTGTAGCCAATCACTACAAATTTCAGCATGATGTCTCAATGGTATCATATAAAATGTAAATCTTCTTTGCAGTCACAAGGAATTAAATTGATTTAGCCCCCAAAATAGACCAAAATTTCTATACCTAATGATTAAGAACCTTTTTTCTTGACTAGCATGTTGGATGCTTTTGTCATCTCCTGTGGGGTTAGCTGGTATGTTCTCTCTGTCTATCTGTGTCTGTGTCTCTCTCTTGTGTCTCTCTCTTACTCTCTCTCTCTTCTCTCTCTCTCTCTCTCTCTCTCTCACACACACACACACACACAGAGAGAGAGAGAGAGAGTCCCACTAGCTCCTGCTTTTGGACATGAGTTCGATAACTATTTTTGATTGAAATATGATCTTTCTTGGTCGGTGTTTGCCTGCTGACTTCTTCATTGCTGTAACATTCACTTACTAAATTGAGTGTGTCTTCAGGTAAATTTTTTCCAGGTCTGGGATTAGGTGAGGACAAAATTCCCTTTTCTTTCACAAGTTTCTTTGCCTTCCTTGAAATGTAGTTACTTACTCCGAATTCACCTTCTATTCTTTTACATGATCAGCTTTCTGTCAAAACTGTCAAAATAATGAGCTTTTTACCAATGTTCACAATTTTAAAATTTTCCTTTAGTTGCTGAATAATTTCTGAGAGGATAGCCATGGTAGTCTTTTCAAGAATTTCGGGGAAAAATCAAAGAAAAACAAAACAAAACAAAACAAAAGACACAAACATGTGGCACCTTCAAGACTAACTTTCATCCTCATTTAAATCATCTTCAGAAGTACAACATAACTCACTGTAGGTCCTTTAATCTTCCCCATCTTTTCTTTACAATACTTCTTAGACCTTTAATATAATGTACATGCAAAATGCCAAAACTTACAAAAGAAGTTGGCGATAAGCCCACGTCCACACCATGGTTTAGGTATCTGGCGGTGCAATCTGCCCTGTTTGGGACTAACAACTGGATTTTACTTTGTAGTTGTAATGTGACAATGATAAAGTGCAATTTGTAGCCCTATACACACTTGAATACCTGGCCCATGACTAGAAATGGTTTGAAAAAATTAGAATGTTGAAAACACATTAAATAAAAATACAAATACAAAAGAAAAATAAAACTTATTCATAAGCTATAAAACGACACCTGTCCCTGGTCTGTAGCTATCACAGGTATCTATTAAATGACATTTGAAGGTATAGTGGCTAGTGAATTTTCACTTCTTTTTTTGCAATTTTGAAAATGCAGTATCTCAGAAATGGGTGGACCAAAAATATGAAAAAAAGGTTTTAAACATATCATGGTACGGTACAAATGTACCAAAAACAAACCAAATACATGACAGCAAGTTCCAAAATAGATTTTTCATTGGTTGATTTGACATGGAATGACCCAGTACAGTTAAGATATTGAGCAAGAGTACAATACTAAGTCTGGAGAAGCAAGTATGAGAAAACTTAAGATGCCCAGATATAATAGGGAGATGGGCTCAAAAAGCTTTTATGGCTAAAATACTTTTTAAACTATTGAATTATTTAAACTTTTGAATTATTTAAGAAAGAGGGGGCAGGGCTCCCCAGCCTCTAATATACCATATTTTCCTCTCTATAAGATGCCCCCCCTGAAGTAAAGGGAAATGTATCTGAGTCTTATAGAGCAGGGCTGTTCAACTTTGAACAGGCCATGGTCTACTTTTTCTGGCCCAAAGTGCCTGAGGGCTACTACACTAAAACCTCTACTTACAAATTTTATCTGTTCTTTTGTAAGTAGAACAGTGGTTTCCCATGGGAATGCATTGAAAATGAATTAATCTGTTCTGGAGGGAACAGATTTCAATGTGCCATGGCCCTTGAACTGCCCTGTTCGGCTGAGACAGTGGGCTGACAGACCCAGAACTTTGCTGGGGCAGTGGTGGTCCTTGGGATGGGGGAGGGAGGGATGGAGAACTTATCCCCTCACTTTTTTATTGATGGCCGGAGGGCTACTTTTGAACCCTACGTGGACTACCAGTAGCCCGCGGTCTACCTGTTGGGCAGGCCTGTTATAGAGCGGATACGGTAGTCCCCACTACATATATATCAGATTTTCATTTAGAGAGAAGTTACCTGCACTGAGCCTCTCTCGTCCACTGCTGCAGCTGCGTTTCCACAGTTCCAATTACCTCATTTGTAAAGAGGTCTCCTCCAGGGAGCCTCTGCCCTCCCGTTTTGCAGCCTGGATTCCATAGTTCCAATCACCTTGTTTGCAACCCTCCCCTTTGCACCCAGTATTCCCATCAAAAATCATCTAGTTTGGAAGGAGGTCTCTGTCCTCCTCGCCATGAAACCTTAGGCTAAATTTTCCTCCTCTAAAAACTAGGTGTGTCTTTATTTGCAATACAGCAAGTTTCTAAGATCCCTTTAAAATAGTGCTGATTTGTGACGGTTAATGTTGGATGACTTTTTAAATATTAATAATGGCACGAAGAATTTTAATTCTAATGTTGCTTGTAAATCCTCATTTCCATCTTTTAAATCAGAAGGCATTTTTAATGTTCAGAGCACAATATACAATATAAAGAAACATACAGAAAAATCAATACAATATTTTGTCAGTCTCTGCTAAGTCTAAATGTATGCAAGAATAAGTGTTCAACATTTTAAGCCCAAAGGCCAAAAACTATTTATTGGAAAATGAAACTTGCTACACATGCATTCAGCAAATTATAATAATTGTTAACATATAGCCTGTTTTCAGAACACAACTTAAAACAGAATATAAATGTGCATAGTTTTTAATCAACCCTACAATTTCTCACAGCTAGTTTAAATTTTAATGCATTTTAAAATATCATTACTTTGCATGCAAATCTATTTTTATATTGCTCACTGGAAAACAATTTACATGTTAGTACAATTCTATAAAATTGTAAAATATGTAATAAAAATTCTCAAGTGTAAAATAACTGCTTCACTCCCCTTTATTTAACACATTCTCCAGAAATATGTTAGTCAAAAGCCAAACAAGTATATCCCTTTCCATCTAAAAGCTATATATTTCATGAATCAGTCTGAAAGCAAAAGTTTGTATATTTTAGGGTTGCCACTAAAATTTTGTTTTTAATTTCCATGACTTTCCCTGACCAATGTTTGCCAATTTCCCTGACTCTGTGTTGGATTTGGCAGGATACAAAACTTACATTCCATACGCAAATATGACCCAAAAACACGCTTAGCTTTATATACAAGTTAAATGCAGTACTAGCAGGTAGGGGTGAAACCAGTTAGATGTTTAAAGTTTGTATATTGGTAAATGTTTAAACTAGCCGTGTTTTGTAAATGCTCTAGGCACACCTTGGAAATAATGCAGGGACAGAGCTCAACAAACACATTGAGCTGGCTGCTGAGGATGGAGCTCAGAAAAAAGTGGAGCTGGGAAAGGACACCATTAACTTTTACTTGTATTCTTCTACTTCCCAATTCCAGTTGCCACAAGACAAGATCCAGTTGCCTGCTGCTTCAAGATCATGCTATTGAAGCAGCAGGTCAAAAATCCACTGCTTGAATATATTTTACCCACAATTTCTCTGACTTCTCCTGACTTCCCCATACCAATTACCATTTCCTCTACTTTCCAGAAAGTGGCAACCTGAAATTAATATCACACATAAACAGGGCCTAGATATTTTAAATTTCACTGCAAACAATCAAGCAAGTATTCTTAGCTTTAGACTATTTCCTTCCTTCTCCAGCTCCAGCTTCACTGATGTTTTTCTACAGAGCCAGTGTAAAAAGCCATCTGCCTTAACTGGATTTCTTTTTTAAAAGATGTATATTTTATTTATAAGTGCATAGGAGAGAACAGAAAAGAAAGGGTAGAAAGTGCTGGGGGAAGGAAATCCACATACCACCAGTCAAGTTACAGGAACCTAGTTTTAAAAATGCATACATATGAGCAAACACCAAAGGTGTTTCCTATTACAAAGATAACAAGCTGCCATTATGTACAATCACTAATAAACAATCTCAAATCATGTGTCAAGCATTAACTAATACTTTGGTGAAACAACTGTTTCTAACTAGGTACAGCAGTGCAACATGCCCTCCAATTTTCATTCCTGTGATGCGGGGCTCTTTTCCGTGTGTGTCAAACTCTTACCCCAAGGGTTCCACTGCAACCATAACAAAAATGGTCAAGACAGGTGCATGTGATTGGGAAAGCCCCACAAGGGTAGGGTTGAGATATGTGTGAGTGTGTGTGTGGGGGGGGGGATTAGACAGAACCGTAAAGGTAGAAGGTAAAGGTTCCCCACACACATGCGTGCTAGTCGTGTCAACTCTGTTTAACCTTCCCACTTTTTACAGCGGTACTTATTTATCTACTTGCATTTACATGCTTTTGAACTGCCAGGTTGGCAGGAGATGGGGTTATCAGCGGGAGCTCACTCCGGTGCATGGCACGCAGGATTCGAACTGCTGAGCTGCCGACTTTGCAGCCAACAGTTTTCGGAGCCTTAGTCCTCTGAGCCATCATGCCCCTAGACAGAAACTTAGCAGTATGCAATATGACCAGCACACTATTTTTTCCTAAATTAAGTACAGTGTGCCTCCAGTTATGAACACACACACACACACACACACACACACACACACACACACACACACACACACACCGCAATCTAATTTTCCTCAAATGGGAACTCTGCACGGTAAACAACAGTGATTTATCAAACAACCCAAAACATAATAATGGTAATAATCTAGAGAGAGGGAAAAAATACAAAAACCACAATGGAACAACAACAAGACAAGTACCCAGAAAGAGAGAATAGTAATAATAAAAATAATACTAATAATCGCACAAACAAAAAACAACACAGGGAACACAATACTCTTAGCAATTGCCGAAATCATCCTTGAACAGCCAGGTCTTCACAGCCTTTTTAAAAGGTGACAGGGATGGAGCCAGGCGAATCTCACCTGGCAATTTATTCCATGCCACCATGCCGGCCACTGAGAAGGCCTGAATGCATGTTGCAACCTTATGGGCCTCTTTAGGGGTGGCCACACAGAGCAAAAATGCCATGGCGGCTCTCGTGGGTCGGGCCAGCTCTGATCTTTGGGAGATACACTCTGCCAGATATTCAGGTCCAAAGCCATGGAGGTTTTTGTAAACAAAAACCAACACCTTGAGCCTTATTTGGGAAGCAACAAGCAGCCAATGGAGGAGAGCCAGAATTGGGGTGATGCAGTCAAACCTGCCCATACCAACCACTAATCTGGTTGCCACATTCTGCACCCGCCGCAGTCACCAAACAAGGGTCAAGGGGAGCCTCACGTAGAGCGTGTTGCAATATCTATCCTCAACATGACCAGCGCCTGCACAACCGTCCTAAGGGAATCCACATCCAGGTATGGACAAATCTGGGTGATTAGCCTAAGTTGGTAAAAGGCTGCCCTAGACACAGCTGCCAGCTGGGCTTCCAGGGACAAAGCTGGTCCCAGGACAATGCCCAGATTCCTCACTCGGTCTGCCAGCTGAAAGGTCAATCCCTCCAGACTGGGGAGAGGGCCACTGTACCCATAAGGGGACCCCCCCAAGGAACAGAACCTCAGCCTTCTCAGGACTGAGTTTGAGCCAGTTGGTCTTCGTTCACTCCAGTATGGCAGTCAGGCAGCGATCAAGGGTCTGGACAGCCTCCACTGCAGAGGTGGAAAAGGAGAGACAGAGCTGTGTGGCATCAGCATACTACTGACGGAAAGCTCCAAAACTCTGTGTGACCTCAGCCACTGGCCTCGTATAGATATTAAAGAGCATGGGGGAGAGTGCCGACCCCTGAGACACCCCACAAGAAAGTGTCCAGGGAGACGACAAATTAACCCCAAGCTCACTCACTGAGCACAACCCCCAAGGAAGGAGTGGAGCCAGCCAAAGGCTGAACCCCCCAATCCCCACCTCAGAGAGCCAGCCCAGGAGGATACTGTGGTTGACAGTATCAAAGGCTGCTGAAAAATCGAAAAGAACCAGCAGAGTAGAACCCCTGTTGGCCCTCCTCAACAGGTCATCCTGCAGTATGACCAGGGCAGTCTCAGTCCCATGACACGGCCTCGACCCAGACTGGAAAGGATTCAAGATGAGGTTTTCCTCCAGAACAACTGGAGCCACATGGTGGCAACTCACTCCACCACCTTGCCCAGGAAGGGAACATTGGCTCTAGGACGATAATTGGATATATTATCTACAGCCAGGCTAGGTCTTTTAAGAACGGGCTTAACCACTGTCTCCTTCAGCTGTTATGCATGTTCAACCTCATCGATTACTGATTACAGAATATCAATACAAACCCAATCTTATCAGTCGATACATCTGTAAATTGAGGTACAGTAACTCCCCGTCTATCACGGGGGTTAGGGATCCAACCTGACCCGCAATCACTGCAGTCCGGTCTGGCCCTGGTGGGTGGCGCACGATGTTAAAAATGTCTTTAAGCAACAGAGCCAAGTACTTAGTTCCGTTGCTTAAAGACATTTTAAACATTGTGCGCCGCTTCTCCCAATCCCCGGGGTGCAGGGGAGCGGCTTCATCAGATATCTAAGGAAGAGAACTTGTCCATGAAAGTTCACATTAAAATACAGCATTTACTCTATTTTTTATTTTTATTTTGGTTTTCCCTGATATACTTTCCAATGAATACTTCTTTCTTCTATGTGTCAGAAGCACCAATATATTATACTAACAGATAAACATACACTACTAAGCAGAATATAAATGAGTTATAAAATTATTATGTATAAAAAGTATATAAAATGAGTAAGATAAAAAAATTCCTCCAATACCAGACCACATCAACAGCATTCCTTCAAGCCAACTTAAGATCTTCCTCCAAGCATGTTAAAGGGCATCATATGAATATAACCAATGAATACTGACCAACTATCTATTGTTGCAGTTTCTTTAAAGACTAGAATTAACATTTCCAACATAAGCAGATTAGCCAACAGTGACAGCAAATACATGGACATCAAAATACGTAACTGTAGACACAGTCACATCATTCCAGGACGGGGATTACATGCGAACTGCAATGTTGTGAAATAAATAAATCCTTGACCAACCTTGACCTATTCCTCAAAGGTATAAAATCCCACAATCATCCTATTTCTTCTCTTGGTGGGGATGTTCTCATAATTTTCATATTAGGGTTCATTAATGAGAGGTAATATGTCATAGACATTACAGAGAGAACTACCCCTTTATTTCCTAAATACAGTGGTACCTCGGTTTACGAGTACCTTGGATTGTGAGTACAGTATTTTGCAAATTCAGCAAAAATGTTAGTAAAATTTTGGCTCGGGTTGTGAGCATTGCTCCGGTTTGCTGCCTGGACTGGGCCTGTGTGGGAGCCCAGGGGGAGCTGTGGAAGCCACTGCAGCTCCTAGCCGAAGCATATTTCCCCATAGGAAACCATGGAAACTAGGAGTCCAGAATGGATCAGTTAGGTTTCCATTATTTCCTATGGAGAAACTTGCTTTAATATATGAGTATTCTGATTTACAGATAGAACAGTGACACTCCAGGTTGAGGGATTTAAAAATGGGGCGGGGAGAGAAAGACGGAACAATGAACACAATGCTTCAGACAAGGTGTTAATATTTTTACTACTGTGTTTGTTGTATTTATTTTTTCACAAGACGACACACCAGGGCTTGTTTTCAGGGGATGTCTTATTTTTAACTCTCTTATTTTTAACTCTCTTAACTCCACTGCCCTACGCCGGGTCCCTGAGACTGAAAGCAGCGGCAGCGGCCAGAGGAGGAGGAGCCGCCGTCGTGAGCATCTATGTCCCTGGCCGGCAAACGCAACACTTCCTCAGTGCCACCGCTGCTGTTGCTGCCACCGCAGCTATTGGTGGCAGAGGCGGCAGCAGCTCCTCCTCCTCCAGCCGCTGCTTTCAGTCTCAGGGAACTGGCACATGGTGGCAGAGGTGGCGTGTGAGGGGGCTACTGGAGGGGCTTCCCTTCCATGGCTCCAGCGCAGCGGAGGGCCTGGGGACCAGCAGCTTTGTGGCTGCCCCTCAGCACCTGGAAGGAGGCAGCGGCAGTAGCTCAGCTCCGTTCACACAATGCTGCAAGGACATGAAAAGCCGACTATTCCCATCCTTCCCTTTCACACACACACACATACACACACACACAAGCATGGGCACACCACATATTTGTACTTTCCTTTCCCGGTGTCCCGCTCCGCTTCTAACCCCAAGACCATCACTAGGTCTTATTATCAGGGTAGGGCTTATATTTAACAAATGCATAAAAATGCTGCTAGGGCTTATTTTGGGGTAGGTCTTATTTTCGGGGAAACATGGTACTCTGAAATGTTCTAGTAAAAACTTGTTATTTCAAATTATTTACAGTATCAGTTCACACAGCTCTTGTGCGACATGGATAATCAGAACCCAGGACAGATGTTCCTAACCTGTTCTTGGACTGTATCTCCCAGAGACACGGGACAGCACAGCTGGTGGTGAAGGATGCAGTCCCAAATGACTTGGGTTACTTAAGGTTGGGAACCACTGTCTTAGAATGTAAACTGAAATTACAGTTGTCAGATGCTACAGCAAGAGTCATTTCTTCCTCTGGGAAGCAGTGCAATTGCCAAAAAAGAAAGAAGATTATAAAACTGGCAGGATGTGTTTTATCCTCTGGACTTAAGTCTCAAATTACTAGAGAACAGGCAAACAAAAAGGAGCTAAAAGTATACTTCCTTTCAGTTCACATTTACCAGAATTCAGAAAACTGAACATTTGAATTGTATTAGCATTTATCTTCATTACCTTTACCTAAACTATAATTCCATACTAATATGCTTTTTGTAACACCTTCCCTCATACCATATTTAATAACAAGTTAGTCACTAAATTAATTTTTCTTGCACTTTCCTTAGCGAAACTGTGAGACCAGCACATAAAGGCATTTCAACACTGCAAGTGCTTTTGAGGAACCATGCAAACACTGATAAGTGAAATATACCTTTTCAAAACCTATGATAACAAAACATATCCTTGTATCAAATAAGATGTTTTCTACAGAAATCCAAAAGTCTTTCATAACCTTATGGCTCAGTGAGTAAATTGCTGTACTGCAGCTATAACTGTGCAAACAACCTGGGGTTCAATCTCAGGTAGCCAGCTCAAGGTTTACTCAGCCTTTCATCCTTCCAAGGCTGGCAAAATGACTGCCCAGCTCACGGGTGCAGGTGGGCCGTGTAGCCTGCATAAATAAATTGTTAACCATCCAGAAAGTGCTTTAAGCACTATGGGGCTATATACAGGCAGAAGGCTTTGCTTTGATGGATCTCAGTAAGGGGAACCAAAAAGTATTAAAGGGGAAGTACCTTTACCCAACTTTCTCATTCCACATGTCCTCTTTCTAATCCTTTAATTTCTCCATTGCCATCACCATGCAGAATTTCCTCATTAAAAGCAGTAGCTATACTTTAGGAAAAAAAACCTGCATATAAAAATAGTATTTTTCTGTGCATAAGACTATATTTTTGTCTAAAATTGTTAAACTAAAAATTGAGGGTCATCTTATACACAGAGTTAAGCCAAAGAGATCTGTGTCATTGCAAAACTGTAATTTTGGGTTGGAAAACTGGCGGTCGTCTTATAAATGGAGTCATCTTATAGACTGGAAAATATGGTAATTAGAATCAGTGGCTTCATTTGTAGACAAGATGAACAGAGGTGGGAGAGGAGATAATCCAGCTTTTATAAGACCAACCCATTCTTCTGAAATCTCAGTGTTGACAAGAAGCTTTAAAATTATTGAGATCATCATGGCATTGTTCAACAAAAACTCTTTGTTTGAGCAAGCATATTTTAGAACCAGAATATGATGATATTTCTACTTAAAATACATGCATATTAGTGTTTTGCCATCTGAGAAGTCAGGGGGGAAGAGATGAAAATAAAAACTACAAATTTTAACTAATCAAATAAAGTGTACCATTTGAGCAAAAACAGTCTTGCTTCTATCTCAACAAATAGATTCTCAGTACTGTACCTACTGGTGCAGAAATGCATTTTGGCTATAAATGTTTTGTGTATCTAAACTTACAGGGGAATAATCCTTCACAAATTCTACAGAGTTTAGACTATTTTAAACAGAAAGAACAATGCCCTGTTCCACACATATGCATACTGTAGTGTACATAGATACATAGAGATTCTATTGCAGATGCTGTTGCATTGATCTAAGAAAGTGCTGGTCACTTGACTCTGCCACTGGAATTTTATACATTTAAGTACCAAACATGATGATACCCATGTTGTGTGCTGTTCCTAGCAGCTCATTCAAAATACATTTCATCTTATTTTTTCTTATATCCCCCAAATAACCAAATTTGGGGGGGATATAGGAATAACCAATTTTTTAAACAGGAAAAAATGAAAAGTTGTCTTTTGGAGCAGAACCCCACCACTACCACCAGAAAAAAGGGGGGGTTGAGAAATGTGTATTTTTTTATTTTCCCCCCATCTTTTTCCTACACAGTGTTTGAGCATCTTCCATTGTAGCCAAAAAGGAATGTTTTTCCTTTCCAATGGTTACATATATGAAAATGACTTTAGGAGTGGTCCAAACAATATCACCTACTGGGTTCTTTTTCATATTTGTCATTTTCTTTAGTAAACTGCTTTGCCAGACTTGAACAAAAAATAAAGGGGAGATATTCTGGATCTTGTAGATTAGAATATAACGATATTTTTTTGTGAAAAAGGTTGAACAATTCTAAAGGAAGGTCTGTATAGAATAAATGTCTTAGTTTGACTGTAATATGACACTGATATGGAAATCTCTCCTTAATGGTCTATATATCTTGTATTGTTTATGGGAGAAGGTATAATCTTTTAATGTACAGTAGTACCCCTACTTACGACATGCCCAACAACAGAAAATCCCGACTTACAAGCAGAGATCCTTACCTTTTTAAAAATGCCCCCTTACAAATTTCCCAACTTACGATGTGGTGCGGCGGGCAGGAGGAGGACCAATTTCGCCTCCTCCCTATTTCCTTCATCTCTAGGAATCTGTCTGAGCTCAGCTGCTTTTAACCCTATTTGCATGCACAGGTGGCTCAGGAGGGTTGGGAGGAGGTGCAGCTTTTTAAAAGGACACTGACCTCCAATGCGCCCGATTGGTGGGGGAAACACATAGGGTTTTCAAAAGGTCTTTCAACCAC
This sequence comes from Phrynocephalus versicolor, assembly GCA_023846285.1. NCBI lineage: Eukaryota > Metazoa > Chordata > Lepidosauria > Squamata > Agamidae > Phrynocephalus > Phrynocephalus versicolor. Next base: position 15,318,042 of record JAHTLZ010000015.1, read on the forward strand.
AGAGGCTTGCAATCTGCCCGATCGGTGGGGGAGGCGCAGGTTTTTAAAAACGTCTTGGAGCCACGGTGGCTTGAAGACCTTTTAAAACCCTGCATATTCTCCCCCAATCGGGCACGTGTGAGGGGGAAGCACTGGGGTTTTAAAAGGTCTTCCCATAGGAATGCACTGAAATCCGTTCGTCTTGAACGGATTGATTTTCAATGCATTCCTATGGGAAACTGCTCCCCGACTTACGAGCTAACTGACTTACGAGCATGCGCTCGGAATGGATTAATCTCGTAAGTCGGGGTTCCACTGTATTTTGCTTGCATGATCAAAGTTTTTATGTTGGTGCTAACTGGTGTAAACACTGTCTTCTAATACATCTGTTATCCTACTATCTTGGGAGGATTCGACATTAAATTGGATAGCACACGTTGTGGAAAGCTATAAAATGATTTGAAAAACAAAATAAAACACAGGCTGTCAAAGTATAAAGAATTAGTCATCCAAGGCTAGAGGAGATGACATATGGAATCAAAGACTTATAAAATAATGAACAATGTTTCTGAAGGAGAACTGTATTCATCTGTGGATTAGATCATTTCTACAGTACTTCTATTACAGAACCATGAATGTAACAACATAATGGCTTCATGTGCCTGAGAAAGCAGATTTATAATCTAAGCAAGTTCACACTTAAATTTGTTAATCTTTAAGGAGCAACAAAATTTGCCTTTTCATTTTCGTTTTACTTTTGTTAATGGTGGCTAAACACTGGGGTCTGAAGGAACACCTTTCTACTTTGTACAAATTCCTTAAAATTACCTGAAAAGTACATGATCCAAAGATAAAGGCAGTAACATTTGCATGTGTGATGGGATTTGAGGGAGGAAGATAGGCTATAAATCAAATTGTTTATGTGTCTTATGTATTAAGTTACTCTAGAGTCAGAGAAAGCAGGCAATTCTGGTCAAGACTGACCGACTGTCTTGTCACATACATTCATGAATAATATCTACATCCACATGCATTATATGTCCATCTTGCCAAGAACTACCTGCTATGAACGCTAGGAGCTCTCCAAACCATCAATCAGGTATGTTTTTAAGCTCAACCAGCAGATATTTTAAAATGGGCATTCAAGGCATAAATACCTATTGACTTAATAGCTTCCTATGCCATGTCATAAAATTTAATGTCTTGTTTTGTTTTTCAGTTATTAGTTGGTGGTACCCTTAATACTTTGGATTTTATTAAGAACGAATACCCCACATCAAATGACCAAGCAAGTTTTGAAATAATAAAAGACACATGTGGCCTCACTAAAATATGTTTGCTTTACTTGCACATGAATCAGAATGTTCTACCTTTAGACTATTTTTGTTTCAATTCCATTGATAAAGTATGCTATTAGGTCTGCAATGGGGCCAGCTGCATAGTTCATTATACTCTCTTACAGAATGAATACCAAAAATGTACTAGTTTTCTGTTCATCAATCCCAAGTTTGTTCAGCTGATTTCTGGAGACAACCTCATCATAAAAACGCATGAGGATGTATAAAAACATATGTTCATAATAACATTATTGCATACATATCTCACCAGAAGATAAAATTAAACAGTTGCAGTCAGAGAAGGAACTCTAGGGGCGTCCATTAAACATTATTCTATTCCAAAGCTTTAAGCTACTCATGCAAACACAGTTCTGAATTAACTTACTCAATTTTTACAGTAACTGAAAGCAAGAACAGAAGGGCAGAAAGTTTTTTCCCCGTGTTATCTCTGAAATAAAAACAAGTGAGGGTGCAATGCAAAAAATCATCCTTAAAGATAAAAGCAAGATTCAAGGAATGTTATTCAGTTCTACAGAGTGCCTGTTTATACTGTCCAGCTTGTATAATCTAGCAACTAGTATCACTGAAGACAATGGCTGAAATCGTGAACTAAATCACAATTAGATCAGTGAATCAGTGGGGATTTTGTTACATCAACTTATGCAAGTTCTATTTGCAACCTACCACTGGATTTTAGCTACAGAAACTTAATTTTGAGCAGACATGAATAGGTTTACACAGTGACACTTCTAAAAAACAGTGTTTTGATTGGAGCCTTAAATCTCCATATTACATATTAGAAATAACTGAAAAAGACTGTTAATGTAACCAGGTTTCTTCAGTTAGACCTTCTCAACTGTCCTATCCTGAAAGAGGCCAACTTGGGAAATGACATGACCTAGGAGGAAGTAAAAAGGATAGCAAACTTTACAATAAAAACAGCAGCCTGAATGTTGACACCACGGTTGGAAGCAGTCAAGATAGTCTACAGCAGCAAACCCCAACATTTTTAGTATCAAGGACCAGTTTTGTTGCTGCATGGAGGTTCTTCAAGGATTTATACACAGAGAATTCCCTGCCCCCAACCCCATGGTGGTTCCATCATGACCCAAACAAAACTGCTCAGAGTAACTTTGTAGCTAGACGGGTGGTACAGAAATCCAAGTATAAATCAATCAATCAATCAAACAAACAAACAAACAAATGTATGTAATGGATGCACAGGGAGGAAATGCCTCATGTGGAGGGGAAGAAGCATGCACACCCACTCAGACACATATGTTACAGGGAACCTTGCTGGCTCTGCTAACATCATGTAAGACCACTCAAACTGCAAAGCAACCGGGGGGTGGGGGTGGGGGTGTTTGAATTTCACAGATTGAATGAGTGTTCTTCTAAATATTTGTTCTTTATTTTTTAAAAGATATTTTTAAAATATTTTACATTACATTTTTATTATTTAAAAATATCTGAAATATTTGAAACAGAAACTCTTTTTAATGTCTGTTTGACCAGAACTTAAAAAGTTTTCCTCCTGACAGGCATTAATTTGGTCCTGACAGGCAAGGTCAACAGTTCAGATCATCTTGCCAGTCTCTCAAACTGAAACAACGATTATATTTGAAGTCTTTGGCTGATAACCAGTTTATAAGACAACAAGCATGAAATTCATGTCAGTGCAGTGAAATGCCATATCCCAAGCCCCCAGCAGATACTGAAAAATGAGGATACAGCAGTGCCTCATAAGACAAATTTAATTTGTTCTATGGGAACTGGGAATGTTTAGCCTCTCTAAAAGAAGACTGAGAGGGGATATGATAGCTATGTTTAAATATTTGAAAGGATGTCATATTGAAGAGGGAACAGGTTTGTTTTCCATGGCTTCAGAGACTAGGACTCGGGGCAATGGTTTCAAACTACAGGAAAAGAGATTCCATTTGAACATTAGGAAGAACTTCATGACAGTTAGAGCTATTCGGCAGTGGAATATGCTCCCGCGGAGGTTGATTGAGTCTCCTTCTTTGGAGGTTAAGCAGAGGCTGGATGGCCATCTGTCGGAAATATTGTGATGGGGGTTCCTGCATGGCAGGGGGTTGGACTGGATGGCCCTTGAGGTCTCTTCCAACTCTATGATTCTATGGGTCAATTTGTCTTATGAAAAATTTGTCTTACGACACACGGTTTCCCATAGAAATGCATTAGAAACCAATTAATTCATTCATATGTGAAGGCTGTCTAAAACCTCCTCAATCAAGGGACAGCTGAAGGTTGTTCCCCCAATGCAGCCGACAGACAGCTGATTTTGACAGCTCAGAGTTGTCAAAATCAGGTGTCTGTCTCTGTTGCATGGGGGAGCCTTCAGCTGCTGGTGAGTGTGTCTCTGCATTGAGACATGAGGAGGAGGCTTCTATCCTGCCTTTCCTTCCCTGTAGCATTTCATCCGTGCATGCTACAGGAAAGGAAAGGCAGAGTAGAAATCTCCACCACCTCCTCTTCCCTGGGACTGATGTAAACAGCGGTGGCGGATCACCACCACCACCACCACTTACCTCCAGGCTGGCCGAAGACTGATTGGTCCCTACTCTGTCCAACAAAGTTTCTGGTAACATTATATTTTGTTTACAAGACACCCCACAAATGTCTACTGGCACTGGAAGTGCACAATACACATTTTAGAAATTAAACAAATGAATAAATCTTATTCCACATGTTTATATTTTTGGGCCAAAGCAGAATGCCCCCTAAGACAAATTCTTCATAAGACAAATGAAATTTCTGAGTACTATATAGGCATTTTTCATAAGACGATGGTTTGCCTACCAGATGTCTTGTGAAAAATCTATCATACGGGGCAGGTGTTTGACTTTTGCATGCCCACAGCCCAAGAGGGTTATGGTCTTCCATCTTGGCTTTCCAGACTGTGCAGCACCTGATCTGTCAGGTGCTACATGGACAGAAAACCAGGATCGAAGCCGCTGCCACTGCCACCATTTACAGAAATCTCTTCACGGACACTGACAAAAGGAAGGCAGCACTTTGTGTGCTTGCACACGCAAGGTGCTGCCTCTCCATTCACTGAGGTTGGCTGCCTTCCTTTTGCCAGCCTCTGTGAACGGAGCCCTTGAAGGAGGGGTGGCTGCCCCAACGCAGGAATAGGACGAGCAGGTGAGCCACTCCTCGCCCACTCCCCACTCCTGGGTTGGGGAAGCCAGCAAAAGGGGGGAAGCTTTTCCCAGGCCCCAACCCTGCAAATAAAGGGAAAAGCTTCCCCCCACCTTTGTTGAGTTGGAGATAAACTTCAGTGGAAGGCTGCCAATTGATTGAGGGGGTTTGAGACAGCATTCCCATAGGAATGCATTGAAAACCAATGTAATCCATTCCAGAGTTTTGGTTTTCAATGTATTGCTATGGGAAACTGTGACTCTTAAGACAAGTTTTTTTATAAAACGAATGGACCCCTGGAACCAATTAAATTTGTCTTCGGGGGCACCACTATACAAGGAAGAAATCAAAAGCTATTTCTATTTCACATACATTCCGTCTTATAGTTCCTCTCATTTTCCATGAGGCTTGATGCTCTGCATGAAGCAATTAAAAGGAATACAACTCAGGAAACTCAGATGTAGCCATCTGACCTCAATCGGAACTTAGCAAGCCATTTGCCAAGATTTGTCCCCCACTTAACAATTTTCCTCTTACACTTTTTATGCCATATACCGGGGGTTGGCAACCCGCGGCTCCGGAGCCGCACGCGGCTCTTTGGAACCTTTGCCGCGGCTCCGGGAGGGTTCAGAATCAGAGTGCTTTTATATTCAGTGTTATAGCAGGTACTCCTATTACGCCATTCCCGGTAGGCAGGCCAAAGCGAACGTACGGCGGCGATAGGACGCGGGAGGTGGGGGAGGGAGGGAACAGTGTTCGCCCCGCGCGTCTGACTCTGTTGGGCACGTTCCACTCCGTGACGTCAGCGCACAGCGTCACGCCGGAAGGACGCACGAAAGTGTAAGTTTCAATTTTTCCCCCTTCCCTTCTTTCTGCCAACTGCCGAGGAGCCCCCTATATAGTCGTGGCGGGATCCCAGCGAGGGTGGAGGGGAGGGAGGCGGTGGGGAGGGAGGCGGTGGAGCGGCGGTGGAGGCGCTGCCCGTTCCTCCCGCCCGCCTTCGGTGCAGGAAGAGCGGGCAGGTATGTGGGGGGGAGGGAACAGTGTTCGCCCCACGGCGGGATCCCAGCGAGGGCGGGGGGAGGTAGGTGGGGGAGCCGCGGCGGCGGCGCTGCCCTTTCCTCCCGCCCACCTTCGGTGCAGGAAGAGCGGGCAGGTGTGAGCTTTTAGGCGCCCTGCAGCAGCAGCAGCAGCAGCTCAGCAAGGCGGATCCTGGCAGCCAGCGGCCCCTGGAGAGTCCGGGGCCAGAACGAGGTAGGCAGGCAGGCGAGCACCACTCAGGATCCTGTTTATTTTATTTTCTATATTATTTTATTTTTTGCAGGGAGCAGGGGACGACGATGGCGCATTGGGGAGGAGGAGGCAGGGGAAAGTGGCGGGGTTGCCCGCAGCCCTGCCTCCTCCACGCGGGTTAATAACCCCGAGGGGTTGTTGAGGAGGGCCAAGCATTATACATGTGCAGTTGGCATCTCTCTCTCTCTCTCTTTTTCCGCGCAAGAGCGGCGCGGTGGGTGGATTGGGGGGGGAATTGCTTGGGAGTGTGTGGTGGGGGATGGAGTTGGTTCGTCTTCTCCTCTCCTACTTCTTCAGGTATATCGGAGGCGTCTTTTGGCGTGGGAACCGGGCGGCCCAGAGCTTTGGAGGGGGGGTTGTTATATTTGTTTTAAATGTTGCAATGGTTTTGCGGCTCCCCGTTTTTTCCCCCGTCAGAAATGGGTCCAAGTGGCTCTTTATGTCTTAAAGGTTGCAGACCCCTGCCATATACAGAAGAACCACTGCATGCACTGATTTCACTTATGCACAGTCACCTGTGAACAATGAAGCAAAACGGCAAGAAACTATTTAAATTCTGCAGATCCTATCCGTGGATCCAGGACAGATCTTCAGAATGCCTACCTAGAGCAAAGCTTCACAGAGAAGCTAGAGAGAACTGCTAGCTTGATAGAATGGGGAAAGTTTCTAACAGGGGGAAAAAGCTCCTTTCCATGAAAGGAAGAAATTAACAAATTAAAGTTTAAAAGAATATTTACTAGATGTCTGCTAGGTGTTTGCGACTCTCTGTGCTTTTTAAGCATCCATGGGGGGCTTGTAACCAAACTCTTACAGATATGGGAGTTCTACAGTAGTTCACTATCATCTCATAATTCTTTCACAAAAGATTCTCCCTCAGCAATAAAGATTGTGGGTTGCATCCAACTGGCCTTATTTCACTTTCAGAATGTTCCTTGCTGCCAAGAAGCAATACAACATATATATATATATATATCCAATTGTCCTCCTTGCAACCAAGACGAACTGTTATGGAGCACTGGGAGACCTGCTGAAATAGAGTGACTGGTGGAAGCAGCAAGAAGTGGGGATTTCTGAAAACTGCTTTCTCTTTTATTTTTTCTCAGAAGCTTTCTGTCAGTGGAGTGGCATGTCTCAAATATAGCCCTACCTTATATATACTGTACAGTAATTTTAAACCTTGCCTTGCCATCCAGGATGCAAGCAGTTTTAAGAGAACTACTTCATTCACACTAACTACCCTTAGTAGTTAGCCTAGAGACTACTTCAAGTGGTATGGGGCGGTATATAAGCAGAACATTTTGCTTTGCTTTAGTTTAAAACAGTATGTTCAAAGGCATTTTGTTGAAAAGTACATAATTAAAAGTAATACAAAGCAGAGAAAGAGAAAACAGGAAATACAAGCTGCACAGTCCCACGGCACTATGGAACAAGAAAACAGTAACCACATATTAATACCCTATAAAACTCTGGGAAATGTCACTAAAAATAAGAATCAACCTGACAGCATCTAGCGTTGTTCTATAACACTCTGGGATTTCAACTCAAATAACAGAGTAAAATGCTTTGAACCGTATTGTTACATTCACTGAATAGTGCTTCTGTAGCAAGATCAGTTTGAATCTTTTATCTATGATTTCAGATAGTTATTTAAAGAAGCTACATCTAGGTAAATAGCAAAAATATTACATACCCATTTAATCTGTTTACTTCTAAAACTAACAACTTGTTCTGGGTCCTTGACATAGTTATTCTTTTAAATGCCAGTATCACTTAAATGCATGTGAGTAGCAAAATTCAAAGACAGCAGCAGTTTCTGAACACTCAAGCCTAGTCTTGAAGTTAGTATTTGGCCAACTTGCTCAAAGTACAACAAGCCCTTCTAGGTAAGTATTTTGTCTGGTTCATTTTAACACACCAGCACATACAGGTGTGATGTGATCCCCCTTTTCTCTTATGCTTTTATTCATCTTGACCATTTTTACAGGTAATGTTTTGTCTAGAATACTTTGGAACAAGTATGTTTGAAGATTATGTACACACTACAACACATCCAATACTCTGACTTTTTAATTAAGTATTCTCCCCTTCATTTTTTTCTACTTCTAAGTATGAAATATAACAGCTTCCCCAATTTTTTCCTCTTCCACACTTCTTTTTTTCTTTTTTTGAGATTAACAATAAACTAGAACATTAAAAATGCAACAGCAGCTTTATATTATTTGCTGATGTACAGCTGAAAAACTTATTTGGATCATTTCTATGTCTTACATATATTCCTTCACCACCTACATTGGTATTACAATGGCTCAGTAATAATAGCTAGAGATGGGCACGACTCAGAAAAATTGTTCGTTTTCGTTTTCGTCTAGGGGTCCGTTTCGGCTCGTTTCTGTTTTCGTGAGCTAATTTTCAAAATTTTTCATTTTCGTTTCGTTGCGTAACGAAAACGACAAACAAAAAAATTTTCGTTTCTTCCCATTTAGCTCCATTAAGTGCTTTTCCAGTAACGAAAAATGAAAATTGGCTCGAAATTAGTCGTTTCGTTTCCGTTTCCGTTCCAGTTTTGAGCCGTTTTTCGTTTCGTTACGCAATGGAAACGGAAAACGGAAACGAAAATTCCGCTAAGTCGTGCCCATCTCTAATAATAGCACAGGTGCAAATGGGCTAATATACCATATTGACCAGGCATGTCCTAACTTCAGCCCTCCATATGTTTTGGACCACAGCTACCGCAGTCCATTACCATTGGCAATCTAAGCTTAGAAATCTGGGAGTTGTGGTCCAAAACATCAGGAGGGCCGAAGTTTGGACATGCCAGATTTTGCATTTGAGAGGAAACATTCCTCCCTTCTGCCAATGATGTACAGTGGTACCCCGGGTTACAAACGCTTTGGGTAACAAAAAAAAATGGTTATAAAAAGATTATTGGAAATGGGGATGCCTTGGGTTAAGAAAAATTTCAATGGAATGCCCCAGGTTACATTTCTTTCTAATAGGCATTGCAATAAAAGTGTACCCAGGAGGTGTAGGAGGGGTTGCAGCTGTTTTATCATCAAGTTTTGGAGCCATCCTGGATATTTTTGTAGCACATTTTTGACTTTTTGAACTTTTTCAGTTCATTTCTCAAGCAGTGAAAAGGTAGGGAGCTGATCCTTTGTAGCTTCTGTGCCTGTTCTGTGCATTCTGCATTTTGGGGGGAGGGGGTTGACCTTTTTTTTTTTTTGGCTTTTTTTCTTACCTCCGGAATGGATTACTGATTTTTTTGCTCTAAAAGACACACCTGACCATAAGACACACCTAGTTTTTAGAGGAGGAAAACAAGAAAAAATGTTTGGTCTATGGTTTCATGGTGAGGGAATCTTGGCTGCAGAAGAGGAGGGCAGAGGCTCCATGGAGCAGACCTCCTTGCAAACGAGGTGATTTTTGACTGTGGAATCCAGGCTGAAAAAGGAGAGGCTTGCAGGGGGGGGGGGTGACTGTACAACAAATCATTCAAAATGCTTAGACTAGGAAGAGAAATTACCACTGAACAGAGACATGAGTGGGTAGCTTCCATGGGACCAGATCCCTTTGGTAGACAGATCTAGAACCTTGAAGGGGGCACAGGATCTCACCAGTGATATTACCACATAAATGCCTGCAATTAATACCTACTTGGGAAAAAATGGTTAGAAACTTATCATCTTTTCTGTTCAAAGGAGAACATTTGTGTAGAATTATGGCAGAGGCAGAAAACTCTTGGGGGGAGGCCACAGAAATGTTTCTAGATATCTACTGACCAATACTGTGTCTTGCAATGTTTGTCTGGGATTGCTTCTGATGATTTAACTGTGTATATTGAGATGAATAGTCAAAAAAGGAAAGGAAAGGAAAGGAGAGGAAAGGAAAGGAAAGGAAAGGAAAGGAAAGGAAAGGAAAGGAAAGAGGGGAAGGGAAAAAAGAACCAGTCATTCAGATAACTCAAAGCATGCTGTTCATATATTGCCCCAAGCACTATGTGAACTTTGAGCCTGCTACCTGGAATTGAACCCTAGGTCGTGAGCACATTTATAGCTGCAGTATGGCAGTGTAACTGCTGTGCCACAAAGCTCTGTTAACAGAAGCAAGCCTGAATGTCATCTGTTGAAACTGCAAAAATAGTGGTACAGTGGTATACAGTACAGTTATAATGCTTCCAGTGTAAACTAAAGCTTATCAAGAGGTGTACAGTAGTTTATTAAATGAGAGTAAAAGGTATAGCTGTTGCTTATTATGGAAATGAACCAAAATAACTGCATATGGTTGCAAGTGCTGCAAAGAATTAACTTCTTTAAATATATGAAACTGCAATCTTATATCCAGTTCCCATAAAGTAAGTCCTGCTCAACTCACAGGGTTTACTTTTGTACAGACACGTAGAGGATAAACACTATAAGGCACATAAGTGCACCTGTAAAATAATATCTACAAGCATAGCAGGTCTTTTGTGCTGTTGAAGGCTTATCAAATATTATCTATATTTACTCGTTCACATGAAATTATGACAAATATAGTAAACACATAATTACAATTAAGATTTCCTGCAAATACTACACAGAACCTTAAACATTAGATATTTGAAATTTATTGACAATGCTAATCTATTGACATAATGATGCTTGTATTTATCATCCGTTATAACTACACATAGCGGTCCTTGCTTTCAAGAACATGTTTACTTTTAGGTCAGTTAGCTGCTATCCGAACTACTTTCCGGGTGGAACACTAAGATGAGGCAAATGCACACCATCAAATGAATAGAAGAAAACTCTGAAGCTGCAACCTGGATAAATTCTAACATAGGGCAAAAGCTACTTGTTACGGAAGAAATGTACACCTTTCTAAGTGACCTACATTCTACAACACAGACCCACTGACCTACAGAACTGCTTGAAAGCTCAGAAACTAGGTCACTGGGTTTCTCTGTTTTTAAGCATTATGCTATGGAAAAGGCACACAGTGACTAACTCTAAAGACAACTGCACATCACAGAGGATCTCCACATGCAATGAGCTAACTTTTCTCTAACCAGCTGTGCAGTACAGAACTATCAGCTTTCAAGTCATGATACTGGCTTCTTTATTTTTTAAAAAGGAACCAAGTGAAGTTGATTCTCATTCTCAATAGACAAATGCTCTAGTTTTCTGACTAACCTATCAGAATCTGCCAGATCAGAAAAACGAAAGAACAGACAAAGATTTTGACTTTTCCTTCTACAACTGTATACATTCACATGACAGTTCACAGAAGAACTGCTAAATAAAACCATGGGGTTTTTTCCTCTATGACTTTTTTCACTGCATCATACAAATCCAGGAATAACAGCCATTCTAGTTTGTTTGTGTACCAACAATCCAAAGACAAAATCCACAGTTAAGATTGTTTGTGGATACAACTATGGCTTACATATCATATAGCCACACTATAAGTTCCTGCAGGACCCTTTCTTAATGTGTCATAAAACTACAGCTTTATCACAAAGCCAGAGGCATACAGAATAATGCATAACTAGGTGGTATAAAGCCTATTTAAAATTTATTTTAAATGCTTGGATAATAAATAAAGAACTTTTGGTGCTCCAGATGTTTTGCCCAATAACTTTACCATCTTTTAGCAACATAACTGAAATCCAAAGCATATAGCTAAAAGGTTGTGCACAAAACTAGAAACTTGCATCAGGACACACAACACGAAAGGGATGAACTAGATAATTATTCACATTCTACTACATAAAGTACCATTCTTATCTTGCTAAAGCCTTTCATGCTGTGAAATGCTTTTTTTTTTTTCATTTGGTACGAGTTCCATACCAGGGATGGACATGGAAGGCAGTAAAACTCAACTTAAAAAAACAAAAACAAACCTATCATAGCACCAATTTCAAACACTGTATAGCATTTTTAGAAACACTTTTGAGTTTGCTTCCCAAATATACCTTTGTAATCTCAAAGAGGATTATAGAGATCAAAGGGAACTGCACTCTCCTGGGTCAAATCAATGGGCCATCTAATATTATGAACAATGATTACCCGCAGGTCTCCAACATTTCAGGCAATAATATTTCCTACTCTACCTGGAAAGGCTAGGCATTGAGCTATAACCCTAACTAGTACAGTAGTAGAGTGAATATAAAATACAGATATCCTGTACTTTCTTCCACAAAGCAACACAGTTCTTTTGGAAGTTACCAATGTGTATGGCAGTACTCTGTTCCAGGATTTTAGATACACCAAAAATTCCAAACAGTGTGGCAGTTCTAACCAATTCTTGTAGAATTTGCTCGATTTTTAATTTAGATGGTTAAACACATGTGTTCGCAGGCAAGAGTTACTAACGGAAGAACAGATGCTTAAAACTTTTGGAATCACTTCTGCACCCACCCCTATAGTTTTGGATTAGCCCATTTTCTACTAAATTAATCATCCATGAAATCTTGATGCAGGATTATGACTGTTTACAAAATACAATATATAACATATTGAGAAAATAAAGCAATAAGACATATTTGTGTCTAATTTCTACTTTCAAAAGTGATGACCAATACTTGCACATTTATTTTGTGTTCTGTCCTGTTGTACTGTAACTTTGTTGTTGTTGTTCAGTCGTGTCCGACTCTTTAAGACCCCATGGACCAGAGCTCACCAGGCCTTCCTATCTTCCACTGCCTCCCAGAGTTTGGTCAAATCCATATTGGTTGCATCGATGACACCGTCCAACCACTTCATTCTCTGCCGTCCTCTTTTCCTTTTGCCTTCAATCTTTCCCAACATCAGGGACTTTTCCAAGGACTCCTCTCTCCTCATGGGTGGCCAAAGTACTGGAGCCTCAGCTTCAAAATCTGTCCTTACAGTGAACATTCAGGGTTGATTTCTTTCAGGATGGATAGGTTTGATCTCCTTGCGGTCCAGGGGACTCTCAAGACTCTCCTCCAGCACCACAGCTCAAAAGCATCGATTCTGTGGCAATCAGCCTTCTTTATAGTCCAGCTCTCACTTCCATACATCACTACTGGGAAAAACCATAGTTTTGACTACCCTGACCTTAGTTGGCAAAGTGATGTCTCTGGTCTTTAGCATGCTATCTAGGTTTGCAATTGCTTTCCTCCCAAGAAGCAGGCATCTTTTAATTTCGTTGCTGCAGTCGCCATCTGCAGTGATCAAGGAGCCCAAGAAAATAAACTCTGTCATTGCCTCCATTTCTTCCCCTTCTATTTGCCAGGAGGTGATGGGACTGATAGCCTGTTGTAACTACTTGTATTTAAATTGTAGGACTATAGAAAAGCAACATTTCTTTTTCATTTTCTGATAGCACCACAAGTACAGATGGAGTGTATATCACACTCTCATCATTGCTTCATTTGATACTGTCTTATAAAAGACTTCTCAAATAAGTTGTTCCAATATTTTTAAAGAAGGTTGATGCACATGTCTTATAATTGCTATTCAATTTAGAGTCTTTTATACCACAACCATCTAGCTAGCCTGAAAGGTAATCTGGGCGGTTTATCCCATACATTAGGGAAGGAAGGAAAATATGAGACCCCCCATTTTTTAAAACTGGACACACTGTACCACACTCACAAAAGAGTATGAATTCAACACAAACACTACATTCTCACAATGTGTATTACATATGCTTTGGACAACCAATGCAAAATACATCAAGTATATGAACATTAAAAACCTTAATTCAGCTTCTCCAAGACTGAATTACAACTAGGAACTGTATTCCAATCATGGATAAAACACTACACATAAGAAGTACCTTCTCAGTATTTTCTTTAGACCTGTTAACACAACAAAAGACTGGTCTTCAGGAGAAGAGAAAGCAAGAGTGGAAGATAAGAGCCACAAAGATTCTATGTTTTCTCTAGCTATCATGCAAGGAGAATCTTGAGTTGTTCAAAGAGGAAAATTAGATATTTAGAGCAAAAGAAAATTACAGTCATACTTCAGATAACAACTGCTTCAGATAACAAATGTTTTGGATAACAAACGGAAATTTCCAGGTATACGGCTGCCTCAGAGAACAAATGTTCCCTATGGGCTGCCTCGGATAACTAATGTTTCAAAATGCCTTGCAAAAAAGTGTACCCAGGGTACATTGCACCCCCCCACACACAATTTGTGGAGGGGTGGGAGGAGTTAGAGTGTTTCTTAATGGTGTTTTGGAGCACTTCTGGACATTTTTTCCTGATGAATTTGGACCTTTCAAACTTGGAAAAGTAGGGAGCTAGTTCTAGGGGTTTATGTTCCAGTACTACATGCCTTTAAAGTGCACTTTATAAAGAGGTCTGGGGAAAAAACAGCTTTTTAGCCTTTTTTCGGACCTCTGGAACAGATTAATTGGTTTCCCATTCATTTCAATGGGAAACTATTTTTCGGATAACAATTTTTTTCAGGTAACAAATTGCCTCTGGGAACGAATTAAATTTGTTATCAGAGGTACCACTGTACTGTGAAAAGAAGCTGAATCCTTCACTGCTCTTCAAGGATGGCCTCCAACTCCCCAACTTTATCCCAAGGTATATTTTCTATCGTCAGTAAATACTAGTGGAGATGAATATAAGCTTAAAACAAAAACAAACAAACAAATTTAACACTCTTTCATTCAAACCTACCCAGCCTTCTTTTCAATATTTTGATTTCTAAGCAAATTTAGTTAAATAAGTGTATTACTGCTTCATTTTGTTTGGCTCTCAGAAAAGAAGAAATATTCATAATATTAAAGCCAACTGCAATATATGCCTTTCTTGAGTCTAAAACTAATAATGAATACAAACATTTTATAACTGGTTTCACAAAAAAGATGTAACAGCAAAGAAAATTTGTAAAAAAAACAAGAAAACACCAACAGCATCAAGAGAGGTACATATAGGTAAATATGTCCAAAATTACCAGGGTGGGTTTGATTTAAATCACGATTTAAATCACTAGTCAGTAAGGCTCAATTTAAATCATGATTTTCTACATAAAGATTAATTTTTGCTAGAGTTGTTTTAATCTTAATATTTACAATCAGATGAAGGTCTCATTTTCAAAATAATAACTTTTTAAAATTAGTTTTACAGTTATATCAGAAAATTACTGATTTGGTGGTTATATACCATTAAAAATGCATAGATTGATAATTATGAAATTATTGCAAGGTGAACTATCTCCAGTTTAATAGGTTGATCATTCATATTTGGATAACTTTTCTGCTATCCAATGCACATTCAAGAAAGTGAGAGTAGTGGGAAGGTTTACCTTCTTTTAAAAGAAGAACAGAAGGATTCTCCTGCTTCTACAGAATGTATAATGCTAGATTATATGCCTACATACTACTATCCCAGCATGATTTTGGAATGGCAAAGAACAGTGTTGCTTTATCTATATGAAGCATTCTTGGTTTTAATAAGGTTAAAACATCTGTGGTTAAACTATCTTTTAAAAAAACTTAGACTGATAGGCTAGATCAGGGCTGTTCAACTTTGAACAGGTCAAGGTCTACTTTTTCCAGCCCAAAGTGCCTGAGATCTACTACACTAAAACCTCTACTTACGAATTTTATCTGTGCCGAGCACATGCTCATAACTAAAAGCTTTTGTAAGTAGAGCAGTGGTTTCCCATAGGAATGCATTGAAAACCAATTCATCTGTTCTGGAAGGAACAGATTTCAATGCACCATGGCCCTTGAACTGCCCTGCTCGGCTGAGACAGTGGGCTGGCAGACCCAGAACTTTGCTGGGGCAGTGGTGGTCCTTGGAATGGGGGAGGGACAGGTGGAGAACTTATCCCCACTTTTTTTTTATTGATGGCCAGCGGGCTACTTTTGAACCCTTCACGGGCTACCAGTAGCCCGCAGTCTACCTGCTGGACAGGCCTGGTCTAGATCAGTGGTGGCCAAACTTTGGCCCTCCAGAAGTTTTGGACCACAACACCCACAGTCCTTCATCATTGGCAATACAGGCTTGGAAGAGTTGTGGTCCAAAAGATCTAGAGGGCCGAAGTTTGGCCACTATTAGTCTAGGACTCTAGGTATTCCCAAACTGGGCCTTTTACGGACTGTTGCCATTACAGGTTTTTCTCCTCAAGGAAGAGAGTGAGAATGATAACCCTAAGGCTGCTATACACATAAAGATCTCAATATGTGGAGTACTGGCTCAAAACTTTCAGTTTCATTTTACTGCTTGCCCCTCCCTCCTCAAAATTTATTCCTTGTGCAGACCTATTCCATTCCAAACAAGCTTCTATTCACTGAACTTCTTGAAACGTAGAACTTAAGAAGTAAGAGGGTTGATTCTGAGTACATAGATTTGCAGAGGAACAATGGGATTAAGGTCTTTTCCTCTATTCTGATGTTTATAACATTTTTTGCTATGAAGGAGTGCACTGCAGACCCAAATGTGCAGTTTTGAAAATAGCAAAACCAAGCATATTTGATATTATCTTCTATATCGAAAAATTGCCCCAAATAACCAGAAACCTCTGGGAGAGCATGCATTGTGAATTGATTAATACAGCCTTATGCTACATGATTAAAAACTAATTTCATGATGAATAACCTTTGGACTATAATGTAACAACTAGAACGTGATCTTTAGAGACATTTTTCCTCAAAAAGCATTTAAATTTTTAAAAACTGGTTTATATTTTTAAAATATCATTTTTTTATTTTTTATTTTAAAAATCATTGAATTTTATCCTCCATGATAACACCCTGTGTTCATGTGTGTGGCCTCTCTCATCAATTTTGTGGCTATCTTTGAAAGCATCCCTTGACTTAAGTTTTTAAATGACAAAAAAGCAGGAAACCTAGTTCATACCTAGCCTTCAATATCTGATTGTTAGGGAAGCATTTACTTTCTCATTCGTTTAGAAGTTTCTATTAGTGGGAGGAGTCAGATAGTGCAAGTGTGCTCATGAATGATATCAATAAACCAGAACTACAAATAAATCTGTATTACTTCCAAACACAGCAAGCACAAAAAAACTAAAAAGAAGCAGATACTTCTAAAACTCCACATGGAAACAATATGTGCCTCCAACAACAGATGTGTAGCCAAAACAAACTAAGTAGTTGGATATGAAAATATAGTAGTGATGTTTTTATCACTAACAGCAGATTACTACTGGCTTACATAGAAGTCCCACTTAATGGGATTAACTCACAGGTAAGTGTACACAGCAAGTTTTTTTAAAAAAACTGTATTAAACTATTGCCCTTTCTCTTAACATTTCTGAAGTGCACAGGAACTCACAACTGCATAGTAAAAATAAACACCAGGGAAACCTAACCTTTATTTGAATAATTCATATTATTTTAAAAACCTAACTATAAAGTCCCACTTCTTTGCTGCATAACTACATTATTGTGTTATAAACCTGGAAAACTAAAGACAACCTTAATAATGATGCTGAAAATATCAGAATCCAAAATAATTTTAAGGCCTCTGCAAGGCTGTCACCTTGTGCATCTTTGAATCTCTTAGAAATTTAAAGTATTTTAGTGCCCTAAAACTTCAGAAAACACAGTGAAATACTACTTGCACCTCTGGCTTATTCTCATTTCTTCTTCCCCTCCCCCAATTACTTTATTAACCAGGGAAAGTAATTGGGGAAGGGAGGAATAATAGACACTGTAGCAACAGGGAATGATGGACAGTGGCGATTTCCATTGTGAAGGTTAGGGAGAGGTTATGTAAGCAGAGTGTGTGGATGTTTTCCTATACTGCCTTTTTAGCATGTCACTGTAACAACACAACTACTATTGTACTGTATGTTCTACAAATAAAATGATTTTTTTTAAAGTACTTCCTGATTACAGCTACACTTGAAAGCTTATCTTTACTTCAAGCCTGTTTCTCTGCTTTAAAGTGCATCAGGTACATCTGCAGATGTAGCTTTGTATGATATATGTTCCCTTGTCTAATCATAGTAATAAATCGCTATTTTACACTAAAATCATTTTGAAACTGTATGAGAATTTGTTGAGCAAGCGAGTTAAGTGAAAGTTTTGTTTTCAGTCATGAACATCATTTCAGCTCAATGTAGTTCACAGCAGCCCTCATAAGCCAACTCAAAGCCAACTAGCAGATGTACAAAGGCATATCTAATGCCTCCTGAGAAGAAACTGGCAAACCGATGCAGAAGTGACTTAGAGATTTTAGGTATCATCCACTGACCTCCTACAACTTGTTTCCCATTAGTTATTTGCTTGAAATGTGGTGCTGGTGGAGAGTTTTGAAGATACTCTGGACTGCCAGAAAGACAGACAAATAGGTCCTAGATAAAATCAAGCTCAAATTACCTCTGAAAGGCAAAAATGTTGAAACTGAGTTTGTCCTACTTTGAATGCATAATTAGAAATCAGGATTCTCTAGAAAAGACAATAATGCTGGTAAAAGTGAAAAGAAGGAGCAAAAGAGGAAAACCCAAATATAAGATGGACTTGCTCCCTAAAGGAAGCCAAGAGGCCTGAGGAGGAACTGAGGAGGACGAGCTCACTAGTACTGTTCAGGACAGGTCACTTTGGAGTGCTCATTCATAGAGGCATCTTGATGACACATTATATTTAAAATGTATCCGATTCAAGAGCATCACAGAACATATGAAACAGGAAGAATGCTTTCATCCTTCATAATGCACTCTTTCAATAATATCGCACAGGGAGTGTTTATCTTTTCTGCTTTGTTCAAGTACTCATAAGAGGTTGCACCCTTAGCTGGAAGCAACAATTTGCCTGATCTTCCTCCTCCCCCCATACCCCTCCAGCACCTCCCCCTACATTTTCAGGAATCCCTTGTTCCTACACAACTTGAAAGACAGGTCATACTGACATTTATCCAAGGTCATGTGAGTGCCCTCCCTCTATATATCCATTTTGGAACAGGATGGTGGATAATAATTTCTACAGAGATTATGACTGCCAAGTCTGTCCCACCAAGCTGCAACTCAATCTCAATCCTAACCATTATAACGTCAGAAACATGCTGGCTCCAACTGAAGATGTGCCACTCAAACACTTTTAGCTTGCCAACCATGTTCAGGATGACAAACTTAAATATTTTATGCTATCCTTAGAAATTAACAAGATATGATTTCTGTAATAGAAACAAGCAGACCAACTATGTCGTCAGATGCAACTATTCCAGGTAAAACCAGAAAATGTACAATCATTGCCATACATTACAAATTAAAAAACATTTCCCAGACATCAACATGTGTCATGTACAGTAACTTTCAATCTCAACCCACAACCAAGTATTCAACATAAAAGTTCATACCACACCCAGATACTGTCAGTTGTTCACAACATTCAGTTTCAGTTTACACATGTGACATATATTTATCTATATAGCATGAACATAAGTGCCACTGATTATCATTTATTAAAAAAGGAATTACAGTACATCTTACATTGAAAGAACACACTAAAAGCAGGTATTATTGACTTTGGAGGGACTGTACTCATACAGGTATGTGCCTAATGACTCAAAAACCAGTTTCCTATGTTTACATTAGCTCTCTATTGTCGATAGTTTATAATTTTAAAGCATCCAAAACAACCTAGTTTTGACAATCACAGGCAAAAATTACAACCAGGTAATCACTAAAACCTTTCCATGATAAATTTACCATTTTGTTTTAAATACATAATTACATAGGATGGAATTCTACATACAATGAAGCTCTCATATTTCACCTCACCAGTATCCTTCTATGATTTCCCTAAAATACAAGGACATGCTATTTAAAAAGCAAAGGGTTTGAACCTTTACTTTTGAGGAAATACCCAAATTCTTTGTCTCCTGAGGACACTATTCTTCAGGTTGTTCTATTGAGGACCTTGAAGTGTTTTAGCTCAATGGATCAACCATCCATAAACATAAAATGGACTTAACTTTAGAACTAATTTTCAGAAGCTAAAATCCCTATTTTTTTCTTTACTAAAATGGGTGACACACTTTTGCCCTAGTTTAAATAAAAATTCAGCAACATGTAGTTCAAAGAATAGATCCAGGCCAAACAGTGCATGTAGCTACCTTTTAAATGCCACATATAAAATGCTGATTCTGCAAATCTATCTCCAATATAATATACTATCTCAAACAAAATCAACACATCCATTTGATAGTCACCAACTCTGGTGACATTATCAGCAGAGGCCACATTGGTTAATTAATTTTTTTCCTACACCTCTCCACCAAAGGTTCAATGCCTCCTTTAGGTGCTTGAAAGGCCTTTGAAGGAGGTGGGGGGCTGGGTTTAGAATCTCAAATGTCTAAAGCCAGCTGCAGCAATTTTCATATATCAAAAACCTCACACCCTTGTCCTGCTTCCCCAAAACCCAAGTGATTCTAGGAATGGGGATGGACCAGTGGGAAACATATAATTACCCCCTCCAAAATAAATGGCTGCATCTGATGACATCATCAGGCTCACTTTACTGGATTACAGCCATTCAGTAAAATCAGTGCCATCCTGTAAGCACGTGCTAAGTAAAGACATGAGTTTCTTACAGCGATCTTATTCTATACATTCACATCACAGAAAGTGTGAATGTTTTTTAAATGTATACATGTTTTGTTGTCATTCTACCTTGTCCCAAATACTAAAGTAATATATTTTCAATAGCTGCCAGCCAGATAGATTGTAGAAACAATCTATCCTGTGCTGTGACAAAAGTGAGTTTACCCACAAAAATAATGGTATTCTACCAGAATAAAAAGCATAGAACAAGCAAAAAACAACCTTTATAATATTACAGATGTCATATGGAGAAATGCAAAATTAGAACACCAAATTCATCATTAACATCACTTGTCATTTATTTAACACTACTTGTAAGTGCTCAAAGGAACAGCCATGCCACTCATGGCAGATTCAACATATTGAAAGGTTTTTATAGAATACTTATATAATTTAATCAGAAAGAAAAATATCTCAGAAAACCTGTTTTTATTTTACATTTCTATAATGTGAATGCATTTGTTGAATGCCATACAGATGCATCCTGTGCACAACTTGTTTGCCTTTTAAATGTCTGTACTTCCTACTGCTCTGGAAGACTCCCCCCCCCCTTCATTTTAAACAAAACCTTCCTAGAAGACCAGGAAAACCAGGCTTTTGAAGCTTTTTATAGCTTCTTTCTCTATTTACTCTATCAAACAACAGGAACTACACATTTTAATAAGGCCAAAATGGTACAGATCAACTTCCAGTTAAACCCTCCTTTTCAGCAAAGAGTGCAAAAAGCCTCTAAATGTGTCAATTCACCTTTTCATTATACTACACCATCATTCTCTATACCATATAATGCCAAACACTCATCATTACTCAAAACTGAAAGGAGACTTTTGGCTACTCAGTTCTCTTTCTTTAACTTGCTTTTGCATTTGAGGTGGTCTGTGCAGCCCCCAGAGGCAAACAACTGGAGAACCTTTTAGCCCTGCTACAAAACATGGCAGACTACAAACAGCATCAAGGCAACTACTATTTTGTTACTTTGGTGCCAAACATTCTTTTAAGTGTTGTTTAAACGAGAGCCATACTTTGCTCGCCCCAAATATCAACAAGTCAACATCACTACTGAGAAAATAAATATTTGTATTCTAATGTGCTAATGTACCTTGTAGAGGTGCCTTTTCTGACATCACATATGCTGCATTTAAAGGCTTCAGCACTGTTCCTAAAGGTGCAGACACTACAGTCCCAAAAACCTTCATCTGCTGCTGGTTTTGCTTGCCTTTTTGGCCTTGAGAAGAGGATACAGAGGGAATGGGGAAGGGAGGGAAAAATATGCATTAGAAACGAGATAATAAAACAAGGCTGTCCTATTATTATATTCCATTCTGCTTTGCCTGCCTTTTTTCTGTTCTTGATTTACAAAGTACTCACAGTTTGTACGAGCATAGTTGGAACAAAGTAAAGCATCTATAATGCTACAACCATACTTTTATTTCACCTTCTCATTGTGTACATGTTCTGCCTTGATTCCAACCTTTCCCATCACCGTACTCCTTGGGAATCGAGAAAGAGGGCTACTTCCTCTCAATTTTCAATCCCAAGACAATCGATTTTCACACAACGATCACCCACTGAATCTGGAAGGACGGGGGAGAAGAGGGATGGTGGAAGGTATCTTGTGAGCGCTTGTTGCCCTCCCTCTTTTGTGTGTGTGTGCGCGCGTGTGTGTGCGTGTGTTGGGGGGGGTGCCTGATTGTACTTTAAAGGATTGTAGGCGTGTCTCTCCACGCGCCCCCCTCCGTCTGTCTGTCTGTCTCCTTTACCTTGTTAAATCTCCCTTTGTCTGGAAGAAGTCAGTGTGAGGAGATGAGGAGTACTGTGTGTGTGTGTGTGTGTGTGTGTGTGTGTGTGTGTGTGTGTGTGT
>JAHTLZ010000015.1:15348698-15369414 GCA_023846285.1 Phrynocephalus versicolor
ATTATTATTATTATTATTATTATTATTATTATTATTATTATTATTATCCAAGATTTGTCTTCAGCTGAATGAAAGGATACAGTGGGGACACTTTGGACCTCATCCCTTTTTGGACCACAGATTTTAGAGTCTGGCACCCCATCCCTCCCCTCCATCCCGGCAGCTGGAGAGGCTTTTTAGGGGAAGCTGAGGATTATAATCCCATAAAGGAACTTTCCCCTTCTTCAAGATGCTTGCCAGAAGATGCTTTTGCCAAGGTTTTCTTTTTAGTTCTTTTGCATAAAAACTACAACTCGCCTTATTTGACTCCGACCCCCTGTGTAGGAGTTTCATTAGGCAAGAAGAAGAGACAAGAACGGCATCATCCTTCCAGTTGCACACACCTGAAACTGGATCCAGTTCAAACCGTCCAATCCTCATCAGCACTGACAATCAAGTCAATCCATCCTTCATGGTGTCAAAGAATTCCTACAGGTTTTTTGTGTACTGTACTATGGGTTTCTTTCTATTTTCATAGGTAAGGATCCCCTGTTCCAACATAAACGCCATATACCTTCCTGATGCTGAGTTCGGGGCACCAGTAACAACTTGCAAAGTTTCTGGTGGCTGGGATGAGCATATCAAGAAATCATTATGAACATGAGATCAACCTAGAACATGCAATTTACATTTATCATTTTACATCAAGCCAGGAGCACAAGGGTATTCAGAGTGTCATTCCTACTTGCTGCCTATCAAACTTTATTTCAGAAGCGTAAGATTTGTTTATTTAAATTGGCTTTTGGTGGCCAGGGATGTGAAGGAAATCTGGGATGTAAGCAATGTAGCTGGAGGTCACATCATTAACATATCGTTAATGACAAAAAGTAGCCTCTTAGAGTGAGACAGGCACTCAATAACTTTAAATAAACGAATTAGCAAATGCAGCCACTGGTTATAAGATTTCTGCCATGCCTGATGCAAAGTACATTAGAGCACTGATAGAGCATAACTGACATGCCTTATCAGTATAAAATGTGCCATGTTTTAATGGGTCATATTTCTGCGGGCAAGAACATATGTTTGCTATGCTGAGCTTTTACGGTATTCTTATGGATTTAAACATTTAAACAAGTTGCATAGAATCTAGGTGCTCTTTAACTCATTGAATGCCTATGCATATGTGTGTTCATGCAGACACATATACCCTTGTGTTTTATTAATAAATGCATGCCATCAAGTTGACTCTGACTCATGGCAATCCTTGCCATGGTTTTCTAGGTAGAGAATACTCAGAAGTGGTTTATCCTTCCCTTCTTCTGAGGTGCTCTGGGACCATACAGCTTGCCCGAGGCTACATAGGCTGGTTCTTTTCCCAGGAGGACTCGTGGGGAATCTCAACTCTCAACCTCTGGCCCTGCACTAGATACTTAAACCACTGAGCTATCCAATCAGCATGTTCTCTTTTATGGGCTATATAATTTCCAGACAAACTAGGAAGGCAAAGTTTGATACATTACAAATACCTCATTGGTAGCAATGTTTCCCTGTGAATAGCATGAAAGTGATCTCAACTTGTGGAAGCAGGACCGCTAATATTCTTCCCATCAAGCCCCATACACTGACATGGTTTTCACAGTCCTCCACTACATCTAACCATTGTGGCTTCTTTGCTTGAGCTAAGTACATGAGCTACAACTCAAGTCTCAAGTTTCTGGCCTGGAAAAATAAAGTTGTTGGGGCCTTGAAAACATGTTTTCCGTAATGCAAACACCAAGCTAATTGGTTCTGTGCTGGGTCTGGATTCTCACCAGCACAGAGCTGCAAAGATTCCAGGGTTATTTACTGACACCTGGGCTTCTGCATAGACTATTTTAAACTCCTGTGAAATATAAGGAATCAATGCCAGCTTTTGTGCACGAAGTTTGATGCCAGGCCAGCTGTAAATCTTAACCTGAAGCTCTTTACTTCATTGCCCAGTGTGGCTAATCAAACCGCAAAAAAAACCCAACCCGAAATACTAGTACGTATTCTTGGCAATGCTGGTTTTCTAACTACTAATGAGGGATTTGGTAGACGGCTACTTGGAGTGTTTATCTAATGAAAATCCCTGGAACTAGGGTAGGTCTCTTTTATTATGGGACAGCCAGCGTGATGTGGTGGTCAGTGGGCTGGACATGAGCCAGGGAGACCTGAGTTCAAATCCTAATTCAGCAGTAAGGTTCCCTGGTAGCCTTGTGGTAATCACTGCGGCTTTACTTAACCAGTCCCATGAGGTTGTTTGTTTATTTCTTACACTCGCGTCCCAAATGGAGACTCATGTACACTGTGATACAAATGTGAAGAATAACAATGGAGAGGGTGTATTTCTTTTTTAATCTTGGGAATTCCACCCCTCGCATATAAACTTACTCATATTTCCTGCACCATATCCTTACTGAACATCTTCAGTGAATTTATTTGGCTAGCTCTTCCAGCCCATGTGTTCTTTATCAAGTTCCCTGCCATATTTCAACAGCTAACAAGAGAGAGAGTTTCTGAAAAAACTGTTGCTGCATTTTATCCAAGTCCTTTTTTATTGCAGAGTTTAACTGTCTTGTTGTAGGTGGAATTTTACTTTAAAAACCACTGCTGTATTTATCAGTGCCTTGTCTTTTTGCTGTGCTTGATTGTTTGATTGTATGCACGGTCTGTACTTTTTAAAGTGTTCTGCTTATATACCGCCCCATACCACTACAAGTGGTCTCTGGGCGGTTTACAATGTTTTAATTACAGTTATTCATTTACTGTTGAATGGCTGGACATATTTTTGTTCCTCTCTTGCTGGAGGTTGGACAACATAATGTTGAGTTGGACTCTGGATGCAAAAGTTCTGAATAGAGGTGTTATGTTGCATCTAGACCAATCTTCAAAGCTTGTTATCCAAGAATTATTCCATTCTGAACTTCTTTTCCCACTGCTTTTTACCTGAAGTAATCAACTACTGGGGTCACTATTTTTTCTTTCTCATTACATGTTTCACAGCTATTTTATTTTCTATAATATATTTTTAAAACGCCCAATGTTTTTTGGTCTTTATTCATTCCCCTTAGTACTTCTTCATTGGTCATGTTCTTGATTCGATACATTTTTAACATGTGAAAAAGATTTTAAAGGCATGTGTACTTTTCTTAGTTGCCGTAGTTCAAGTCCACAATTCTGTGCTACATAATGGAACCAAGAATACATAGCCCTGCATTATGTTTTTATTGCCTATTATATTTTTCACCTTTTAAAAACTACTATTTTGCATCTCCATTCTGACTGTTTGGCATATCTGTGATGTTTGTACAACCAAGTTATCAGCAAACACCACATTTTCCTTTTGGGGCTTTTGACAGGATAATTGACTGGTTGATTGACTGATTGATTTTAAACTCACCACCACGAACTGTCAGAAAGATGGAACCTGCAGCTCCTAGACCAAATTAAGGTTAAATTATCTCTGGGGGCAAAATGATGAACCCAGGGTTGTCTTACTTTGGGCCTATCAGGAGAAGGCCAGATTCTCCAGAAAAGACAATAATGCTGGGGAAAGTGGAAGGCACCAGGCAGGGCCGGCGTGTCCATTAAGGCGAACTAGGCAGTCCTAGTCCATTAAGGCGAACTCGCTTATTAAGCCACTTTGCAATCCTGGACATTCAAACTAGAAGGAGCTTTGACAGCTAAGGTTGCTTGCTTTTGGTCCATTCCCAGTGATCACAGGTGCTGGGAATGGACCAAAACCAGAACACACCTATGCACACAAAAAGCAGAAGACCCCAACGGGACTGTTCTGAGAACGGCTTGCTTTGCTCCAGCAAATACGTTGTGTGATTTCTGGTTAAAAAGAAAGAAAGAAAGAAAGACAGAAAGAACAAACCAACCCATCCCTGCAGCAGACCCAACAGCAAGACGTGGACCTCTCTGAACAAAACAGAAGCATTAACATGGGTCAAGTGCCAAGGGGAACTGCTTCCCTCGCTTGACTACGTGAGCTATTCTGTCCTAGAAAGAGGACTAGAGTGGAGTGTCCTTATGTCCAAGGCGTCTAGGGGCCTGCTGGTGTTCTAAAGAAAGGGCTAGGAATGTATTTTGTGTGAGTGTGTGTGTGTGTTTCAGTGGGCGACTGGTGTTGTGTGCAAAGTGCTCCCTTCATGTGTCAAAGGCAGTGCCTCCATAGTTCCTCCCACCAATGTTCCTCCTAGTGAGTTCTACGTGTGCATAACTGCTGGGGAGCTCAGCACTTTTGCTCTCTGGCTGTGGAGGCAGAGGCTGAGAGTTCTATTTCCCCCTGTGCCTCCCTGATAGGGGCTGGACTCAAGGATCCATAGTGTCCCTTCCAGCTCTCCAGTTCTGTTCTAACATTAGGCCAGAGATACAGAGCTCTCTAGAGCTGCCTAGATGCCCTAAGCACATCCGTTCTCGCCTGATTTCGGAAGCTAAGCAGGGTCAGCCCTGGTTAGTACTTGGATGAGAGACCACCAGGGAATACCAGGTGCTGTAGGCGACTGGAGTAGGAACTGGCAAACCACTCCAGTATTCCTGCCAAGAAAACTACATGGACATGGAGTCACAAAGAGTCAGTCACGACTGTAACAACACAACACACAGAGAGAGCTCTGTATTAAGTGTTCTGTTGTCTGAGTGTCTTTTCATTGGGTAGGACATAGGCAGTGCGGGCAACATGCACACACACAGTTTCTGCACGACCATAACAAAAATAGTTGCAACAGGTGCAAGGGGGGCGGGAAAGCCTGTGTGGAGGAAGGTGGAGTCATGATGAGCACATCTATGCTCCTTAGATGGAATCTTGAGTGAGGGTAATGCACTGTGATTAGGAGATGAGCTTCACCATCTTTTGGGCTCGATTCTGGAAGATGTAGTTGTTAACATGTGGATGGCTGGTTTTACACATCCCTCATCCCTTTGAAGTCGAGAGGGGGAAATTCCTGCACCAGATTCAGGCCTGGTGTAGTAATGCTGTTGAGAATGTGGGCCGTTGTGTAAGTGTGCTCCTTTCCTGTGTCATCCACATCCCACCTGTGGGTCTGCTTCATTTTTGCCATTGCACCAGCATGACTTGGAGAAGTCTGCCAGCACATATTTCATGTTGACATTGTCTCTTCTGTTCTGCTGCCAAATACTATGGCCCTTCAGGCGATACCACTCAAGTGTTACATGGAAGTAAGCCATTCTCATGTCTGAAACAATGTCATGGCAGAATGTTCCCTGATAAAAATCACTGCGGCCCACACAAGAGAGGTAGCAGTTGAACATTTCCTAGGAGGTACAATAGATTTGATTGAGCAAAAAACTGGTTGTGCAAGTTAAGCCTCCAGATGGAAAGAGAGCATTGGGTGACAATCTGAAATTGGCAAAATAAAATAAAATAAAATAAAATAAAATAAAGTAAAATAAAATAAAATAAAACATCCACCGATATTGCTGGAGTAGTGAGAAGTGTTACCCTTATGTGCCAACAGGGAATATCAATAGTTGATAACATCATCCAATTTAGAACATACCTCTTCTACACACTATGACAACCATGGGAAAATCACAGTACTTCATTATGATCTGTCTGTCTATCTGTCACCAGTGTAGTTTAGTGGACAAAGTGACAGACCAGGACTTGGAAGAACAGGATTCAAAACCCCACTTGGTCATGGCAACTGACTGGGAGAGTAGAACTGGTAAAACCACTCCCTAAATACCTCGCTTACCTTGAAAGCCCTGTTAGGGTCATTATCAGTTGATTCCAATTTGACAACACAGATCTCTCTCTCTCTCTCTCACACACACACACACACACACATTTGGCAGATATGAATATTATGATTTTTAGGGAACTTTTTGAAAGGTTGGAGAATGATTTTGAATTGTGTTAACTCGAGCATTTTTCTGGTGGTCGTTGCTTGCCATCTTTAATATTGACAACCATCTTGAATAATAAAAAAAAATATGAAACATGAATAAATATATGTCAGTTACTGTATGTACTTTAGGAAACAAAAATAACCCTATTGTCCTTGTTTCTGCATTAATGTTTCTAACACTTAAAATACTTAATTGATCAATCACCTGGTTACTTTGACTTTTATTTTAGTTTATTGTTGTTCATTTATGTAATTATATTCTGTTTATATTATGTTGTTTGTATTATAGTTATTTAAACATGTTACTTTGCTATATTGCAATGTTATGTTGTAAAATTGTGTGAAATAGAAAACAAACAAACAAAAATAAATAAATTAAATAGATTTCACAACAATCTGCACACAACCAGTCTTGGAATATCCTACAAGGCACCCAAAATGTGCCAGGTGGGATCTTCTGTATGCTGCATATATTTTCTGTTGATAGAATCTGCATGCTCAAAGGCTGGGTTATTTGAAGAAGTCATACCCTAGTATAGGAGTTTTAGAATTGTTCTGTGCCATTTTTTTTTTTTGCAGTTTACATACATGAGCAATGAACAAGAGTCTGCATTAAGAGGCAGTTGCTAGACTTCTGCTGACGACTTACTTATGTGTGAGTTGAATTACATAAAGTACTGTGGCACATTGCTGCTAAAGAATGAAGTGCCAGTCACACGATTAGGTGCACACCTGCTGTGCAATGGAGGAGTGCCTTGTAATGTGACTGTTGCTTTTTTTAAACTGGCAATTGCACAACACAACCTATGCAGATGCAAATCATCAGCAGGACTCTGGCGAGTATAGCTGTGGGCCAGATGCAGAAATGGAGGAAGAGGAGGGCATCATGGTATCTGCTTGTCAGCTTCCGGTGGCATTGTCTGGCAGTAGCTAGATACAAAATATGAGATTAAGTGGCCATTGGTAAGATTGAGAAAGGCAGTTCTTTTGGGCCTCTGGAAGTTGAGTCATGGCAACTGGACTTCTTTTCTTGAGACATTGAAACATTTCACTGCTCATCCAAACAGCTTCATCAGTCTGAACACAGCTAGTGTGAGTGCTCCATCTTATAGTTCACTTTGACCTCATGTCACCCTGGTCTTAAATAGGCTCATAAGATGAACAATGGCCTGAATATGCTCGTTAGGTACACAATCATCTCAATAGGCCTTTAGGTGAACCATGGCCTAAGGTGAGGAAACCTATAAAGTATGGGTTGGTGGTGGAGGTGTGAAGTATTTTTGATTTGTCTGGGTATTGTTGAAATCATTGCCGGTTAAGTAGCAAATACACTGTGCCTGAGCCCCCCACATCTGTTGAGAAAGGGGTTTTCAATGCTCACATGAATGGTTTCCCTGACCCCTCTCTCAAACCACCTATCTTCTCTGTCTAATATGTGTACATCCTCATCTTTGAATGAGTGACCTTTCTCCTTCAAGTGGAGGTGTATTGCTTTCACATGAGGTCAAAGTGAACTATAAAATGAAGGATTCACAACTAGCTTTCCACAGACTGACAAAGCTGTTTGAATAAGCAGCAAAACGTTTCAATCTCTCAAGAAAAGAAGTCCAGTTGCCACGACTTAACTTCCAAATAAGCTCACCTGGATGACTGAGAATCTTCACAATTTCTTTGAGCTTAACTTATTTTTTGATCATATCTTTCCATGTCTTATTATGATTAAGGATTTTCCAAACTCTGAAGTGCACATTAGATGACTTTTTTCTTCTTTAATGCAATAGTCTCCAATTGCCAAAGACACTATAATGCAAATTTGTGATCTCTTTCCTATTGGTTCGCAGTGGCGGCGGCTAGATGTCGCCCATGCAATAATAGGCACCTTGGGGCTGCTCCAGGGATCATAGGTCACAGTTTAGTGATGTATGCAGTTGTCTCACTAATGGGTCTTATCGATTATTACCCATAGAGACTGCAGAGAGTTCGGACTCCTCCCTCTCCTACCAGATGCTGGCAACCAAGCTACCTTGCCCTTTGAGCCCTGAACAATTTGCAGGATATAGTCAAGCTTTCAGGGTAGATCGACACCGAGACAGCACATAGACTGCTGCAGCACAGTAAGTGGTAGATGATAAATGGGCCCAAGAAACATCTCCATAGCAATAGTACCTGGAAGGGAAAATGCTAAAACCGAACAAATAAATAGCAGGTAAAGTACTGTGAACACAATGAAGCCTGCGTGCAGGACTCGACAATGCAGTCCAACAAGATGAGCAAACATTGGCACAACAGAAACTGACCAGCAGCACTGGTAGGGAGAAGGCGACAGTGGCTATTTCAAGAAAACCTTGACCTTATTGACAGACGGCATTGCTCCTTGCAGTAGTGTTCTTGTAAAATGAGTGTTGAAACGTTAATACAAAATCCAAACTGGCAGGTATCAACAACAACGGATTTCGCAAGGGTTTTCCCAGATCCCTATAGGTTACACCTGAAAATAGAAGCTCCCCTTTTATTGCCTCCATCTGTTATACCAGTAATGCTCAGAAGATGCGATGCCCCTGATGCTGTAGAACTCCAACGCCCATAACCCTGGCTAGCTTTCCCAAGGATGATGGGAAACATCTTCAGGCTTGAAAACAACATTTTCAAGCCTAACCAGAGAACATCAACATTGCAGGATCAAGAGCCCTATAGAGGGAGCTCGGCATTTCAAACAGGTACTCCTTTAAAACACGGTTCCTTGCTGTAGTATGAGCTCCTCATTTTAAAAAAACAACACTAAATTGCTTTGTTTTGTGATTATTCGTTAGGAGACAGATGCAGACTTCACTTAAGAGTCCGGCAGCTTATGCAAGGGACTCTGAGGAAACTCGCTGTTGGAAGATAAAGTATGCCATCCGCTTCTACTCGCCAGCTCAGCCTCTCATGTACGGTAGTTTGACCCCAATTCCTTCTGCATTACAAGCTTTTTGATCAAACACAGGGTACGATTTTCACATGCCAGCCCACCTGTGGTCCATGCATCTACCGTGTTCAAGTCTCAAGGAAGGTCTTTCCCTCCAAAAGTTCCTGAAATGAAGGAGCACATCAAGAATGGGTCACATACGGCACTGCAGATGTTATTGGGATTAAACTCCCACGATCCCTATCATTGCCTATGCCAGCCAGGGCTGGTGGGAGTTTCAGATCAACAACATCTGGTGGACCACATGTTGCCTGGCTGCTTCTGAATTAAGGAACAATAAAATAGTGGGCAGATCAATTCCCCTCATATTGCTTACTGTTTGATCACAAAATTAGACCCCTGGTGTCTGGCAGACATAGAAATCAACATGCCAACTGTAATGCATAACCCATCTATGGATAGCATGTAGAAGGGAGAAAGCTTTCCTAGATGGAAAAAGCTATTTTTCTTTGAGTTAGCCCCTTGGGGGGCTTCACACGCAGCAAAGACTTGCTGTATCTACATTTTGATCCCTTATCGGATATTTTGGCTAGCTCTGATTCAGATATAACAAGACAACATTCTGTTAGTACATAAAGAAAGACACAAATAGTTTCAGCACAGGACAGCAAGACACCAATCTTCCTTGTGGGGATGATGAGGGCAAGGAGACTCCAGTTGTTGCTGGTGGTCCACCTTGCCTCCCAATGCCCATGGCTTATTTTACTACCTGTGGCTCTTCAGTAAATATCAGAGGAGCAATGTCAGATCCAGATCAGGAAGAAGAGATGGAGAAGGTGGGGAAGGAGACAGAGGGAGAACCCCTAGTGGAAAGGGAAGAGAAGGAAGATAAGAGGGAGGAGGAAAGAATGTTCCAGAAAAGAAGGAGAATATGAAGGAGGCATAGACCAAAGATACAGAAAATATATGGAGGGACATTCAAGAAGAAACTGAACTCGAAGCTGGCCGTTACTTGAAGGTAACGGATCTTTGAGAGGACCGCATGTGTTTAGGATGGGAGGAATCTTGGTCTAATGAGCAGGTCACATCAAGAGTTCCCAAGGCTGAGGCTGAATGGCTTCCACCAGGTATGACTGGTTAGAACAAAAACTTGCGTACTCTTGAGGAGGTTTGGAGGGGATGTGCAGCCATCCAGGGTCCAGAGGGGAGAAAAGATGGCTCTTTGCCAAATAAGGCATTAAAAGAGTTAGCTGTTACTTATGCAAATGATGACATTTGTAGCTATTTCATATCAAATTAGCTCAGGGCTGAGATGACTGAAATACCAACTTCTCCCACATGAAACTCATTAGTTTGAGATAATCTCTGGGGATTTAGTTGCATGTCCCACCAGCAAAAGAAGTATGGTGATAGTAAAATGAGACAGATCCTTTTTGATGGCTGCCCTGAGATTTTATGTGAATGAGTTCAGAGTCTTCACTACATGTAAAAAAGAGTATAAGAAAGAAAGAAGCAACAAAATCTCTCTCTCTCTCTCTCTCTCTCTCTCTCTCTCTCTCTCTCATTCACTCACTCACTCTCACACATACACACATATACTCTCCTGAAACAAATTTTAATTTTGCTAGTGTCGATCCCTTATTTTTTCTATTTCTTGCCTTGTTTTTTCCTCTTCAAGAACTTTCCTGAGTCTCCTGTTTTCTGTTGTTGATTGGGACCCCATTCCAACTTTTCTCTCACTGACTTTTACTCCTAGCAAATACAGAGTCAAGCCTGTAGCCACTTAACTTTCAGTCAGAATAAAAACAGTAAGAGGTTGAAGATGAAAATATCGGCAATGTCTTATTTCTCCAGGTCAATGTGTAGTCTTCCAGCAGCTATGAATTGTTACAGCGGAGAAGCCCAGCCACCTCCCTCGCAGAGGCGAGAGAAGTTTGTAGGGACTGTAAGCAAAGCTACAAATCTAAAGCTCACAAAGCATGCTGCGTGAACAGCAAGGAACAGCATGTAAGCATAAGCAAACAAAAAAAGTTGGCATGTTACCGCCCAAGGGCTGCTGTGTATGTTTCAAAGAGAAGCAAAGGTTTTCCTAATAAAAATGCATACAATGCAGATCCTTCATCCAGAACCAACCTTGACAGCAGCACGTCTGTTTCCCAAACTCTTACCAGATACATGTTGCAAAATGGCATGTTCTCATGGATTTTGGCAGTCACTAATTTTAAGCCAAATCAAAATACCCTTCCTTGGCATTCGGCACTATAAAACACTAAAGAAGCTATGCCTGAAAGTATAAAGCTTTAAAGGTTACCACAACCAGTTTCCTGCCCTGCCCCCACTGGGCATTCACATAACTGAAATCTAGAGATGGGCAGCAAATGAAACACGAAACACTCTTCTGTCGTTGTTACGTAACAAAACAGTAGGACACGTTTGTTACGAAATGAAATGAAACAACATTTTTTCTTCTAGGAATGAAACAATTTGTCCTAGAGGAACCAAAATCACAAGGGAGCTTCCTCAAGCTCTTTCCTGTGAGCCCTCAAATTTGGAGCGGTTTGGGGTTCAGGGAACTGAGGTATTAAACTCCAAAGGGGGTTCCCCTAGGAGAAAATCATTCTAATTGAGTTGGGAAGCTGCTAATCCCCCCCCCCCGGACGAGCGATTAACAGCTTCCTGACTGTGAAGATTCTCAGTCATCCAGGTGAGTTTATCTGGAAGTTGAGTCATGGCTACTGGACTTCTTTTTCTTGAGAGATAGAAATGAAGCTGTTTGGTTGAGCAGTGAAACGTTTCTATCTCTCAAGAAAAAGAAGTCCAGTAGCCATGATGACTCAACTTCCAGAGCTGCTTCCTGACTCAATTAGAACAATTTTCTCCTAGGGGGGCCTTTAAAGTTTAATAATGCAGGTGTCTGAACCCCAAACCTCTCCAAATTTGGGGGGCTTACAGGGAAGAGCTTGAGGAAGCTCCCCTGTGGTTTTGGTCCTTCTAGGACCCAG
This sequence comes from Phrynocephalus versicolor, assembly GCA_023846285.1. Taxonomy (NCBI): domain Eukaryota; kingdom Metazoa; phylum Chordata; class Lepidosauria; order Squamata; family Agamidae; genus Phrynocephalus; species Phrynocephalus versicolor. The sequence goes on from JAHTLZ010000015.1 coordinate 15,360,482, forward strand.
GGGAGCCATTATATAGCATTTCATTTCATTCCAAAATTATTTTAAAATTACATTGGTAACGAGGTGAGATGAAACTACCAAAGAAACAAAATGCTATATTTTTGTTTCGTACCTATGTCTACTGAAATCCATTGGCTCTTAGTTGCCTGTGGATTATGGTATTCTGTTTCTATTTAAAGGAACTTGAATACTTGAAACAGAGGGCTCATGAGGGGACCCATGCCATGGAGAAAAGGTAAAGGCCAGAAAATATGTATGTTTCCCATGGCATACTCACAGGCCTTGTTTCTTGGGGGAGGAATATTAGCTGCCATGAAAATGAGACACAAGGTAATTGTGGTTATCAAGCTTGAAAAGATTGATACCCGATGAATCCAGGATGTTCTGTGGGCAAAGACTCCCTTTGAAAACAATAGGGTTCTATCTCTAAAGGGTTTGCCCCTACGCCCAAATCATATACCTATCCAGACTCCCCTTCTGGAAGGTAACGGGGAAATGGGAACAATGAGAAGACAGTGCTGTATGAGAGAAAGTTCAGCTCTTTTATTTTTGACTTTGGTTCCAGGTTTTCTCTCAGGCCAGGCTAACATAGACGGTTACTTCAAGTGCTACCTCATTCTGTGATTACATTTGTTCCGTGACAGCATTGTTCGCAGTCACATGGTTTTATCCCTGTTAAGTCCCTGTTTTTGTTTACCCATGGGCGTGATTACTTGTATCGTGACAACTGTTACTTCACGTCCTTGTTTCATGACAACTACTGGATTTCCCTGGCTTCGTTTAGCCTTTTTAAAAATTGCCGGGCTTCCGCCTTTTGATATTTCGAATCCCTGCTGTGGGCACATGGGCTGTCTTGGGAGGCCCGGGAGGAGGAGCCAGATGAGCATAGGCGGCTGCAACATCACCACTTCCCGCGGGCGAGCGGCAGTGGCGGTGGCATGGGTGGTGGGCTGAGACACCCTTGCCCTGAACTCAGCAGTCTGTGTGCTGGCGGGCGAGCAGGCAAGGAGAGCTCAGCCCCATCTCCAGGACCCGAGGAGGATGGACCTACACCTGACAGTGGCTCTCCACCTGTCCCTTCAAGAGCCGCCTTCTCCTGAAGGGATAGGCGGGCAGCTGAGCCTGGACTGGCGCAGGAGTTCCTGGCGGCTTTCTCGGTTGTCAAAGTATTCCTAGAGCAAAAGGGGGAAACAGCCATCGCCATTACGTCACATCCCTTGTCTCGGAATAGGAACCAGGAACAAAGTGTGACAAGAGAATCCCCCAGCCTGGGGGCAGGTATGGCTTGTCACGCTCTGTTCCCGGTTCAGGGGTCGTGGTCGAGGTGAGTTCCCACTGTCATGCTATGGACGTGAAGTAAGTTTTTTTCGTACCAGTCCCAAGCAGGACAGCAAAGAGGGATGAAAGGGACGTGAAGTGAGACTAGTGTTTTTCTCTTCTTTCCTTCTCCTTAATACCCTTTCCCCTAGCCTGGGGCTGCTTCCACTCACTTTTAGGGCAAAATGCGCAGTGCTTGGACTTCTTTTCCCCTCCTCTTTTCATGATTTATCTCCTACTTAAAAAACATATTCCACTTTTTCTGGAATGGTTGTTATTTTGGGCTTTTGGGGAAACTTTGCCTGGGACTTAGAGAGAGGTTTACTCTGATTTCCACCTTCAGACTTCTCCATTATGTTAGATCATAACGCAAACATAATCTCAAACTTGGGGTCCCACGGATGTTCTTGGACGGCAACTCCCAGTAGCCCAGCCTGAGGTTTCTAGGAGGTGTACTCCAAGAACATCCGGGGACCCCACATTTGAGAACAAGGGATTGCGTTCTGCTTCCCCTCCCCTTTTGTTCATATTTTCCTCAAAGAGAAGGCTTTGAAGCTGTGTAGCTGGGAGATTATAGCATTTAAATTAGTTTGGACTGACGAGTCTCCAGCTCAGCTTATTGCACCTATTGTGATTTACATGTCATGTTTCATTTAAAATTTAATACAGACTGATACTGTATTCCTTTCATTTAATTTAAGAGGTGACTACAATGACAAATAATATGGGAAATTCTCCAAGATCAAACTGGTCAAATTTGTATTATCCTTCTGTTGACTGCATGATATTCATATAAATGAGAAGCAGCTTTCATAATTTTGACTTTTTTCCTTGGTAGCTAAACTGATAACTGGGGGAAAGCCACCAGGAGCTGAGTGGCATCCGGTTCGGAACACCTCATCCACAGGGAATGAGGTTGGAAAGGGTAGAGAATCACATAGAGATGACATAGCAGGTATTAGTACTGGGAGAATAATGGAATGTGATAGTTTGTCTACTGAAAATAATAGCTGTGGGGGGGAGAGAACAAAGCAGCAGCTGTTGTTGCAGAACCCACTGTACAGGTGCTTCTACGTCAATGCTCGAAGCCTCCAACCAAAAATGGGAGAACTTGAACATCTGGCAGCTAGGGATAACATTGATATAATAGCCATAACAGAAACCTGGTGGAATGTAGAGAACCAGTGGGATACAGCAATCCCAGGCTATAAACTCTATAGAAGGGATAGAGAGGGGCGGGTTGGAGGGGGAGTGGCCATCTATGTTAAAGAAGGGGTAAAATCCAGCAGAATGGAGATTGACAGAGGGTCTGACTCCACCATAGAATAACTGTGGGTTAAACTACCAGGTCCAAGGAGTGATGTGATAGTTGGGGTATGCTATCACCCACCAGATCAAAAACTTGAGGGGGACCTTGAAATGAGGAGACAAATCATGGAGGTGTCTCAGAAGGATAGGTTAGTAATCATGGGGGAATTCAATTATCCCCACATTGACTGGGCCAATGCGAGCTCCGGGCAAGAAAGAGAAACTGGGTTTCTCGACTTGCTGAATGACTGTGCCTTAGAGCAACTTGTCATGGAGCCCACCCGAGAACAGGCAACTCTGGATCTAATACTGTGTGATACTCAGGACCTGGTCAGGGATGTGAATGTCACTGAGCCTCTGGGGAACAGTGACCATGCTGCAATCTCCTTTGCCATGCATGCTGGAGGAAGAGTGTCAAGCAAATCAGACATAAAAACCCTTGGTTTTCGAAGGGCAAACTTCCCTCAGATGAGGAAACTAGTTAGAAAGAAATTGAAGGGGAAGGTTGGAAGAATCCAATCTCTTCAGAGTGCATGGAACCTGTTTAAAACAATGGTAACAGAGGCCAAGCACAAGTGCATACCACAAAGAAAGAAGAACTCATTTAAGGGCAAGAGGGCACCGGCATGGTTAACAAGTGGAGTTAGAGAAGCTCTAAAGCGCAAGGAGAGGTCTTTCTGTAAATGGAAATCCTCCCCAAATGAGGAAAATTAAAAAGGAACACAAACTCTGGCAAAAGAAATGTAAGAAGATGATAAGAGAGGCAAAGAAAGATTTTAAGGAATGCATGGCTAGCAATATAAAGGGTAATAATAAAAGCTTCTTTAAATATGTTAGAAGTAGAAAACCTGCCAGAGAACCAGTTGGCCCTTTGGATGGTGAGGGAGGAAAAGGGGAGATTAAGGAGGACTTGGAAATTGCAGAGAAATTAAATGAGTTCTTTGCATCTGTCTTCACGACAGAAGACCTTGAGCAGATTCCACTGCCTGAACCGCCCCTCTTGACTAAAGAATTAAATCAAATACAGGTTAAAAGAGAGGATGTTTTAGGACTAATTGATAAATTGAAGATTAACAAGTCACCGGGCCCAGATGGCATCCACCCAAGGGTTATTAGGGAACTGAGAAATGAAATTGCAGATCTCTTAACGGTAATATGCAACTTGTCTCTTAAAACGGCCACCGTGCCAGGGGACTGGAGGATAGCAGATGTCACACCAATTTTTAAAAAAGGAGGGGGGACCCAGGAAACTACAGGCCAGTTAGCCTTACATCTGTCCCAGGGAAGATGGTGGAAAGCCTCATCCAAGAGAAAATCTTAAAACACATAGAAGAACAAACCTTGCTGAGAGAAAATCAGCATGGCTTCTGCAAGGGTAAATCTTGTCTGACAAATCTTTTAGAATTTTTTGAAAAGGTCAACAGGCATGTAGATTTGGGTGATCCGGTGGATATAGTCTATCTGGATTTTCAAAAGGCTTTTGACACAGTCCCTCACCAAAGGCTGCTGAGAAAATTGCACAGTCAGGGGATAAGAGGACAGGTCCTCTTATGGATTGAGAACTGGTTGAGATCCCGGAAACAAAGAGTAGGTGTCAATGGGAAATTTTCACAACGGTGAGAGGTGAAAAGCGGTGTGCCCCAGGGCTCTGTCCTGGGACCGGTGCTTTTCAATCTGTTCATAAATGACCTGGAGACAGGGATAAGCAGTGAGGTGGCCAAATTTGCAGATGACACAAAACTTTTCCATGTGATAAAAACCAGAGAAGATTGTGAAGAGCTCCAGAAGGAACTCTCCAAACTGGGGGAATGGGCTATGAAATGGCAAATGTGTTTTAATGTAGCCAAATGTAAAGTAATGCATATTGGGGCAAAAAATCAAAACTTTATCTATCAACTCATGGGCTCTGAGTTATCTGTGACAGATTAGGAAAGAGATCTTGGTGTGTTGGTGGACAGCTCCATGAAGGTGTCTCCTCAATGTGTGGCAGCGGTGAAGAAGGCCAATTACATGCTAGGGATTATCAAAAAGGGGACTGAAAATAAAACAGCCAACATTATAATGCCATTATACAAAACAACAGTAAGGCCGCACCTGGAGTATTGTGTACAATTCTGGTCACCGCATCTCAAGAAAGACAGTGGAACTGGAAAAGGTGCAGAAGAGAGCGACTAAAATGATTACTGGGCTGGGGCACCTCCCTTATGAGGAAAGGCTAAAACATTTGGGTCTCTTTAGTCTGGAAAAAAGGTGCCTGAGGGGGGATATGATTGAGACGTACAAAATAATGCAGGGCATGAGTAAAGTGGATAGAGGGAAGCTCTTCTTCCTCTCACAAAATACCAGAACTAGGGTCCACTCAAATTGAGGGCTGGGAAATATTTTTCACCCAGCACGTTGTTAGTCTATGGAACTCCCTGCCACAGGATGTGGTGATGGCATCTGGCCTGGATGCCTTCAAAAGGGGATTGGACAGATTCCTGGAGGAAAAGTCCATCACAGGTTACAAACCCTGATGGAGATGTGTAATCTCCAGGCTTAAAACCAGGGTAATTCAAGGGCCAGATGCAGGGGAGTGGTATCAGGAGACAGATATCTAGTCTCATGCACTCCCAAAAGCATCTGGTGGGGCCACTGTGAGATACAGGAAGCTGGACTAGAAGGGCCTTTGGCCTGATCCAGCACGGCTCTTCATATGTTCTTATGTTCTTATGTTCTTCCTCTCTCTCTCTATTCCTTTCCTTCCTTCCTTCCTCCCTTCCTTCCTTTTGCAAGAAAAAGAGTTCACCTTGGTTCAGGAAGTGTGATCTCTTGCACCAATGCCAGAAAAGAGTGTGTAGGGGTGCTGGTTGTTGGCAGAGTGAGAACAGAGAAAGCAAAGGCACGCATGCAGGGTGTCTTGAGCACTACTTGCCTACAAACAATTTCTCTTCCTTTTCTGGATAGCTACAGCAGAAGCTGCCATAACCAGCTGCTGATTGGCAATTTCCTTCTCTCTCTCTGTGGAGTCATGTCTGGATTGCCAAACAAAACTCACCTGAGGAAACCTAACTTCCCAAGGTTTTCCCCAGGCTCATTTACAACGAACCAATGCACATTTTTCCTACTTTATCATCAGTGAATACTGTAATTAAATTGTGGTTTTCTGGGCAAGAGATAGTTTCTGCATATAACAGCCAATGTAATTTGAGCACAACTATATATTTTTCCAAACACTTCCCTAATGCTTTAATCTTCACCTTAGCATATTTTATCTTTGAGAAAACTTATTCAATGTTCCTTGTTCTTGTCTTAGACTTAAATAAATCTGCTGATCTTTGTTTACTTATAAGCAGCCTAGTCATTACTGGTTATACCCTCCTGTCCACTGGGGCAAATATCAAGCCTTGTTCCAATATTTAGTTTGAGATCCACTTTTAGAATTTTGCATTTGTAGCAAATCCAGTCTCTAACCTCAAGTAGAGGGTTAAGTTTGGATGATTCATACGACTTGTTCCCTAAACCAGCAGTTCTCAAAGTGGGTGCCGTGGTACCCTGGGGTTCTGTGAGCATATGCCAGGAGTGCTGCAGCAATAATATTTAATTGGCTAAACTTCATTCATCACATTAAAGACAACTGAGTATTAAATTTCCACTATTTTTCCTTCTTTTCCTAAGTATTCAAACTGCTTTAAGGATAGCTGTGCTGTGAATTTTTTCACTCCGACAAGGGTGCTGCGGTGGGGAAAAAATTGAGAACCACTGCCCTAAGCTATTGCTGCAGTAATTTACAAAGGATAACTGTTGTATTAACTTTGTATTATATTTTTTAATATGTGCTATCTTGTGACCTGAGTGGGAGGTAGGTAGGTAGGTAGGTTAAGAAATAGCCTCTTTTTATTTCCTGAACATTCCTAATATTATTATATTTTCAAGATATTAAAATATATCCACTTGCTTAATACAGAACAGAAAAGTGTCCCCTAAATAATTGCTTGAAGAAGAGTGTTTTGTAAACTAAAATTGCACCCCACCTTTTCAATGAAAATATAGCCCAACAGCTAATATTAAAATATGCCCCCACAACATTATAATTAAAGGTTAAAAACAAATCAATTGAAACTATAGCAGCTGGAATATAAACAGAACCTCAGTTAAAATCCTTTGCAGCCTAGATAGATAGATAGATACAGAGAGAGAGAGAGAGAGAGAGAGAGAGAGAGAGAGAGAGATTATACAGATAGATAAATAGATAGGTATAGATATAGATAGATAGATACATAGATATATACAGTATTGATATTGGCTTTTTAAAATATAAATTTTAAAAATATTGTGCAACTTTCTCCTCCGAAGTCCGAGCTCATAATTTCTGAGTTTGGAGGCCGATAGATGGGGTGACACCCAGAAGAAGAGTGTTACTACTTCTCAGGCTCAGATGAAAAGATGTGCAAAAGAGGAACATTCAGGGCTGTTCATGTCCTAGTTCAGGCAAACATTATGAGTTTGGGTGGTTTGTGCCTCTCTGTGAAAATGTGATCACACCACCAAGGAAGACCCAGTGCTGAGAGGAGCTTGTGTGAGCATTGTGTCAAGGCTTTAATACACGCATGTCCAAACTTCGGCCCTCCTGATGTTTTGGACCACAACTCTCAGAATTCTAAGCTTAGAATGCCAGTGGCAAAGGACTGTGAGAGTTGCTATCCAAAACATCTGGAGGGCCAAAGTTTGGACATGCCTGCTTTAATACATTAAAGATACACTTTGCTTAATTGTAGTTGAAATCCCCAAGGACCGCTGTCTTGCATTCACGACTCATGTTCCTATGATGCTAACAGACCTCTGGGTTTACAGCGAATCGTCTCTAAAGGAACGTTATTTTGCTTTTTGCTTGTTCTGTTTTGCTTTGTTTTCTTTTGTCCACTTGCTCTTAATTCAGACAGGCTGTGGTGCACAATACATTTCCAGGTGTTTTCAGTTACAGATCCAAAACATAATGAAGAGGAAGGGGGTTATATTGCTGCCTTGTTTCTCTTCTGAAGGCCCAAAAGGGAAGGATGCAGGGGAGTACTATCAGGAGAGAGATATCTAGTCTCATGTGCTCCTAAACGCATCTGGTGGGGCTGCTGTGAGATACAAGAAGCTAGACTAGATGGGCCTTTGGCCTGATCCAGCATGGCTCTTCTTATGTTCTTCTTATGAACCATCTATGCTCAGAGTTAGTGCTGAGCCTAATTACTAATAGCAATTCTGCCTAATTAGATAATTACACTAACTACCCAATTAACAGAGATTGTTATTAGACAAAGGCAGGTGGAAGCTTGAAGCTGGTGTTACACCCCCCCCCATTTATTTTGTTTTATTTTTCCACTCCAAAGTCAATCCAATCACTTGCTTTCTTTGTTAAGGATTATAGAGAGAGGGGAAGAGAAACAATCAGATAGGATCACCTAAATAAAACAAGTGGGAAGTCTTAATTACTGGTATTTTCAATGGGGGGGGAGAAGATTATAGGGGGGGGGATATTGTCACCTTTTTGTCAAACAAGGGACTCTAGCAGCTAACAAAGCTTTTCCTGACAAGGAATCCAAGCAGTGGAAAGCTGCACCTGCTAGATTTTTTTTTATCTGAAACCCAGCTGTTATTGAAGCAGGGGAGTATTTGTGTTATGTACAAATTTATTTATTAATTAATTTTATTGATGTGCCACTTTTCTCTCCATAGGGGACCCAAAGCAATTTAATTAAAAATTGAACAATAACCACAGGTTTGAAACTATACAGAACTATATTAATACATGGTCCTAAACATTTAAAAAGATTAAAAGCAATCTTACATTATTTATTATTATTATTATCAAATTATCACACTCAGATAAGATAACTATGCTGGATTTTGTCTTACAAATCACTAGTCGAACGCTTCCCAAGTGTTTAGGACTACGTGATGTATTGGCGGATTATGTGAGCAGATCCCAGTAAGGTGGCTTTCTGCAGCTGACTGATGGTGACTTTGGCGGTTACTTCACGTCCCTCTCATTGTGGTTCACCGTCCCACTTGCGACTGGTACGAAATTTGTCAACTCCAATTTCTTCTAAATACTCACTTAACTCTTTAGGCACAGCACCCAGCGTGCCGATTACCACTGGGACCACCTGTACTGGTCTATGCCAGAGTCTCTGAAGTTCAATTTTCAGATCCTGATATCGGGTAATTTTTTCAAGTTGTTTCTCAGTGACTCTTCTATCACCTGGTATAGCAATAGGGTTATTATTATTATTATTATTATTATTATTATTATTATTATTATTATTATTATTATTATTATT
>JAHTLZ010000015.1:15374516-15394021 GCA_023846285.1 Phrynocephalus versicolor
GGATGAATGTGTCACATGGAACATCTTTCATAGTTCCTTTTAAGAGAATCTTTAAGGAAATGGCTTTTTATCATTTTCATTTCAATCGCTCTCTTACAAGAGCTAGGAGGAGATTGATTGGGACATGCCTGCCTGTTACGAAGCAATAAATTCTCCACCTACAGATTGAAGAGACTTATTAGCATTTATTTTTACAGGAATATAGAGCATAGACTGGGAAGAGTGGAATTGCGTGGCTGGATGCAGTTGTGCTGCGCTCAGGAATTGGATGCAAAAGAGTAGACTTTTTTTTTTTTTTTTAAAAAAGGCAAGTTTCTCACTTGAAGTCCCTTTTGAATGAGGGTTTGGGGATATCAGATGCTGTGTGTCTGTTTCTGTTTCTCTGTATATGTGTGTGAACACCTAAGCACGAGAGAGAGAGAGAGAGAGAGAGAGAGAGAGAGACTTCCTGCTTTTACAACACTGGAGAACGTTTGGCTATCCAGACGGATTGAGCCATGACCTGTAACGAAAGGAATCATGGACAGTGTAGTCCAAAATACCTGGGGACTCCAAGGGCTGCCCACCACTGTTTCAAATGGACATGTAAAAGGCTGAATCTGGGGCCTTATGTATTGCAAACAGATCATTTGCCAATGAGCTACAGGCATGGGGCAGCTGGTGCCCATTGAGGATGATGAGGCAAAAGGTGCAACAATCAATGATGGACAGAGCTGGGAACAAAAGGGGGCAGTTTTTCTTGTGCTTCCCCCTAACTCCCCCCCCTTCCAGATGCCGAGGGCAGCAAGCGAGCGTTCAGGTATACACAGATTCAAGGGTCCTTCAGGCAGGCAGGCAGGCTTGCAGGCAGGCAGGCAGGCAGGCAGGAATGGGATCTGGGGGACAGCTTGAACCTGAAGTGAGGCATCATCCATCTTCCCCTAATGGAGGAGTATCACACTCATTCTTCATAGGGCCTGGACTAGGCAGGGTACAGGAGACCTGTGTTTTATTCTCTTGACATCTCGGGGTGGTGGTGGTGGTATTTCATCCCCTTTCCAACTGGATCAAGACTACAGTACTGCTGGGAGAGAACATGCCCCACCTCAGTTCATAGAGGGGGTAATGTCCTCTGCTCTGGTCATGAGCCACCAGAGACTTGAATACCCACCACAGTGGGTAGGCCACCATTGTCAACTCTGGTTTGAAGCGACGGGCAGCAGCTAAAATGTTCAGGACTTGTTTTCTGGCATTTTTCATGGCAGGGGAGGAAACCCATATTGACTGCACCACTTCAGGCTGTGAAGATTCTACTGAGCTGGCCCTGTGCCTTTCTTATGGAGAGACCCCATGGCGTTCATGCTACTGCGGTGCTGCCCATCGGAGTGAAACAGACACAGAGGAGTTTGTAATGACCAAAAGATTAGCTGCTGCTTTTAAAAAAATAGCTGCAACCAAACCCTCCATGTATTAATATCATGGCCGCATTTTAATGGGTCAGATTCATCCTGCTGCTTTCGAAGCAAGTATGGCTGGAATGACTTTTCCCCATTAGTCAGCCTGTATAAATCCTATTACCTGCCGCAACTCCGCTCCTCCTCCACCACCACCGCCCCCTGCCAAATACAGGGTGGAGAAATTCTCCTGTTCCCTGCTGGCCTTGGAAACCTAATTTTCTAGCACACCAGAGGTTCTTTTCCTTCATTAATCATATTTGCTTAATAACCTTGTTGCCTCTCTCCAGAGCTGGAAACTGACAGGGTCGCATGAGGTAATTTGTGAGGTGGCTCAGCTGGTGGGAAGGCGCCCTGGATGTCCGGTCAGTCGCAGCCTCTGCATATGGAAAGGATCCTTACTAATTTGCTTTCCTAAGCTCGCCTGAGATGCTACCTCAGGCAGGCAGGTGCCTCCTCAAACAGGGCTCCCGTTTGCACCCGGATAACAGACCTGGTAACTGTGAGCGTGGGTAACACTCTGAGTGTGGTTTTGATTGACACCCTGCGGCTGAGCCAGGGTATCTCGCCACCAGGATAATCGTAGCTGACACCTAAGAAGAGATTACACATCAAGCCTGTGCATTCATTAGTCCATTGTACTTGGGGTTGCTCTCATTAAATGAAACCACAGCTGCTATCTAGAAGCGATATTTGATACCTCCCTGCAGGATAGATGATGAGCCAAATCCTGTCATCTCTGCCCTCGATGGGAGTTTTGCAAGCTCCAGCTCAGTCTCCCTCCATTCTCATATTTATGTAGGTGACAGAAATGAGGAGGAATTCCCCATTCTCTTTGTTTTCTCCGCTGCCTACTGCTTCTTTGCTCAGATCTCCTCCTCCTCTTCCGTTCATTATTCCATCTCACATGCTTCTTAGATTATCATTATTACAGCACCGGCAGCATCGTGCTTATAAATCTTTTGAAATTTATCCCGCTGCAGTGTGAGGCACTGCAAAGAAGGGCTGCAAAGTACCTTGCACAATAAAAGTGTCACAGGAAGACCTGATAAATAATACCACCTTGCGGTTTCTTTTCATTAACAAAAAGGGAATAATTAAGTGCAGCCACCTATGTGAAGGCAATGACATACATAAATAAAACAGCTGCCTGTTGCAACACTTGCAGGCAGAGGGGTATTGGGAAGGTTCAACAATGTATTTGAAGCCGTTCCAGGTGCTTCCTGGCACCTGTTCCAACGTGGGCTTCTTTCAAAGGAAGGTGGATATTTTTGAATGCATCTCCTTATCAGCTGTGACAATTCACATGTGTCAGGAGGGAGTCAGAGTGAGGGTGAACCTGTCGGTTCTCTTTGCTCATTCAGTGGGATTGGATAGAAGCAGCCATTGGTGTCCTTCTGTGGATGACTGATTTGTATTGCATTGTGCTGGTTGCCCTCTTATTGGGATGCTTGGGTTGAAATGCAGATGCTTTGTAAATGTTCAGGATGTGGCCAGATGACTAATTATCCCAGCCTGGCCTGGGCTAGATAATTCTGAACAGGGTTGGTTTTCGGTGTGGTAGGCTGGTTGGGGTGATCCTTGCATCCAAATGCAAAGATCAAGTGGTGTAGGGGACGGAAGCCACATAACACCTCAAGTGATCTTATATGGCGCTTCCTCCCTATAATGGGAAATTTGTTTTATTTATTTATTTAGATTTGTCACCACCCATCTCCCCAGAGGGGACTCTGGGCAATTTACAATATAAAACTCAATAAAACAATGGATATTAAACATCTAAAAACCCTCCAAACTAACAACCTAAATATAAATAATTATTAAGAATAAGAGGTGGTGCTTTAAAAGACAGCCTTTGATGTTAGCCATCTCCAGGAGCAATGAAGACCGCTGTAGAGAAGGCTCAACTCCTAGACCCCGTCAGGTGAAATTCTCTTGTTGACGGGGCCTGCAGCATACCCTCCCTGCATGCTCAGGTGGGATGGGTTGATGCAATGGGGATGAGGTGGTCCCTCAGGTAACCTGGCACATGCCATGCAGGGCTTTAAAGGTGATAACAAATACCTTGAATTGGACCCGGAAGCGTATTGGCAACCAATGTAGCTCTCAAAGCAAAGGTGTTACATGCGCTGATCTTGCAGCACCAAGAATAACCCATACCACTGTCTTCTGGGCCAGCTGTAGCTTCCAAATACTCTTCAAAGGTAGCCCTGTGTAGAACACATTGCTACAGTCTATGTGGGAGGTCACAAGGACCTGAGTGACTGTTTGGATGGCTTCCCGATCCAGGAAAGGGCACGACTGGCACACCACACAACATTGTGCAAAGGTCCTCCTGACCACAGCTGCCACCTGCTCTTCAAGCAGTAGTTGTGAGTCCAGGAGAACCCCCAAGTTGCACACTGGGTTTGTCTGGGGCAGTGCAACCCCATCCAAGACTAGGGATGACAAATTCCCGGATACAAAAGAGCCATTCGCACACAGCCACTCCGTCTTACCAGGGTTTAGTCACAGCCCTGTTGCTCCCCATCGAGGTCCCTACAGCCCCCAGGCACCGAGACAGCACAGTCACCGCCTATCTTATCTCACCCAGGATGCAGTGTATAATTGAGTATCATCGGCATACTAATGATATCTCACCCCGTGGTGATAGATAATCTCACCCGGCAGTTTCATGTAGATGTTGAACAGGAGCAGAGAGAGTACTGAATCCTGTGGCACACCATAATGGAGGGACCGTGGGTTGGATATCTCACTCCCTATCACCACGGAGTGAGACCGATCCTGGAGGAAGGAAGTGAACCACCACAGAACTACACCGAACACTCCCTACTCCCTGCACTGGTGAAGCTATAGTTTGGAACACCCAGGAACAGAGTTCGTTTTTGCGCCCTGTCCTCCCCCCCCCCAACCATGTCTCACCCACCCAGCAAAAGGAGGCAGATCCTGGGGGAAGAGTGGGGGAGGGGGAGAAGGGTGTCTCCTTCTCATGCCCTCTTTGTGGGTCTCCTTTCCAGTTAAGGCTCTTCTGTGCAAACTGCACCACGTGTGGATTGCGCCAAGCAGGCAATTTGTTTTTCAATCATCAACTCTGTAGCACGCTTTCCTCTCCTCCTTTCCCTTGGCTAAGGCTTGGCAATTGTTAGCCAGGGAAAAAGAGGAGGAGAGGGAACCAGGCGATGGGATTCCCCCTCCCCCAAACAGCACCTCCATCGCACACTTTCCTTTCCTCCTTTCCCTGGGATAACAATCACTAAGCCTTAGTTGGGGGGGAGGGGGAGCAATCGATGGAGGTGCTGCTTGGGAAAAAAAACCATTGCCTGCTTCCCTCTCCTCCTTTCCCCTGACTAAGGATCGCCAAGCCTTAGCAGGGTGAAAGGAGGACTGCTAGCAGGATGGGGCATGGCTTCCTCCTCCTGCTCCCCCTCCAGACACACCCAGATTGCTGTGCACCCCAGGGCAAATGCACTCTTCTGCCCCTCCCTAGTTACGCCAGTGACTCCCTGTGCTCTTCAAAAAGCATTTGAAGATAAGATCTCCTTCCTTGCCCCCTCTTCTGGGGGGGGGGGCAGGGTTTAATTTAATTTAAAGCTTCCTAAACCCACCACCACCACCCCACCACCCCCTCTTCAGGTTGTGAAGTTTGCCTTTGGGAAGCCTTAGGGAACCTGAGAATGGGGCTGGGGGTTGGGGCTGTTGCCTTTGGTTTTAGAACATTGCCACTGGGAGGCCAATTGCCAGACTGAGGCCACTGCAAGCAATCCAGCAATAATTTTCTGGTATAAAAAGCTCCAGTCCTCCATCCTGGGCTTCTCCAGGGCAAAAGGGATCCCAAGGAAGCCTCAGTACCTGAAAGGTGGGGATAGGTAGGTTAAAATTCATTTCAATTCAGTTCAAGATTTTTATTGCTGGATGATGGACTCATCCACGTTGTGCAGTGCAAACTTACACCAACAGAATTTTAATCTCGGGTGGGTGGGTGTATTTTCTATATTTAAAAAAAGAATTTGAAAAAAATATCTCAACTAGTTTGCTGGTGGCAGTTACTGTTCCACCTGAAGGGCCTTGAATTGCTAGGAGGGAAAAAAACTCTCCCCCATCTTAAAAGAGAAGCATCGTGCTTTTTAATGGAAGAAATAAGTAAGCTGGGAGCAGCCATTACCTGAGATTTATTCAATTCTGTAAATTTAAATCAGATTCAAACTGCTTTGCTTGACCAGTTTCCTAGCAAAGGACCTTGAAACTACTCAGAGAATCCTCTTCCTTACATATGAATTCCGTTTCCCAGGGACTTATGGGTGTGTCTTCATTTACCTTTTTCTATCTGTCCTGTTTAAGCCCCCCACCTTTCTTTTTTAAACCAACTCAGTAGCGAGGAATTTTTGCCAGGACTTTCAGGTGAGGAAAAGTCATTCTTCCATTTCTCTGAAACAGCATATTATGATGGATGCAACTGCCAGGTTGCAGCTAATGGATAATGCAATATAAAACATAATTACTTGAGTGTAACAAATTTTTCTAAAAAGCCCTGTGTTCATAGAAACCTCACCGAAGCCAGTCGATTTATTGCAAGCGTTCTCACAGAGAAAGAGCACTGTGTCTTGCTGAAGAACAGACATATAAAGATGTGTGCCATGTATTTCATGCTACAAGTCATTAATGGCTTTATTCCAGCTCTCCCCTGGTAGGATGCAGCCTGAGACCGACTCAATCTAAAAGTCAGGGGGAATTTCATACCACGCTCAGTGCAAACGCATATGCTTGCCACCACTCGAGAGAATTTAACTGGTTGCTTCCTGCTGGGTGTGCCACCTAAAATTAATCCCCAGTTCTTCTGTGAGGGAGATTGCATTGTTCCTACATACGTCTGTTTATAGCCAATGTAATGCCCTGTGTGTTTCTACAGAAGCTAGAGAAGGACGCGTGACCTTTTGTCACTAGATGGATGGATGGACAAGAGCAACTGATTTTACACACCCAAAGTGAGGAGAAACCTGATGCTACCACCTCACCTCAAGGTTTTAAGTCTCCATCTGGCAACTTTACTTTCACCACAGATCCAGCAGCTGCAACATCTGTCCAGAATAATCTTGTATGCTTCTCTTTAGCTTTCCCCCAACCTTCCCTCTGCAGTTCCCAGCGCGGTGAAGAATCCTGACAATCTGAAAATCTGTCTTTTCTGGATGTTTCAGTGGCCCAATAACAGCATTGTCAGATTGTATTAGATGCCTATTAACAAATGCTTGTTTTGTTTTGGATAATTTTCTTTAATAATAATAAAAAATAAAGGTGTTGTCAAACACTTACACAATGTATAAATATGAAGCCTCACTGCCTTTCCCATGGAGACAATCATGAGCAGAAAATAAGGGGCACCATACCTCATTCCAGATTGGGAATAGGGGGGTGGCTTTTTGTTGTTTGTGATTGTGTTTGGCTTTTTTCCCCTTCACATTTGGCCTTGTGCCGCTTCAAATGAATCTAGCAAAACCTAAGCTTGGAAAACATTATTTTTTAAGGCTGCAGCTTCTAGAATCCACTACTTGACCAGGCTGGTTTGTGGATTCTGGAACTCATACTTTACAAAATGTCCGCAGATGTAGACCTAAAACTCTTGGGTTGGTAACACTGAATCTGCAGGAAAGGTGGTTATTCCATTTCTTGGCTGTATGCTCCCATCTCACAATTGATTGCAAAAGCTCCCAAAATGAGATTAGCATCCAAGCAGGGAATTTCCTTAGAGGCATATGGCTGAGCAATCAGGTAACTATTTAACCATGGATCTGTTCATTCATACATTCATCACTACCCAACCATTAACCCACATATTGCTGTGCCAAAAACAACAGCTCTTGGTTAATGGGCAGGCATTGAGACTGTTGCTGTGCGTGCATTAAGTACACCCAGTAGATATGTGGAGATTTGTGGTTTTGGACTACAGCTACAAATAGAAGTCCATAAACAGAAATCTGCACACCTGTAATACATATCATATACTGTAGACACAAGTGCGCAATTATGGTTTTCCTTTTTGTTGCTTCTATGCCACTAGACATAGTCACCCACTTTGCCATGGCTAAACACCTCCGGGTCAGCCACGCAGCCATCCAGACTGTGACAAAGTTTAGAACATCTTTGGTGATGACAATTTTGTTGTTGATTTGGATCTACAGCTTCCAGATTTCTTTCAGTCTGGAGATTTCTGGGAGTTATGTTTTCAAAAGGGTGATCCAACACATCCTTTCTGGAGGGAAGCAGGCTGAGAGGCTAGTGAATCAAATGAAGATCCCTGTCCTTTTGAAAGCCATAAAAGGCAGGGAATCTTATATCTCCCGTGGCTGCCATAACAAACCCAAAATCTCCTATTCCTTTTCATGCCTGGACTCCTACCAATGTTTACCATCCAATAGATTTGGAAGAATGAACAGAACAGCCTGTAATTTTCCAGGAAAAGAAAACTAAACAAGCATGGCACAGTTAGAAGGTGCTGGACAAAGGAGACCTAGGATGTGGTCCTCATTTCAGCCATAAAGCCCACAGGGCAGACTTGGGCCTGTCCCTGTCTCTCTGCCAAAGCTTACTTGCTGGGTTCTTCTAAGGAGAACTTTGAAATGGAGCAGGCGGTGTGAATGCTGCCTTATCTCCTTGGAGGCAGGTTATAATACAAACAGAATTAACAGTGATGAAATCCGTCTCTCTCGCTCTCCCTCCCTCTCCTTGGGATCTTTAATAATACTGCAAGAGGGGGAAACAGGGAAGTGGCAAAACCACAAGGAGCAGTCCACATAATGTCTCTCCTCTCCTCTCCTCTCCTCTCCTCTCCCTCCCAGTGTTAGCTGAGCCAGGCTAGCAAAGTGACTGGGTTTGAAAGCCACCCTTCAGGCAGCACCAGAAGCTTGACCACGAATTTGTGCAGGAGAGATTTAACCTGAAAAGAGAGAGGTGTTGTGACCTCTGGTCTAGTGATGCCCTTTTATTACTGATGGGCAAGAAATATTTGGGCAACTCAACTATTACTTTCAGTTAACAGCTGGAACAGAGCCATGCTTGTGCATATCTAAATCAGGGCTGGATCCGATGGGGAAGACCTTCTATCCCAGTGAGGCATGAATGGTCACTGCTCATCCCAAATGAAGAGAGCATTTACTGGGAGAAGGGTCAGGACTGAAATTTTACATGCCATATATTGCTTTAACACGAAAAACAAAAACCCAACTCTCTTCGGGAAAGCACTGATATTTTTACCAAAACAAAACACAAACTGAAAAAGTAACACCAGAACCCTGGAAATCAAATTTGTGCCACGATATTATGCACACACTGACTTAACAGTTTCCAACCTACTGGGAACATGGGCTGCTTTCCCACCTCATTCCAAGCTGCCTGGGGATTTTTTGTTGACAAGCAGAAGCAAGATATTCTTGGCCCATGTCATTTGGATTACACACAACCCATGGCCCCTTTAGATGCGGGCAAAATTGGGTAGAGCTGCTCCAACCACAGTCATGCAATAGAATCTAACAGTATTAAGTGAGACACAGGCAATGTCACATGGACGGTGGGAAAGATATTAATAATGTCATTACAGAATCACATAGATATAGGGGAAGAAATATTCCATCAGGCTGAAGCTACAGCTGAATAAAGGAGTCATTTCAGAGTTCAAGGCTGCCTGGAACCCAGATTTGTAAGCATTTTTCTTAATGCCATATGGGGACTGGTTGCAGTTATTTTAGGATACAAGGAAAGACCTTACATATGATCAGAGGTAGTTTCCTGTTACACATGCTGAGTCTGGGGCTCAGTTGCCAAAATCTGCAGATCATATAAAGCTAGGATTGAAGGTTGTTGTTGTTTAAACAGATGGACCTTCCGCAGGTTGTGGTCTTATGTTTATTGCAAGTGGAGAAACTGTTTTTATCTGTCACCCCATCTCTCACTAGAACTTATTTTTTTAATACTTGTGTGCCTCTTTTCTCCAGAGAAGCCAAGGCAGGGCGTATGGCTCTCCTCTCCTCTGATCCTTCAGTGCAGGATAAAAACAGTGACCTAGCTCAAGGTCAACCATACAGCAGATTTCATGGCTTAGCTGTGGCCAGAGGAACCTTTTACATTTTTTTTTACCTGTACTGACATTTGAATTTCTCTTCTGCCCTAGTGATAAGTCAGGATCCTCCTCTAGACCTGTGAAAAGCAGGTTAGCTTTAAAAAGGATGGAGGGGGTGCAATGCAGTCTTTGTGGACTACATCTGTGTACAAAATATAGGAAGGAATGGTCATGAGATAGCCTTGTGGTGCAGTGGTCAAACTGCTGTACAGCAGCCAAACTTTTCTCCTGATCCAGGGTTCGATCCCAGGTATCTGGATTAAGGTTCATTCAGCCTTCCATCCTTCCGAGGTTGGTAAAACGAGTAATGTGTAGCAACGTGTAGCTTGCATGATAACCTTGTAAACTGCCCAGAGGGTGCTTTAAGCGTCATGAGATGGTATATAAGCAGCATGTTTCTACTTTACAGTCTCCTCCATATTATGTAGCATCTATTATCTGAGAGAACCGCTTTATTATGCCTTGGGGTAGGGCCAGCTCTGCTTTTTTTCTAGGCCTGTGATTTTAGTATACCACATTACAAACTCTGTGCTTGCATATTTGTAAAACAAATCCATGCAAGAGTCAGAATCCAACAGGTACTCCAACAAGAGTAGATCTATTGAATGGTTGGGATTTGCTTAAGTATTAACTTACCATTTGTTTACTGATTCACAAATCTACTGAAGTTGTTGCTACCATTCGGATTTAGGTTGAAGTCTAACTGGACACTGCAACAGTTTTCCACAGCCCACTCAAATGTCGCAAAAGGCACACTCTAATGACTGTATAGAAGACACATACCTGCCAGGTTCACTGTGTCCCTGTGTCTGCAACAGTCAAGAGGTAACCAAAGTAACTCTTGTATTCATTTTTAAGGAGACTCGACCTAATCATTCCCTTGCATTCGAAGTGAACAAGCTTTCATAAATCACAGCTATACTGTACTGCAGACTGGCTAGTGCTGAGTGAACTCCAACAGACACTGTGAAGGGTCTTCCAATTTTAATGGGGCAAATGTTTTAATGAGGCAAATACTTCATATGGAACCAAGGAAGCTTAATTGAAGGTTTTAAGGAAAGGGAATGTGATTGCTGCTAATGGCTCCATACTCCCATGCCTGTTGCAAGAAGAGCCCTTGCTCATGACAATGTTTAAATATCATTGAGTCTGGTAGAAGAAGAGACAGATTTGCAAGCAGATGAACACCGACAAAGAAAAAGGCCTTAGCAAACCTAGATTTTGCATGTTCCTCTGCTCTTACTTTAGAATGATTTTGAATCTGATCTAGGGATTCAACTGCATCCATGTGACTTCTTCCAAGAGCTCTTTGACTGTGTGTATGGTAGCACTTTACAGGGCTTTCTCACACACTGCTTAGACTAATGGTTCTGAACCTGTGGATCCCCAGATGTTCCTGGACTGCAACTCCCATAGGTCTTCATCACTAGCTGAGCTGGCCAGGATTTCTGGGATTTGCAGTTCAGGAACATCTGGGGACCCAAAGGTTGAGAACCACTGGCTTAGACCATTATTTTATTCCAGGGGGAGGGGGCATCCTGGAGCAGTGCAGTTTTGCTCAAGGCTACACAGGCTATTTCTTTTTCCCCAGGAGGCATAGTGGGGAATTCAATCCCTATATTCTGGCTTTAAAGATAGGTATATCTAATACATGGAGCTATCTAGGCAGCTAGAAACGGCTAGAGTTGTGGGTAAGGATGCCTGCCTTCCTTCCGAGGTCGGTAAAATGAGTACCCAGCTCGCTGGGGGGGGAATGTGTAGCCTGCACACTGTAATTAAAATTGTAAACCGCCCAGAGACCACTTGTAGTGGTATGGGGCGGTATATAAGCAGAACACAGGTTACCACATAGGTTTTGGAAGGGCAATGCAGGGGAGGAATGTGGCAGGGTTAGAATTAAAAAAAACACCACCACATTATTCAGTGGACACTGAATATATTTTAGGAATTGCTTTTTGCTATTTTGATTCACTTGGAACAGCCAGCTCAGAATAACATGGACTGGAGGAGAAGAAACAAATGTAACTTGGGTTTCATTTCATTTTATTATTTATCCTAAAGCGGATCCTATGTGGTTTACATTGTTAAAAACAAACAATATTAAAAGATAAACGTTCAATCAATCCTTGGCATATTAAAATGCGATTAAACTGGTGTCGTGTTAAAGACAGCTTTGACCATTTTCAAAAAAAATAAAATGACATAGAATTCGTTAAAAAAAAATTAATAGGGAGCCAGATACTGGAGAAGCCCTTCTTCAGTCTCATGGTGGAACAACAGACTGGCCTGAGTGCTTGGAATCTGTAGCCTTCAACCTGTTGTCAAGGTGCACCTTCTGTTAGTTCTAGGCAGCCGGGACCAGGACGAGATAGGGAGAGATTCAGGGGGGCAATGTTTTTGGAAAATAAAGCAACGTTTTAAACCTAGACCTTGACATTTTGTGGAATAATGATAATACCATTTTTTCATAACTCAGCAGATAGCTAGGCAGGAAATACAGCAGAAGCAGCAGACATAACCCAGGTACTACCAATTATCAGCCACAACATCAAAACTCACTGAATGAGCTTAGAAACGGCACACACCCAGTCTTCCATAGATCCATTCTCAACCCAGGTAGCCAGTTTCTTAAAAAATTAAGGTAACGGCTTGGGATCTCAAGAGGATCTCTTCCATCATGTCCAGGGAAGTACGGGCCCTTGTTTGCTGCCTTTCATTAGCAGACTGTCAGCTTTATTGAGAACTGCTGCCTGCTAACTGGTCTATCTATAATGAAGGATGTAGGCCCATTCCGTCCTTACAGAAACCTTCTGCAAAAGTGCAGCGGTTGCTCCCACCTGCCCTCTTAAAGACACAGAAACACATATGTTGCTTTGCTTGGCAGCAAATAGATCCAACATCACAATGGCAGTCCCCCTATCCATGCAGCCACTGCAAAATGTGCTGTGGATACCCCCCTCCCCGCCCCCGTATCCACAGCACATTTTGCAGTGGCTGCATGGATAGCGAGATATTACTTCAAGTTCTCTGCCTATAATATCAAGAAGTATTTGTCTTGTGGGGCACTGCCTTTGTGCTGTAATTTTAAAAGCAACTGCCAAATACACCACATTTAACATCGGTATTCAATATCTGACAGTAGCAGCTGTTAGATGTCACTGCTTGATATTTAACTTCAGTATTTGATACCTGTCACCCCTGGACAAAGTGATAAACCATCTCACAAAGGAAATACAGTACAGTCCCTTATGTCACCCTAACAAGCAATAGTACTTGACGTTCGGCAATATGCAAGATACACTCTCCTCATGTCAGGAAATTCTAAATCCTATTGATTTCTGTGAGGAACAGGTAGCCTCTATATTAATTGCCCTGTCTGTTTGCTGGAGTAACTTGCTGTGGAACCAAGGCTGAGTAAAATAGCCAGCCTGTGTAGCCTTGGGCTTCACAGTCCCAGAGGGCTTAGTAAACCACTTCTGAGCCCACTCTACCCAGGATACCCTGGAAAGAAATGCTATAGGTCAGAATCAACTTGACATCATGTAGTATTGTATGAGTGCTTAAATCATGCCCAGTACTTTAAAAATCAAAATATCAATTCAAAATCATAATTGTATATCTATTGAAATAGCCATACTAATCATATTTATTTATCTTGCACTCTACACTAGAGTGCATTATGGTAAGATCATTGAGCATTGCTAACTTCCCTCTCCACCTTTCCCCTGACTAAGATTTCCCATGCAAACTCAAGGTTTATCCGCATTAATAGACACACCTACACCCACACCAACCCTAAGATACAATTCCTTGGAATGGGCAGTGATCCAAGAAGAATGTTGCTAATTAAAAACAAACCAGTAAAAACATTCAATTAAAAATAGTCTGGCTGCTCCCCACTCTACACCTGATACCTATGGCTGCAGGTTGAGCAGAAAGGTTTTCAGACCTCCTCTCAATCTGAACAAATCTGGTTTTATATGAAGGTGTCAGCACTGGCATAGCTAGGGAGGGACGGAAGAGGGTATTTCCCCTGAGGCACGCAGCAATCTGGGGGTGCCTGGAGGGGGAGCAGGAGGAGAAAGCCATGTGCCATCCTACCAGCAGTTCCCCTTTTGCCCTACTAAGGCTTGGTGATCCTTAGTCAGGGGAAAGGTGGAGAGGGAAGCAGGCAATTTTTTTCTGAGCATCACCTCTATATCACGCTCCCCCTTCCCTTTCCCCCCCAACCCCTGCTAAGGTTTGGGAGCATTAGCCCGGGGAAAGGAGGAGAGGGAAGTGTGCAACTGAGGTGCTGCTTGGAAAAAAATCCCATTGCTTGCTTCCCTCTCTTCTTTTCCCCAGGGTAATGATTGCCAAGCCTTAGTCAGGGGAAAGGAGGAGGGGGAAGCATGCTATGGAGGTGCTGGAAAAAAAAAACAAATCGTCTGCTTGGAACTATCCACACACTGTTTGGTTTGCACAGGAGAACCTTAAATGGAAAGGAGATCCACAAAGAGGGCATGAGAAGGAGATACCCTTCTTTCCCTCCGCCACTGTTCCCCCAGGATCTGGCCTCCCTTGCTGGGTGGATGAGACATGATTGAGGAGGGGAGGGGAGGGTGCAAAAACTGACTTTTGTCCCCGGGCACTGCAAACTCTAGTTACGCCACTGGATGTCAGAGAATGACTTCCAGTTCCGGTTACAAAGTGGCAAGACAACTTGATAAGTCTTGCAGCTTATCAAGCTGAATTCCTCCAGATAAAAGGTACTCTAAGAAGGGTAAGTCTCCTTGGAGGGGAGACAAAGAGAGGCAGCAACTGTCTGATCACGGAGAAAGTGGCAATGAGCTTTGCTGGTCCAGAAAAATGTCTTATTTTCCACTGGAGGAAAACTGGATGCCATCAACTAAGCTGCTGCTGTTGGCACTGCAGAAATGTAAAAAGCTGTAAGTATTTGGCGTGCCATGAGTAAAACTGCTTCCATCCCTCTATTTCTCTCTGTGAAGTTTCATTTTAGCGATGTTTGGAATTATTTCTTCAAAGAAGCACTAACCTGATCCCCTTTGTAGAAGAGTGGCTTTTGGCGAAGGGGTGTGAATGTGTGGAAAGACAGAGCTATTTGAAGAAGTGATTTCTCCCTCACTTGTTTTGTGAATTTGCTTTACCTTTTTTGCCAATTGCTTTCCTGGGCTGGTATAAAACTATTTTTAAAGGAAACTTATTTTTACTTTGTTCTCTTTATATGTGGTCGACATAAGGACGCAGTTTAAGAGCAGTGCTGGGAAAGCTGTTTTTCGAAGGAATGTTTATTTGACCTTGGTTGGATTCCAATGTTTTCAAAATAAACTGCTGGACAGTATCTGCTCTCTGCTTTGTTTCTTTTTTTTTTCCAATATAGCCTCCTGCTTCTACACCCCTCCCTCTTGGAACCTGAGTGGCAGAAACTACAACTATATCCTTTGATGTGAGTTATAAGAACACAATGATCTGGAAAATGTTGTCAGATCAACAGTTTGCTAACACAATTTTCTATGGATTACAGAAAATAATAGACACTCTTACATCACAGATGGAACCACCTTTTGAAGAAACAGATACAGTGGTACCTCATATAACGGAGGGTTTGTATAGCGAAAAATCCGTACAAAGGAAAAAAATCCGCCCCCTCCTCCCCCGCCCACCACCTGCGACCGCCCGGGAAGAGGAGGGGGGCGGATATTTTTTTCCGGATTTTTCGCTAAACAAACCCTCCTGTTGTTCTGCCGGCCTTGCCGGCCCGGGCCGCCCCTCCCAAGGTGAGAGGGAGCCAAGTGCGGAGGACGAGGGCAAGCCTGGCCAGGAGAAGCTGCCCCGCTTGTCCCAAAGGCCGGCTGCACGTCCTCGCGCTGCCTGGTGGAAAAGCTGCTGCGCGCCGCCGCTGAGGCCGCTGTGGCTCCGGCGGGGGGAGCCCTTATCAGGGCTCTGATCGGGGAGCCCAGCTGATCAGCGGCCTGTCAGAGGAAAGAAACAGACCGGCCGGGGCGCCGCGAGGCCGCGCGCCTCCGCCGCCGCCGGTCACGAGCGGTGCACCACTGCCACGGCCGCCGATCGCCTTGCTTGTCCAAGGCCCCGATCCTCGGCCACCAGGACAAAGCTGGGAGCCCTCCCCCGGCAAGGAGAAAGAGGCTCTGATGGGTGGGGGGGCGCCGGCTGGAGCGGACAAACCACGCGTCCGCAGCAGCCAAGGATCTCGCCCTCTTTTTCCCTCCCTGGCGGAGGTGGGGGAAGCTGCTGGTGTGTCCGGCCGAGACCCCTCCTTCTCGGGCGCCTTTCCCCCCCCATCTTTTTTTTCTCTCTCGGGCATGCTGGAGCGCGGGCGCGCGCCTGCTTTGGAAGCGGGTGAAGGCAGCGAGGGGATCCACACGCGCGGCAGCAGACACAAAGGGGCGGCGGCGGCAGCATGGGCGGCATGGACCGTGGGGGCAGACCCGGGCCCCCCAGGAGGAGCAGGAGAGGAAGGCTGGCCAGTGGCAGCCTCTCGGGGCCACCCGGTGCCCCCTCGACAGCCGAGCGCCTCGCTGCCTCCAAAGCCGCCGGGCGCAGGTGAGGGGGGGGATTCCCGGCGCGGTCCCGCCGAAGCCCCCCACCCCAGGCCAAGCGGCGCACCCCACTCCCTCCCCCCACCCCCGCGGCCACCTCCACCCGACCACCTGCGGCCGCCCGGGGAAAGAGGGAAGGAGGGAGGGGAGAGGAGGGGCGGCAGACACGGAGGGGGGGGTGAACCGGGGAGGGGCACCCTTACCTGGCACCTGCACGGGGGTCCACCACCCGCCCGCCCCCCCTTGCCCAAAAAAACCTAACGCCATTGGAACGCATTGGAACGGATTACATCCAGTTTCAATGCATTCCTATGGGAAATTAGGGTTTGTACAACGGAAAACTTATATAACGTAATTTGATTTGGAACCAATTAATTACGTTATACAAGGTACCACTGTATTTTTAATCTTAATTAGGATACAGAGCAAGAGCAGAGGACTGATTTTAGTCTATAGATAACTAAAACAAGAACTGTGCAGGATGAACTCATGAAGAGAGCTGAATTTAGTCTGGATCAGGAGATAGAACCAGAACAGAGAGCTGATTGTCATCTGCAGACTTACACAATAAGATTTGCGCACGATAAATATGTGGGCAGGCCAAATCCAGAGATGAGGAAGATAAGCGCATTTGTTGTATTGGATAGGGATACAGAGGAGAGAAGAGCTTGAAAACTTTCTAATTGCAAAGCAACTATCAAGATAGAAAAACAACTTATGAAGATAATGGACCTAGCAGAAAAAAGAGAAAAACCAGAAAGGGAATTTTGGCTTAGTGAATCAATTATATAAATGTTTGTCCTCTATTTTAATTATCTACCTATTAATTGATTGTCATGATATGGGAAATGGAAAATGTAAATGTGAAGACCAACCTGAAATATAAATAAATGTTACTCTGTTAGGTCTTCAAACATGGGGTAGTTAGATAAGAACTTGTATACATAAAGTGAAATCTGTAGACCAAGATGTAACTCTTTTATAATGGCCCATAAAGTACTAACTCAAGTTATAGAAGAGTTTTGAAATCAATTATCTCTTAGAACAATAGGTAACTATACCTTGTTGATGGCATCTATTATATATTAAGTCAGCTAAAATATATCCTAAATTGTTTAGCTAATTGAAGAATTAAATATTAGGATTTAATATATTGTTAAGATCAGACAGGCTATTTCAATATTATATTTTGCTGTCTCTATCTTTTTATCAGATGGAAATAGATGTGGGTAAAGATAGATAGAATATGAATGGTATAAAAAGGAAATTAAGAAAGTATGTTGTTTTAAGTTGGGAAAGGAGATATGAATTACATTGGGCCAAAATGTTGGGGGGAAATTGTGACTGAATTTGTAACATGACAGAAGACAAGCAACTTATTTGTTTTATTTTGGTTAGTGTGGAAAATAAATAAAATTAATAAAACAAATTTATTGATTAATAAAATGAATTAATTTAAAGAGAATTCTACAGCTTTGGAGCCAAGTGGAAAAATCATTGAAGTCTAGAATATTCTATCTTGGTCCAAGGGACCATCAAAAGTCCAGAACCGGTGGACTGAGTCCTTGTAAGAGGAATATGCTGTGCCACCAGCTCTGCTAAATAATTAGGGCAGGAGAAACATAGAACTTTAAAGGCCAAGACAAGAAATTTAAAACATGCCCTTTACTCATTGTGCCCTTAGACAAAGTATAATGATCCATCAAAGGGAAAGGGGGGAAAGGAAAGGATAAAACATGAATTCAAGAAGTGGAAAACAAACAGTATGGCCACAGGATCAGAACATCCATCAGTTTGTCTGAGCGTAATGGGGAGCCTGGTAAACCACAGTCTCCCAGAAGGAGAAATCACAGGTTTTCATCCCCACAAAACACACACTACTAAGAAACTCAGCTAGCTGGATAGCTCGGAAAGTAAAGTTGGGAGTTCTGTTCTCCAGTGTCCATCCCAAGAGAACAGTCAACTTGTGTAGCCTAGGGTGACCGGCACTCTCCCTGAGTTCCCCTAGAAGAAGGAGATAGTAAACTACATCTACATACGCTGGTGGCTCAATGGACTAAGGCTCCCAAAAACTGTCAGCTGCAAAGTTGGCAGCTTGGCGGTTCGAATCCTGGATGCCATGCAGTGGAGCGAGCTCCCGCTGATAACCCCAGCTCCTGCCAACCTTGCAGTTCAAAAGCATGTAAATGCAAGTAGATAAATAGGTACTGCTGTAAAAAGCAGGAAGGTAAAACAGTGTTTCCTTGTAGCCATGCCGGCCACGTGGCCATGGACTTGCACAACACTTGCACAACACTGGCTCTTCAGCTTGAACACAGAGGTAAGCTCCTAGAGTTGGATACGACTAGCATGCATGTGCGGGGGGAACTTTTACCTTTATCTTTACATACGCTTTATACTACACCTAGGAAAGCTTGGGAAAGTCCACCATATGCTACTTTATTATTATTACTAGGCGCTGAAGCAACGTATCAGTTGCTCTGTTGACATTAACAACATTTGTGTCCACCTACAAGTGAGTAACTTGAAGTGGTGTTCAAGCTTCACACAGTGCAAGACTACAGACAGCCTGTCATTAGAAAAGGGAATTCCTTAAATGCCCTTAATTTGTTCCTCACTGCAGGAGCTTTCCACACTTCCATTAGCTTGCAAATGAGCTGGCTTTATTTTGTGACGGATCATGGGAAAGTAAGCAGAGGTTTCATTAGGAAGCATGAGTAATCACAGGCACCTACCTTGAAGCCATGTCTCGGAAACATGAATGGATTTCCAGCTTCAAATCACAGGCTATCTGTAACCTATAGTTTGCCTTGCAGGCTCACATCCTGCAAGGTAGGATCAGACGGATATGTCAGATGAGCTTTGTAGCCTGGCTGGCAGGGATATCTGGATTTCTAGCATCTACACTGAACACAGGGCGGTCCTCAGCCTGACATTAGACATCACTAGCCTGGCACGTCACTTCACTGGGGCACATGCATGCAAAATAGAGCTACAACAACAGCTAGGAGGCTTAGGGAGCCTGGGCTCCATCTCAGAGATCACCTTGAAGGCTAGGGCTTTGTACCATTTCAAAGAAAGTGGAGCATCAAAATAATCTTAGGGGCTATTCCTGGTAAGAAATAACCTCTCTGCCGCCAAGAACGTTTCCATATACTGTAGTCTCCCATGGTGTCCCCACCTTTCCATTCTTTCACATTCAGCACACCAGGTAAGTAGCCATCCCTGAAACCAGACACAGTTGAGGGAGGGGGGAGGAAAAAGATCTCGACCACTGCAGGATGCTAGCCGGTGCGGATAGGAAGAACACTTTCCAAATTAGAATCCAATGATAAAAGAGAAATTAAAACAAGGCTGCCATCCAGGAGTTGATTATTGGGAAGTTACCTAGATCCAAGTGTATGA
>JAHTLZ010000015.1:15394031-15418754 GCA_023846285.1 Phrynocephalus versicolor
AATGTGCTTGCAGGAGTTGCTAAGCAGCTGCTTTTGGCTTTATTGTTGTTTTAAATATTTTTATGGCTGGAAGTCTATTGTCTTCTTTGTTTCCAGCCCGGCCGGGGTGACCCAGGTGGCAGCGCACCTGCCACTCTCGCGGCTGCCAAAGAGGCCTGAAAGAATTCCAAGCTCAACAAGATTCACAGTGACAACGGGGGTGGGTGGGAGGGTGTTTGTGACAGTGAGAGAGAAGGTGGCAAATACCCCCCCCCCAATAGCAAACATAAGGAAAAGAGAAGGCACTGGAACCACTGCAAGAGCTCCAGCTGTGGGAAGGGCATGAATCACAGCGAAATATTAGACCAGGACAACATGCACTGTTTTATCTGCCTTGTGGCGTGCTGTTCTTGGTAAACCACGCTTTTAGACAACCAAGCAATTGGGTTCTCACTTGTCTTCTGTGGCCCCAGTAAGCCCTTGAGCAGAGGGCTTGTGTTATTTTCCCTAGCAATCCTTTATTTCCCTCTGGGAAGTTGTTGATCTATGTATGAAGTGGTAGCTGGTCAAGAAGAAGAAAAAAGTAGGATCATCTGTGCACTTTTAAAGATGGTGGATAACAGAGAGTCAACAGCTCAAGTGGCACGATCGGAGCAATTCACATGGTTGTCAAAAGGCACAATGAGCCCAAGCATTAGGCAAAGTGAAGCAGCTTCCTCTGCCACCAGATTTTGGGTTCCATGAAAAGATAATCTATAGTATTCTAATGCAGTCCTGACTGCCATTATATTTGTATAAACTGGCTTTGTATGGCAGCACTGGCATACCTAGAGAGGGACAAAAGAGTGCATTTGCCCCTAGGCACACAGCAGTTGGGGTGCCTGGAGGAGGAGCAGGAGGAGGAAGCCACGTGCCATCCCGCCAGCAGTCCTCCTTTTGCCCCCCTAAGGTTTAGCGATCCTTAGTCGGGGAAAAGGAGGAGAGGGAAGCAGGCATTTCCCCCCCCCAAGCAGCTCCATCTCCTCCTTCCCCCCAACCCCCACTAAGGCTTGGCAACCATTAGCCCAGAGAAAGGAGGAGAGGGAAGTGTGTGACGGAGGTGTTGCTTGGAAAAAAAATCCCATTGCCTGTTTCCCTCTCCTCCTTTCCCTGGGCTAATGATCGCCAAGCCTTAGCTGGGGGAAAGGAGGAGGGGGAAGCATGTTATCGAGGTGATGGTTGAGGAAAAAATGGCTTGCTTGGTGCTATGCGGACGCTGTGCGGTTTGCACAGAAGAGCATTAACTGGAAAGGAGACCCACAAAGAGGGCATGAGAAGGAGAGAACCTTCTCCCCCCCCCATTTGCCCAGCATCTGTCCCCCTTGCTGGGTGGGTGAGACATGGTTGGGGGGAGGAGAGCAAACAAAAACTGACTTTGTCCCCTGGTGCTCCAAACTCTAGCTACGCCACTGAATGGCAGCCTAGTAGATATAATTTAAAGCACAAATTCTACTCTGGAATCATGAGTATTATTGCCAACTTCCTACATTCCCAAACCATCACCAGCAGCTGATGCGTGAGGAGATCCCTCCAGCAAAAGGAAATAGTTTGTGCACACCCTAATTCTGAAACAGAAACATAGAGACTATGGCAGAGGTGGAGACTCCCTGGTTCCCCAAATGTTTTGGACTACGTCTCCAATAGCCCTTTATCAAAGGCAAGGGAGGTTGGACATTTTGGGAGTTACAGTCCAAAAAACTGGAGTGCCAGAAGGTTCACACCCTGGGACTATCGTAAGGAGGTTATTGCACCTTTCTTGGGAATTAAAACAAACTCAAAATGTGTTCCTGGTCTACTTTTGAGCTTTCCTGATCATGAGCGTTTTGCAGTATCTTTATAGCAAAGAAACTAGTGTAGATACATAGGTGTATTTCTCTCTCTACCATATTCATATATTTATTACACTAATTAAAGAGCATTCATTACTACTGAACATATGAGGAAGGTCATTTAACAACTAAGCAGCAAATTGCGCAGCTGGTAGCAAATTTCCAGCTAAATCAAAAGTGGAGAAAAATAAAAATAAACGGAATGTTGTTGATAACCAGAATGGAAATGCTTAATGCCTCTCTAGGGTGGTGGCACAAAAATCAGAAGTCTCCCCTTGCACACACCACTATTAAAAGGACAGCCACCGTGTCCTCGTCTTCATATGGGCACACTATGGCTCTCCCATCACCTAGTTTTCTAGTGGTTTTATTCCTATTGCACTCAGTCTCAGCAGCCATGGGCAAAATGGAAATTATACAATGGTCATAAAACTCAGCCAAATGAACGGCAGAGAAAACATTTTCTAGGCATGTAAAGAATGTATATGCAGCAATGGGAAAATGGCAGGCAGGATGGGGAGAGGGAGGAAAATAAGTGACAAAGGTTGGTCAAAACGTAGAGAGGACTGAGGCTCCAGCCTGAAAAACTGACTCTTGGGTGGCTGTGTCCACTTTTGTTTTCTGCCACTATAATTTGTTTGCTTGCTTTTAGCTGGTTTCATGACTGTATCAATTAGCAAAAAATAAAATAAAATAAAATCATCTGATATCCCACATTTTAATTATGATTATCAGAACCATTCTCCAACGGTGTAACCTAATGCATGCCTCCTTAAAAGTAAGCCTACAGACTTTGGTGGGAATTATGGCCAGGTTAAAAAAAGTTGGTGGTGCTGGAAACAGGTTTTATAACAGCACAATAATATATAATACATGGTGGCAGGATGCACTGAACTGTCTGTGTGCCATATTGCCTTTATTTTGGAAAGTTTCTATTTTTTATAAATTATATGGTTCTGTAATAATTATAATAAAAAAAAACTTGGGCATGTATTTTTACTGGTTTTAGGCTTCATCTCTTGGAGACCAATAGGAAAACAAATCTTCTAGAACTGAGAAATTATCCAGCACCTATTGACCTTTTGATGTCCACATCACACAGAGTAATATGTTTCAAGAAAAATATGAAATTATGCACTGTGCTCTATGGCATAGATTCGCAGGTGCAGACACAGGAGATTTCGACTTTCTTGGATTTCTTTTATTAAAAAAACAATATTCCAGGATTTTGGGTATGCTCATACAAGTTACTTTTTCAAGTACTGTATAAAAATGTAGCCAGTCTATAGCAGCAACAAATATTCGGACATGCTGAACCACTTTTTATAGTAGATATGCATTCTATAAATTGGGAAACCAGGCCATTTTCCAGCACCTGGAGCTATCCTCCCACAATTCTGGATGTGAAAATCAACATACCTTTGAAACATGCTGAGGGTAATTCTGCAGCAATGGTCAATGCCAGGATATTAAGGTCTGATCTGGTCCCCAAGCACCATCCTAGGGTTCTCTTTGATGACTGACTTACTACTCATTTACCCCCTTTCAAAATTTCATTGATGGAGGCTCACTGCTGTTTGTGTGAGCAACCCCCAAACACCAACCTGTTGTGTTTGCAAAATGTTGTGCTACCCAATTTCCACACCTAGTTCCTGCCTGAATATCCTTTGTACCTCTCCATCTGATGCCATCTGAAAGCATGTTTCCCTAAGTTTTTATTTAAGGAAAATTGCCCTGTAAGCAGCTGCACAGTTTTAAAGTAGTTTAAACACATTTGTGTCACCAGAGATAAATAATTCCTACCTGAATTCCATGAAAGTAAGGGATAGGAGTAGCGGGTGGGTAGTGAGAAGTGGTGTTTCCATACAGAATCATTCTAAATTGTGTATCATGATGTATTTTGCAAAAATACTGTTCAGATTTTTTGCTGTTCTGTATTCTGAGACTGTGAAGTACCTTTCTGTGTTAATTTTCTATAGAAAGGTTTTTCAGAAATGTAGTAGTCTGAGAAACTTTAAATCAGCTTCACAGTAACCCATACTCACAATGTTCTGTTTTTGCATGTCCCACCAGCTCCAGTCCTGAACATCATGCCTGAATTGCCTTTGTCACCAAAACACCACCTACAGGCCTGGCTACTGTCTTTATATGAACAAGTCACAACTAAGGTTATGTTCACAATGCAAAAATGTCTGCATGTGTCTTTCTGACTTGAAGCCACTCTACTTTCTTAGCCATTAAATACACACAAATGTTGGCTGTTCAACTACCCTGAGACTAGCAATGGAGCCCATTTTGGGGGGTTCAGATGACACAGGTTCTACCATACATTTCCACTCCAGCCCCTAAACTGCGCTGAAATCCTGCCACCTTACTACTGTTTTTATGCTGTATTCCATTTTGGGGTTTGGGTTCTCTGTGAACCCACGGTCCTGCAATATTTCTCCGTATGTTGCCACTCCAAACTCCCCTTTTGTCTGCTGCTAATTGTTCCATTCTTCTTTCTTTTACATTGATTGAGTGTAGAGATGGGCACGACTTAGCGGTATTTCCGTTTCCGTTTCCGTTACTCGGTTCCGTTACTCTACGGAAACGGTAACGGGAATTACTCCACCAGACTTCGAGCTCGAACCGACGAACGAACAATTTGGTCTGATTTGTCGTGCTCGTTACTTGCATCGCGCGATCGCGCGCGATGCCAAGCGGCACAGAAAAAAAGTTTTTAAAAGTTAAAAAACCCAGTTCCCGCCCAAAAAGCAGGCGGAAATATGCCTGCCGTGCCTCAGGGCACCTACCAGAGGGGTGGTTTCTGGAGGTCCCCGGCCTCCCCCCCTCCTCCCTCCTGGGCTGCTCTGGTGGGACTCGCCGGCGCCGCAGGCTCTCAGCAGCAACAAGCCGCACGGCACGAGTCTCGCCGCCGGCTCAAGCGGCACGGACGGCACAGGAAAAAACTTTTAAACTCTCCCCCCACCCATTCCCGCACGGCACGAGTCTCGCCGCCGGCTCAAGCAGCACGGATGGCACAGGAAAAAACTTTTAAACTCTCCCCCCACCCATTCCCGGGCCAAAAAGCAGGCGGAAAATGCCTGCCGTGCCTCAGGGCACCTACCGGAGGGGTAGTTTCTGGTCTGGAGGGGGGGTCCCGGCCTCCCCCCCCCTCCGTCCTGGGATGCTCTGGTCTGGTGGGACTCGCCGCAGGCTCGCCCGCCGCAAAAAGCCCAGTCTCGCCGCCGGCCGCCAAAGCACAAGCAAGCGGCACGGACGGCACAGGACAGGAAAAAACTTTTTAAAACTCTCCCGGGTCTCCCCCCCACCCATTCCCGGGCCAAAAAGCAGGCAGAAAAATGCCTGCTTGACTAAGGGCGCAGGGCACCTACCGGAGGGATTGTTTGGAGGGGTGGTCCCGCCTCCCCCCCATCCTGGGCAGCCGGACTCAAGTTGCCATGCCATGCGGTGCGGGCGGGGGATCCAAAATGGGGCGGCGAACGCAATATTGTTTTTGAAATCGTGGATCGTGGTCCAAAAACACACAAGCACAACAGAAACACACGGAAATTTATAAACTGCCAGATTTTTCACAGTAGCAGTGGGTTTTTTCTTGCAACAAAATGTCTCTCCTCTCCTCCTCTGTCCTCCATTGATTTTATTTTATTTTATTTTATTTACACCTGCGCAGTGCGCAATGATGGGCTGGCCCAGTGGCCTGGCCAGCCATGTGGGAGGGGATGACCATGCAAATTTTTGGAGCCATCCCACCAATCGCATGGCCACTTGGCCATGGAGACTTCTGGGATGTGCCAAAAAGCCCCCTAAAACCTGCCCTAGCCCCCTAACCCCCTAACCCTAATCCTTGACTCCTTACCCATACGTCACAGACTGTCTTCTTAGTGGGTCAGAGAGGCACCCAGAGGTGCAACCCAATAGCCCACCGTAACCTTACCCGTCATTAGCCTAACCCTAGCCCTAACCCTAATCCACCTTAGCCCATAGCCAGATCTACTTGCATTGCACTACACACGCAAGTACGATTCCCTTCTTTGTGGGACATGGCAGGTGCGACACGCTCGTACCAAGGGATCAGGTACTTGAGCAGGTGTCACTGGCACTGCCTGCAAATGGTATGCATATCCATATGGTTATGCATGCCATTTTGCAGCAGCAGCAGGTGAGGAGGGGAGACCCCCATGTTGAGGGGTCTCTTGGAGCCTGCTGCTGCTGTCCCTTCCTAGTGGGTGAGGATAGGAGGCACCCACGGGTGCCTCCAGGAGCCCACTTTCCCTTTATAGTGGGCCAGAGGAGGCACCCACCCCACAGAGGTGCCTCCAGGAGCCCGCTACCCCCCCAAAAAAACCAGTATAACGAAAACGAAAAAACGAAAAAACAAACCGACTAATTTTTGCGAAGTTTCGCGAAAAATGGAAACGAGCCGAAACGGACTGCCTCCGACACACGACAACTCGAAAACGTCATTTTCCCGAGTCGTGCCCATCTCTAATTGAGTGTTGTGTTGATTCCTCCTTATGCCAATGGTTTTCTGGTGAGGGTGTAGTGGGAAAAGCGGGAAGAAAATAAAAGATGGATCTATGAACTCAAGAAAGGATCCTCTTGATATCACAATATTTGGGGAGAGGGTCTTGCAAAGCAAACAAATGACAGACTGTGAACATAGCCTAATGGTTCAGGGGAAAGTCCTTTCAGATCTTTCCAGCTTGGGAAAAACAGGTCGCTTTCAGAGCCAAATTCACCTGTATTATAAACCAAATCCTTCGGTATTTGGCCATGCAGTCTCACTCTCCATATCTTTTTTCAAAGCACTACTTCTACTACCTGTTCCTAGAAGTCAGGGAATTGGAAAAATCCAACCAAAGCTTAAGAGAGCATTTGCCAAGGTAATATTTCTAATACCAACCAATGTATAAGCATATATTTATATTCCCTGTGTGTGTGTGAAAGAGAGAGTGGTGTCGGCATTGTTATTGTTATTGATTGATTGATCTCCCTTGGCTTTCCTTATTGTGAAAGCTGGGGTGAATTATGGGCTGGGGAAGAAAGTAGAGATGGCTCCTAAATGCTCTTGCAGAAGCAACTGCTGTGACTGCACCATACCAACAGGCCTCATCAGATTCCTGTTCACCATTTGGTGTTCAGTCAACAAGCACATTTTACCATGGTAACGAGTCTAGTGCAACAGCCGTTCAGAGCCACGCTCTGCTCTACTTACATGCATCTTCCTTGGCTTGGATGGGCCATCTTTTTGGTGGGAGGAGAAACAGAACTCTTTCTTTCTTGGGCTTGCCCTTTTCTTTACTTCTGCCTTACCTTGTGTAAGGCTGAAAACTCTAACCTGTTTTAGCTGGGAGGAGGTGCCCCTTCAAACTCAGTGGGATCTCCTTATGTGTAACACTGTCCAATTAGTTTTCTAGAAGGGAAACCTACCTCTAGCTTTAGGGCTCACCCATTTCATTCACAAAAGACAGCATTTTGACTTGCGGTGCTGAAGAACAAAGCACTAGGTTGTCTGGAGTGGCACTGGTGTGAAGCAGATGTGAATACAAATTGAATCCAAAAGTGTAACAGTCATACCTCCTTCCTCCAGATGTCCCTCTCTGAACTTGATAAATACAAAGCAGTGCATAAGTATAAATGTAGTTATAATTATAGCAAACTGATTCAGTTTGCATGCAAACAAGTGAGGAAAGATACAGTTTGCTCTACTGGGGGTGCCTGAGTGCAAGGCACCAGGCACCCTCGAGCTCCAGATCTGAGACCCAGGCACCCAGACCCACACTGGTGGCCTGAAAATCTCTCTCTGCTGCTGAGATACCACATCCTCCCTGAAGATGTCTATAGCTGGCCAATGGCAGAAGAAGCCCTCCCAGAGTCTCTTCAAAAGTCAGAAATGTGCCAGACCTCAAGCCAATCTCAGTCCTTTAAGGTTTCCCAATCTATGGGAACTTTTAGGAGGGGTAATTTTGGTCCAAGGGGGCAAGATGCTCATTCGAGGCTTTTCCAGGTGTTGCAACATCTGGCCCGGCTGATTACTGGGTACCTCCATCAGTGATGTGAACTTGACACGTTGGTTTCAATGGAAGGCGAAAGGATTACTCCAGAGTTAGATTGGACTTGGATGAGACAGTTGGGACCTGGGAGAATGGAAACATTTGGTCAAGACTGTGATCAGGCAAAAACAGAGCACTTCCTGTCATGGGGCCTCCTGCCAGTGAAGACACCATGACCAGCACCATGGCTTGAACCCTGTGTGATGGAGCAGTAGGACAGGATCTCCTGCTCACACAAGCATTGCCTGCATGCCAGTAAAGATCCTCATCACAAATATCCAAATTACACTTGCACAGACAGGGAGGTCCTGGATACCTTTTTAGAAAAGCTGTGTACAAGTGTACAACTGTATAAGCTGTGTACAACTTTCCTTGCCTAAGCAGGATTCTTGCCTATGGAGCTTTCCATAAGGCTGCAGTTGGAATGTGTCTCCCCCCTGTCAACCACACAGAGGTACAGTATGTGGGGGTCCCCAAGGATCCTGCAGAACAGGAATGACTCTCTCCGGATTCAGCAATTAATCTCGAAGAGGTCTCTTATTCAAATATGCAAATGAAATCATCCTGAAAAAGAGGAGCCTAGTTTGTTTTTGCAGAATTTAAGAGTGGCTGTTTGGAAGCACACCTCCACAGGTCCTGATAACGCAGACAGCACGCCAATTGTAAGACACCTTTGTATCACTCACTCTGCCCCTGACATAAGATGGAAACATTTGAAAATGCCAGGAGCTATAGGACACCCCTCAATGGCAGAACTCCTGTTTCATGACAGAATGATAGGCCACAGTCAGTAAGGATGGGATCTCACCATTCTTCTACTCTTGTATTAAGTACAGGAGCTCCTCAGGGTTGTGTGCTAAGCCCCTTCCTCTACTCCTTGTACACACATGATTGCACCCCACTGTATAACACCAACACAATCATCAAATTTGCAGATGATACAACAGTGGTGGGGCTCATTAGTAAGAACGATGAGGCTGCTTATAGGAAAGATGTACAAGGGTTGACTCAGTGGTGTAAAGAAAATAATCTTATACTTAACACAAAAAAAAAACTAAAGAACTTATAATTGATTTTAGGAGGAAGAAAGACGTACATTTACCATTGTACATAAATGGTGAGGCGGTGGAGAGGGTTGGTAGCTTTAAATATCTGGGCACTTACATCTCAGAGGACCTCTCATGGACTGCAAACACCAATATGGTTGTGAAGAAGGCACAGAAGAGGCTGTATTTCCTGAGAATGCTTAGGAAGATGAATTTATCTCAGCATCTACTTCAGTCTTACTATCACAGCACCATTGAGAGTGTCCTAACTTATGGCATGCTATTATGGTATGGGAGCAGCTCTGTAGCGGACAAAAAAGCTCTACAGAGAATAATTAAAATTGCCCAGAATGTTACCGGGCTCCAACTACCAACCCTGGATGACATTTTCACATCTCGCTGTTTGAGGAAGTCACACAAAATTCTGGGAGACTCTACTCATCCTGCTCACAATTTCTTCGAACTATTGCCTTCTGGCAGAGGATACAGAGCAATTAAAACTCGGACCACATGTCTTCTGAACAGTGGTAATTGCACTTAATAATGAACTCAAGGACCACCAGCAGTGAGCACTTGGATAGGATTACCTAGCCTATTGTGTAAATGCTTGTGTTTTTAGGGGGGTGGTGGTGGGTGGGGGAGTGTTCGGGGATTTTTATGTGTGTGTGTTGAAGGGTTTTTTATTGTGTATGAGAGTGTCTGGGGATTTGTGTGTGTGTGTGTGGAATCTGGTCTCTGGGTGTCTCAATTTCGTTGTATGTGTATACTGTGTATATACACACAATGACAATAAATTATTATTATTATTATTATTATTATTATTATTATTATTATTATTATTATTATTATTATTATTAAACGTGGGACTGCTCTGTTGCAGAGCATTCTTATTGTCACATGGAACAGACTCTAAAAGGCACATGAGACTTCTGCAACTGCAAGCAACTCGTAGATTACAGTGGTACCTCTGATAACGAATATAATTCATTCCCAGAGGCAATTTGTTATCTGAAAAAAGTTGTTATCCGAAAAATAGTTTCCCATTGAAATGAATGGGAAACCAATTAATCCGTTCCAGAGGTCGGAAAAAAGGCTAAAAAGCTGTTTTTTCCCCCAGACCTCTTTATAAAGTGCACTTTAAAGGCATGTAGTGCTGGAACACAAACCCCTAGAACTAGCTCCCTACCTTTCCAAGTTTGAAAGGTCCAAGTTCATCAGCAAACAAATGTCCAGAATGGCTCCAAAACACCATTAAGAAACGCTCTAACTCCTCCCACCCCACCACAAAATGTGGGGGGTGCAATGCATCCTGGGTACACTTTTTTCCAAGGCATTTTGAAACATTTGTTCTCTGAGGCAGCCCTATACAGTGGTACCTTGTATAAAGGAATTAATTCGTTCCAAATAAAGTTATGTTAAGCAATTTTTCCTTTATACAAATTCCCATAGGAATGCATTGAAAGCAGAGTAATCCCATTTTTATGTTGTACAGATTTTCCCCATAGGCGATTATGTTAAGTAAATTTCCCCTATCTCTGGAATTTTTTATGTTGTACAAATTTTATGTTATACAAGCTGTTTGTTATACAAGGGTCCACTGTACCTGGAAATTTCCATTTGTTATCCAAGGCATTTGTTATCCAAGGCATGACTGTACTTTGTTTCCCCCTCTGCCACATGATTGCCTTGGAAATCAAACTCACAAATGGAGCCCATGTTTATCTACATAAGACTATTGGAATAACAAGGCTTGCAGCAATGCCTTCTTCCATATGAGCCTGCCCGTACTCTAAGATCAAGCCAGGAGGCCCTGTTCAAGGTGCTATCCCTCTAAGAAGTAAGGGGGTGGCATGTTGAAATAGGGCCTTCTCGGTGGTTGCCCCCCAGCTCTGGAATGCCCTCCCTACGGAGATCTACCTGGCGCCAACACTTTTGGCTTTTCGGTGCCAGGCAAAGACCTTCCTCTGCGGCCAGCATTTTAATTAGATTTTTTTGGCTGGACATATGAGCAGCGTGGTTTTATAATTTGTATTGTATGTTGTTTTAACTGTATTGTATTTTATAGTTTTAATAATTTTGTTGTTTTATAGTTTTTAATACATTGTTGCATGCTGCCCAGAGACCTCTTAGTAGTGGGGCAGATATTTTTTGTAAATAAATAAATAAATAAATAAATAAATAAATATGGGAGTAGATAAAAGCAAGTGTTAGGGTAGCAGATCCATCTTAGACATGGTCACCATGTTGTCTAGTCTGGCCCAAATGGCAGAAGACCCACTGTTGTATCCAAAGCCCTCTCAAGCTCAGAGCACCAGGTGGAAAGTGAGGGCTGGGCTGGGGGGGGGGGGTTTAAGGCGCTACCAAATGTCTAGGCCTTTTCCTTCTATCATTAGCAGTCCTGGTCTGGGGTCTCCTTTAGTTAGTCAATCCCACTAAGTTTCAGTGATGCCAATTATGCCATATTTATTTTGTTGTATTAGGAGTTCCAGCTCCTCTTGCTCCTCCGCATGCTCTGTGCATTGGTGTAGAGACATTTGCTTCTTACATGTCCTTTGTTTAACCTGTTTTTCCTCGCACTGATGGTCTGCACTACTCCTTCTCCTGCTCATATTGCAACATTTGGGCTAATCTCCACAACCACTTCTGGATTTCTACCTTTAAGAAAATTTTCTCCGTCCCCCTGCAAACTCAGTCTAAAGCTCCAAGCCTCTTGGCAAAAAGATTCCTACCAGCAGTGGTGAGGTACACCCAATCCTCACCCAATATCCCATCTGAATGGAATAGCAAACCTTGGTCCAAGAATCCAAATTGTTCCTGCCAGCACCATCTCTGAAGCCAGTTGTTCACCTCCACTATAGTTCTTTCCCTTCGTGGGGCACATCCTTCTAAAGGGAGTAGAGATGAGGTTACCACCTGGCCACCCAGGTCCTTCAGCTTCCTACCCATCTCTTCATATGCTTTTGTGATATCCTGAAAGCTGCATTTTGAAGTATCGTTAGTTCCTACATGGTCCAAGAGAAAGGGGTTAGAATCAGTGGGCTTTATGAGTCTCGTCAGTCTCTCTGTTACATCCTAAATCTTGGCTCCAGGGAGACAGCAGACCTCTCGGTTCATTTTGTCATGACCAACACAGTCATAGTGCTCTTTCGTAGCGGTATGCTATGCACACACGATGCTGAACTTCAACAGAAGGTGAGGAAGTTACAGTGGTCCCCCGCCCTTTCGCAGTTCATATATTGCGGTCCTGCTATATCGCGGGACCACAGTATATGAAAAAGGGCCCTAGGATAAGGGGGTGAAAGTCCTATTTCAAGCCTCCCATACTTACCCCAGGACTGGAGCTACCTCAAACAGGCCTGTGAGGGCCTTCCTGGGCTTTCTGGAGGCCCCAAAAGGGCCTCCCTGTGAACTGGAAGTGACTTCCGGATTGCTGAAAATTATTTCTAAGGCCTCCAAGAGCCTTTCTAGGCCTGTCGGAGGTCTCAGAAATTATTTCCGGTTTACTGGAAGTCACTTCCGGTTTGCAGGGGGGGCTCCAGAAGGCCCGGGAAGGCTCTCACAGGCCCATTTGGGGTAGGGCCAGGATGGGGGTAAGTACAAGAGTCCCCAGCTAGCCCCCCCCCCCAGGCCTGACTCAACCTGCATCCGCATATTGCGGACTTTCAGTTATTGCGGGTCAGGTCAGGTCCCTAACCCCCGTGATAGGCAGGGGATCACTGTACTGACAAAACAACTGGCAAAAGATTATGAAAAAACTATGCAAATATATTTCTGCTCCTAACCACTTGTTGCTGAACTGCCTATTTGTATTTCTGCAGCGGGTTGGACTCATAGGCCCCTTCCAACTATGACTACATGATTCCTTAGAGAAAAAAATGAAAAAGATGGACATGAGCCTGACAGTTTTCAAATGAAGACAAGGAGAAAAAGTGGGAGGCTTGGTTTGACAGTTTGATTTTGAATGGCAGTGGATGAGCCAGGTAGGGGCAGGAGTGGACAGATGCCATCATGATCATGCTCACAACCTGCATTTGATCCCAATGGGCTCAGGTAGCCGGTTCAAGGTTGACTCAGCCTTCCATCCTTCAGAGGTCAGTAAATTACATATCCAGCTTTCTATAAAGGGAAATGTGTAGCCTGCATCATTAAATTGTAATCTGCCCAGAGAGTGCTTTAAGCGCTACGTGATGGTATGTAAGCAAGTCATGTTGGTTTTGTTTTATTTAAACAGT
Organism: Phrynocephalus versicolor; assembly: GCA_023846285.1. Taxonomy (NCBI): domain Eukaryota; kingdom Metazoa; phylum Chordata; class Lepidosauria; order Squamata; family Agamidae; genus Phrynocephalus; species Phrynocephalus versicolor. The sequence goes on from JAHTLZ010000015.1 coordinate 15,407,216, forward strand.
TCAAAATCATGTAAATGCAATTAGTCAAATAGGTACCACTATCACCGTAAAAAGTGGGAAGGTGAACAGTGTTCCATGCGCAGAAATACAGTTAGCCATGTCGGCCACAGGTCCACGGACTTGCACAACACTGGTTCCTTGACTAAAAAATGGAGATGAGCACTGCTCCTAGAGTCGGACACGACTAACACACAACTGTGGGGTGAACCTTTACCTTTTTTATAAATAGGGAACACTGGTCATAACTAAGGCAAGGCTTTTCCCCAGCCTGCAGTAGTTGATGTGAAAAGATTCATATGTTGTGTCTGTGAAGATTCTCAGTCATCCGGGTGAGGTTATCTGGAAGTTGAGTCATGGTAATGTCCAGATTTCATTTGTTGTGTTCATTCTCATCATGCAGGTGTCAAGAGACAGAAAATGGGCAAGTCTAAATAAATACATGTGTAAAACTGCCTCCAGTGAAGAATCTTCTCTCATGTGAATACCATATTGAATTTCCACTGCTGAATTACTTATTTTGCCAAACACATTGCATTGATTAGCATTTTGCAAAAGCAGAACTCACAACTCCCATTGCTTTCAATATGAGGAAGCCACGGGGAAGTTCTGGATGTTGTGAGCATTCAGAATGTGAGAAATGAGAAAAAGATGAACATATCTTTATCTGTTGCAGAAGAGGTGTTGCAGTAGATAAGTGAATGGCTGTTCCCCCAGTGGACCAACAAGAAAGCAGGAGAAGCAGTTAAGATCAAATAACAAAACTTTTTGAGAAAATTACATCTAAGGTGTGTGTGTTGTGTTGTTACAGTCGTGACCGACTCTTCGTGACCCCATGTCCATGGAGTTTCTTGGCAGGAATACTGGAGTGGCTTGCCAGTCTCTGCTCCAGGCGCCTACAGCACCTGGTATTCCCTAGTGGTCTCCCATCCAAGTACTAACCAGGGCTGACCCTGCTTAGCTTCCAAAATCAGGTGAGATTGGATGTGCTTAGGGCATCAGAAAAACCCAAATCCTCAACCAATCTAACTAGATGAGCTTGTCTTCCAGAAAACACAAAGGACAGGAGAGAAGGTGTGTCTGTTCTGTAGAAAAGGTGAGAACAAGACAAAGATCAGGCTGAGACTGAAATAGACCCAGAGGGGATCAGTCTAGCAAGATGTGCAGGAAGGAAGTAGATGTCAGAGAGGTAAAAATGACAGATCAGCTTTTCTGGATATCTATTCCTAAATCCTTCTTTTGGTTATTTGAACTGGATAGGTGCTAAGCGGGGATGCTTGAAGGACGCCAGGCTGGCATTCAAGAGGTTGCATTCGTTTATGCTTCAGCCTCTTTATGGCTTAGTTGCACACTGACCTTTCCCTTCTCTCAAGAGAAGAGGCTCAATAAACCATTTCTGACTATCTTGCCAGTGGATCTTCATCTCCTTACTTTCCGGAAGATAAAGGTCAGGCCCAAGTGCAATCATCATGTACCCTCTGCACATAACAATTGCACACATGACTGTATTAGCAAAAGAGCAATACTCTGACATGCTGATACTGCAAGAAGCAGCAAAGTTCCTTTGCTGCTGGTGGAGCGGATCCCCCAGAGATCAACTGAGGCCAGACCTACTTGATTGTCACGGGCGCGCTCACTCAGGGTGGCCACTCCTAGAGAGGCACGGAAGTCGGTAACCCATAACCGCGCCTTCTCGGTTGTTGGCCCCTCTCTATGGACCCAACTTCTGAGTGAGCTGTGCCTTGCAGAGTCCCTGCCCGCCTTCAAAAAGGCATTAAAACCCTTGCTTTTGAAGGAGGCATATGGTGACCTCATTTCTGTTTAATATTTTTTTTTACTTTTTTGATCTGCTGCTCCCTGTTGAGGGTTCTCCCTCGCTGCCCTTCTCCTATTTTATCCTTGCCTCTCATTCCTATTGTTCCTTGTTGTTTTAGCTGTGTTTAGCTGTGTTTTAGCTGTTTGTTATTGGAAACCGCCCTGAGATCCTGTATGGAAAAAAGGTAGCGGTATAAAAATGCACCAAATAAATAAATAAATAAATAAATAAATAAATAAATAAATAAATAAATAAATAAATAAATAAATATGGATGTACAATGATTTCTCGAAGCAGTCCCAGTCCTCTCTGTATTTGGACCAAACATATCTTCTTTGTGCAAAAGAATGAAAGGAAACCATTAAAAGAGTCCTGTAGGAGAAAGAAGAAACATGGGCTTCTCCTAGGACCAGTTTTACTACATATATTGGTGGTTGGGGTGGGGAGTACATTTGTGTCCCTAAGACACTCTATAGTTACAGGAGTTTGCTTCTTATTCTTAACATGATGGGAGATGGGGTACTTGTTTAACTTCTTCCTATTATGGGCACAATGGTTCTGAATCCCATACCAAATCCACTGAAACAATTTGATGTGTTGGTTACATGATATCTCACAGTCCCTGTGAGCTTGTGAGCCAATGACATGAACAGAAAGTGTGTTCCACATGGGATTTCAGCAATGGCGTTTTTGCATGTGTGAGAGAGAAAGAAAGACCAGGAGTATTGTGTCACTGCCTACTAAAAACTAAGAAACGTGGGAAATGATGGGGCAGCTGTTACATCTGTGCCATGTTCATCTTCCTAAGGATATAATCTCCCCTTTCAGCAAGTGAATGCTGGCTGTTTTGCTGGAAGAGAAAGGTATACCAGCTTGAGCCCTGCTTCTCTGGACAGCCTTAAAAGAGCAATCAAGGGGAAGAAGGGATGGATCATAAGAACATAAGAGCATAATAGAAACTTTGCTGGAGCAGGCCACAGCCCATCTGGCCCAGCATTCCACAGAGTGGCTCACCATTTGCTTCAGGGTATTCCCAAGCAGATGGCTTCACCTGCTTAAGATTCCCTACAAATGGCATTGAGAGATATCCTGCCTATCTCTCCAACATGGAGGTTGTACTTAGGCATCCATAATGATTATGATTAATCTATTATAATGATTAATATAAAATGTTATAATGTAATATAATATAACACTATCATAATGATAGCCACTGATACCCTTGTTCTCCATTGAACTTGTCCAATCCTTTCTTAAAGCTGTCAAAGTTGACAGCTATCACTTCTTCTGGCAGGGAGTTCCACAGACCAGTGATCCTCTGGGTGAAAAAGTACTTCCTCTTATTTGTATGATATGTAGCACCCAAAAGTTTCATGGAGTGACCCCTAGTTCTAGTGTTGTGTGATAGGGAAAACAGCTTTTCCTTATCTACTTTGTCCACAACATGTATGATTTTATAAACTTCAATCAGGTCACCTCTTAGGCACCATCATTCAAGAGTGAAGAGGCCCAGCTGTTGTAGCCTCATATGATAAGGAAAGTGTTCCAGTCGCCAAATCCTTCTGGTTGCCCTCCTCTGCACTTTTTCCATTTCCATAATATCCTTTTGGAGGTATGGTGACCAGAACTGTACACAATACTCCTGATGGGGACTCACCATAGATTTATAAAGAAATCTTTATAATCTTTTTATAAAGACATCTTTATAATCTTTTTATAAAGATTTATAAAGAAATCTTTTTAATCTAAAATGACACTTGCTGAATTATTGTCTATACCCTTCCTAATGGTCCCTAGTACTGAGTTTGCTTTTTTCACTTCTGCGGCCCACTGGGTTGACACCTTCATTGAGCTATCCACCAGGACACCAAGGTCCCTTTCCTGGTTTGTTGCAGGGCGTTCTGACCCCATCAGATTATAAATGTACTGTAATTGGTTTTTTTTGCCCCAACATGCATCACTCTGCACTTATCCAGGTCATCTTGTGCCCCTTATTATTGGATCCAATAGTTTCATTTCTCTTTTTGTTTCTTTTCGTCAACCTTCCACTGGTTGTTGTTTTATGTCTTAATAGACCAAGTCAAGATGTATGCACAAGAACCTTAGCTCTGCATACCAGCTGAAGGGTACTGCTAACCATGGCTCTCCTACAAGCAGTAATTTCAAGAAGCAAATCACACACAACACTTAATTCTAGCTTCTACCATTTCATTTTTGTAATGTTTCAGAAATTATTAAGACCAACAAATAAAAAAGACCAACAAATAAAAAAGAAATTATTAAGACCAACAGGTAAAAAAGTTAGGTGGATTGGTCCTAATTCCAGGCTTGCCGCCTTACCGGGGAAGAATAGGCACAAAGCTATTGCTCTTTCGCATGCTTTACATATGCAAATATCAGCAAACCCAGCAATATCCTAAGCAGCAACACCTATCCAAAATATATTGGATGGGGGACTTCTCACTTCAGTACCTAAAGGAACAAAGCATGGCAGCAGGAGACATTTCACTGCCAATCCCTGAGAGGATGCTTTCTGCTTGTTAAACGAGCACACAATGGAGCTCTTAGTCTTCCTCTTGACCTTTGCACTGTGGCCTTTTTGTCTGACCTGTGCTCTCATAAATCCAAGTAGGGGAACAAAGCACCTGCTTCTGGCTCCATTGCATCCTGGAAGAGGCTGCTCCTTGCATTCAGCAGGGACCAGATCAGGCCTTGTACAGGGACCAGCTGGCACAAAAGCGCATCTGGAGAAAGCTGTTGCCAGCAGTGCTTTGTCAGCCGCCAAGGAAGAAACACAAAGGGCGCAAGCACATGGCAGAGCTTCTGTAAGCAACTTTAGGTGCATGAAAGACGTATGCATGGGGAGGGGGCAATGTCTTAGCCGCTGGCACAACAAGCATCAGCCTTTCATCTGAACAAGGGCCTGGGTTGATTTGGCCAGGGGACCTTGCTTCCTCAGTCCTTAGTATATCTGCAGGCAGCCACACCAGCGCATGTATTATATCTAGTATAATGATACTGAACATATATTCATGCTTCCAACTTACCTTGGAAAAACAACCAAACAACAGTGGCCTCTGTTTCCTGCTGTTTCAGTTGGTCATACCTCGCGTGCTCTGTTTGTTCCCATCTGCCCTTCACTGTGAGAACAGACCTCCTGCGTTAATTCCGCTGTAACATCCTCCTATAAGTGACCTAGCAAAAGTTTCTTTCACAGGAGAGCTGAAATGGTTGGAGTCCCCCTTTGCAGTGGATCAAGTGATCATGATGGCGGGAAGCAGACAAAATGCAACATCAGATGAATGGGAACATTTTTAAACATCCCCAGGCAGTGGAACAACAACAGCAACAAAGTTCCACGACAGGCTTCCCGCACAGTGATATTTATTTATTTATTTATTTATTTATTTATTTATTTATTTACTTGCAAAACTTTTTAGCTGCCTCACTCCCAAGTGGTCTCCGGGTGGCATTACGTTGCATAGTCACTGAGGCTGTAATTTGAATTATTACTGCCCCCCCGCCCCCCAATCCTGCAGGAATTGTGGGGTGAATAGCCAGTGTGGTCACCACCTGAGTTGCAGAGTGCAGCATGCAACTGGCAGTGGGGGAGAAACTTGTAGGGGTTGAGGTGGGGATTAAGATCGGGAGAGAGTGTGAAGGCATGACTTAGTGAGGCAGCCCATCCACAGAATCCATAGCCCCCAGCAATTACACCAGCCCCCAGCAATTACACTGGCACTGGCATAATCAATGGAAAAGGACGGGTAAAAAACAAAAAAAGCAGCCAGAAAGGCAAAAGAAAAAAAAACACATTCCTACCTTTCAACCTGCTGTGACCAGTGAATAGGGAAAAGTGGCATTTCCTCTACATCTACTTCTTTTTGTTCTTTTCCCATTGGATTGTTTTGACAAGCAGGTAGATTAAAATTATGACTCCTCCTTTCTTGATTAATATTTAACCATGCTGCATCAATGACCTAAAGGGGTTTCCTTCCCTAGAATTGCTCTCTCTCTCTCTCTCTCTCTCTCTCTCTCTGTGTGTGTGTGTGTGTGTGTGTGTGTTGAATGAAGGTGATATGAAGACTAGCACGTCTTAATAATCAAAGGAGTGCCTTTTTTGTTGTTGGACTTCAACTCCCAGAGTTTTCCAAAAATTCCCTGGGGACAATTCATGGCAATATTAGCCCCCAAACACATACTCATAGGCACCTACATTTGTTCTCCCGGAGCAGGGCCTATTCCTCCAAGATCACATGGTCTGTCCAGTTTTGGCCCCCTGGAAGTTGTAGTCTTGCTCTGCATTAGGATCTATAGAGGGCACAAGAAATGATGAAAGAAATAGAAAATTCTGGGAGCTGGAATTAAAAAACAAAAAGAGCACACCGCTATACATAATGGTAGTTAAATGGCCCTTTGGGCTTGATGTATCAAATCAAATAAAATCAAATAAATAAATAAATAAAGATTAGATTTCTTGAAATGTTTTAAACCCCATAGAAATCAAGCTACTTCATTTTGCTAATATCCTTCAGAAAGCTCTCTTTCCCCATCCTTTATAAGGCATGCAGTCTCCTTTCCAGAATGTTAGTTGGTCGCTCATTAAAAACAGGCATATGAAGAAGAAAAGGAGCAAATTGCCCTCCTATCACATCTGTTCTCTGCTGGCGACAACCAAGATGAGTCTTTCATGGGAAAGCAAATTATTCTAGGCCTTTGATCTCCCTGCAAGAAGGACAACAGAGATGACCCAGTCCCTGCCCCCAGGGACACTGGAGTTGAACACTTAAAAGTTGACCTGCCAATTGGGAGGAGAGTATGACTGTCCCCAAAGAAGCAACAATGGAAGATGAGAATGGAAGTTGAACTGGGCGAGGGGAAAATGGGGGAAATGAGAGACAAACCCCTAGGGGAGGAGGGAGAACATAGGAAGGGTAGATAAAAGAGGAGGAAAAGGCACGAAAGGAGGAATGGAAGAATGGAGAGTTGGGAGAGAGTTGGACGAACATAATGGAAGTTCCTGATAGAGGAGGCATGATTAGTGAAGATAATAAGTCATGAGTGGGATGAGTTAATGGAAGAATAAGGTAAAAGGTAAAGGTTTCCCTGCACATGTGTGTTAGTTGTGTCCGACTCTAGGGGCAGTGCTCATTTCCTGATGTATGGTAATCCATATAAAGTCACATAGTAGGTAAAGTGACATAGTAGGTAGTCCCTCATTCAGGGAAAGCTTGCCTGAAGAGGAAGGTCTTTGCCTGCTTCCAGAAAGACAGCAGAGATGCGGCAGTCCTGGTCTCCAGTGGGAGGGAGTTCCAAACCCCTCAGAAGCCTTCTTATTGTGTAGTCTGCAACTGTAATTAAACTGTAAACTGCCCAGAGATGGTCTCTGGACTCAGGTTCCTAGACAGATCCTGGCTCTTGAGATCACCATTGATGATCTCCAGACTCAGGTCCCTAGACAGGTCCTGACTCTTCGGATCACCATGGATGGTCCCCAGACCCAGGTCCCTAGACGTGTTTAGCTCTTTCATTGAGGGTCTTGCCATCTCAGTGTTGTCCAGATTCTGTGACCCTAAAATTCTCTAACAGAGTTTTAAAATCTCTCTCTGTGTGTGCATTCTGTCTTGTTTTAACTCTGATTGTTACTCAATAAACCACTGCTGCTTTGACCTCAATCTGGAAGCGTGGCACTGATATTTTGACACCACCAATAAAAATCTTTCAGTAGTGCAAATTTAAACTTATCAATTGTAAGCCGCCTTGGGTCCTTTTCCAAGGAGAAAGGCGGGGTAAAATATTCAAAATAAATAAATAAATAATTGATCCAGTTAGGGGAAGTTGGATAAGGTTATGGTACCCTGTCCCAGTAGCCAGGAATTGGATTGTCAAATATTCCCTTCCCAAGAAGGCATGGTATGGGAGATGTTGCCCATCTATATATCTAAATAAATAAATATACCCCATGGGGTTGTATAAACCATCCCTATTCTGACACCCCATATTTTGCATACACTGGAAAGGGAGCAGGGACCATCACTGTTGACTTCAGGAAAGGAAAGCAATCGAGCAGAAACCTGATGAGTTGTTGAGTTGGAGGCAAATAAGTGTCATGTCCAATCCATGTTGGAGAATGTTAAGCTTGATAATAGTTTAGGTCAGGGGTCCTCAAACTTTTTAAACAGGGGGCCAGTTCACTGTCCCTCAGACACTGTTGGGGGCCAGAATATAGGAACGATTGATTCGCATTCACCTTGAGGCTGCCCCCAAAGGCCATTTCCCCCCACCCCAACTCCATGCTTGTACAGTAGTTATTCTAGGAGTCAACATGCAGGAGCACAAGGCCGACTTCTTGGCTCTGGTCCAAGAGGTTTGGCACCTGCATGCTTCCCTTCCATGGCTTTCGGCCTCACTGCCACCGCTGCTGCACGTGAGCCTCTGGAGGAGCCAAGCTGCACACGTACCCTGGTAGCAGCGAGGGGACAGTCCCGCTAGGCAGCAGCCACCGGATTCCTATTCAACTCAAGTGGAGGGGTGCAAGTGTGTGTGTGGGGGGGTTCTGCATTGACAGGCAGGCCGGATCTGGCCCGCAGACCATAGTTTGAGGTTGCAGGTTGGAGATGTCAGGAAATAGGTACATATTTCTGTATGTGGTGGGAATGTGGAAATATTTCAAAATTTCAAGTGACTTTTAATTAAATTTCAGATCTCAACTGGGTGCACTTGAAGAAGTTCCTTTGGTACTCTTGGGAAATCTTTAATATTTTACAAGCCTCAACTTGATCTTTCTTTTTTACTTATGGACCATCACCACCACCACCCCTCTCTCTCTCTCTGTGTGTGTGTGTGTGTGTGTGTGTGTGTGTGTGTGTTTCTGGGGGAGGTCCAAGGAACCTGTGGCCCGTGCCCTGTGGTTTCCACAGCATTTACTCATGGTTTGAGATGGAGAAAAAAATAGGCTGGCAAATGCAACATCAGTTCCATTGCTGCAGAAATCCCTGCTCAGCCTGTCTCTTGTCTGTGGAGATTCTCAGTCGTCCATCTGAGGCTGTCCAGGGAGTTGAGTCACGGCAACTGGACTTCTTTTCTTGTGGGATCGAAACATTTTGCTACTCATCAGAGTAGAGGAGGAAGGCAGTGTCCCACTAACCTTGCTTGGACTGAAGAAGCTACTTGGAGGTATTCAAAGAATGTTTTCAGAAAAATGGAATGAAAGTTTAATGGATCACAAAATATCAAACTTTATGGACTTACCACTGTTATGGATTTGTCTGCAGAAAATGCAACTTTTATGTCCTATGCACTTTTCTTCATCCTTCTTTCTTTCTTTCCTTCTGTTTTTTTTAAGAAAATGAGAGCTGAATGTATTCTATTGGAAATGAAATCGTGCAAAAGCTTTTTATTAGTAATTCTAATTTCCCTCGAGCTAAGAGTAGAATATGAATGAATTGTCAAAGATTACTTTAAGTGCCTCTGATTGAGGAGATGATCTCCAAAGTGCAAGCAGACAGAAAGAAATAAAACTAACAGCTGCTATATTTAACACTAACATGCTTGCAGTTCACACAGGCTGGTGGGAATGACTGTCTGGCATTTATCTATGGATTGTGAAAGGACATTTCATGTGTCACATTTTAAAATGTATGTCCAATATGGGTGCACACAATGGATAACACCCAAACTTCTGCAATTTTGTGAAGCACAGAGATGTCAAATGAATGGGAATACAAAGTAAAATACAGCTGTTCTTGTAACAAATATGAGATGCAGAAATCAACAGGCAAATCTTGTTCTGTGTTCTGTCTCAACATTCCAGGGATCACAATTACACACATCCCAAGAAGGGAGAATGGCCACTCTGCTTCCCTCATCTCTGCCATCCTGTGTGGCCCAGGCCGCAGATCCTGTACATCCACCAATTGACACTGGTGTGAAGCTGGCTGAAGCCTACCTCATGCATGAAAACATCAATGTGGATAGATATTCAGGGTGTCATGTGTGAGTTTAGTTTACCCCTACACATGGAGTCCACAACCCAAAGGGCATTCATGCAAGCTCTTGGCATGGATCAGAATACACACTGAGATGGTGAAATAGAAGTTCAAGATACAGATTTATTTATTTATTTATTTATTGGATTTTTTTACCACCCATCTGGCAGCGAGGCTACTCGGGGAGGTTAACAACAATCAATACAATGCAATGCAATGCACAACAAAATTAAAAATAAACCTACATATAACTGATACAAGAATGTAAAAATCAACATAAAACTACAGTAAATATGATACAAATAAAATTTTAACTATGTATCCTTCCCGGTGACAGTGCTCAATTTATTTATTTATTTAGAGTATTTTTTTTACCCCACCATTCTCCTTGGAAAAGGATCCAAGGCAGCTTACAGTAACAAGGCTTCTGCAGAATGGTGAACACTTAACCCTCATCTCATAGTTTGAATGGTGTGTCATTTCTGGATTAGTGTTATTCAGTAGCCTGGATTACTGTTATTCAGATGAAGACCTCAGATGATTCAGTAGGACTTAAGTGCTATCCCAGAAATATTTTTAAAGTCTAGTTTTGTGGCCTAGACTCGCAGAATCCACAAGAAAGTGAGTTCAAATTAATTAATTAATTCATTTTAGACATGGGCACGACTCAACGGAATTCTCGTTTCCGTTCCTCGTTTCCGTTACGTAACGGAAACGGTAACGACAATTACTCTGCCAGAACTCGAACTCGAACCGACTAAAGAAAAATTGGGTCTGATTTGTCCTGTTGTCGTTCCTGGCATCGCGCGATCGCGCGATGCCAACAGCACAAAAAAAAAGTTTTAAAAAGTAAAAAAAAAAAAACCCGATTCCCGGCCAAAAAAGCAGGCGAAAATATGCCTGCCTGAGTGAGGGCACCTACCAGAGGGGTGGTTTCTGCCCTGGGCTGCTCTGGTGGGGCATCCTTGTCGTCTCTCCAACTTGCCTCACCTGCCATGCGGTGCGGGCGGGGCATCCAAAATGGGACGGGCGACCGCAATCTTTTTTTTGAAATCGTGGTCCAAAAACACACCAAAGCACCACAGAAACATGCGAAAATTGCTATTTTAAAACTGCCAGATTTTTTACAGTAGCAGTGGGTTTTTCTTGCAACAAAATGTCTCCTGTCCTCCTCTCCATTGATTTTATTTTATTTTATTTTATTTTATTTTTTTAAACCTGCACAATGATGGGCTGGCCATGGGAGTGGACCATGCAAATTTTTGGAGCCATTCCACTAATCGCATGGCCACTTGGCCAGGTTTTGACCACAGAGACTTCTGGGATGTGCTAATCGGGCATAAAAAGCCCACTAACCCTAGCCCGAACCCGAACCCGAACCCTAACCCTAACCCATATGCCAGTACACTGTCATTCTAAGTGGGTCAGAGAGGCACCCAGAGGTGCACCCCAATACTCACCCTAACCTTACCTGTAACCCTAGCCCTTGCGGTCCCTAACCCTAAAGCTAGATCTGTGTACTCACATTGCACCACACGCAAGTACGTTTCCCTTCTTAGTGAGACACAGTCAGAGCCCGCATCTCTGACCGACTGGTGCAGGGAAGGCATCCCCAAGAGGGGTGCCTCTGCCAGTCCAGTCCACTAAGCAAGTCTGCAACTGGTATGCATATCCAATTGGCTATGCATGCTATGTAGCGGGTGAGGAGAGGAGGCACCCACGGGTGCCTCCAGGAGCC
>JAHTLZ010000015.1:15419254-15470030 GCA_023846285.1 Phrynocephalus versicolor
ATTAAGACACATAGTTATACATATAAACTATAAACCAAGAAAAAGAAATTAGAAGCAGAGGTGGATTGTAGGAATCCCACCTTGAGACTCAGGTACACTGAAACCCCAAGAGATCTGGCGGGCAGATAGGAAGCCATTAGCCCCTGGACTTAGAGTCATGTCCAGGGTGGAGCAGGGTCTCCAGCATGGAAGCCAGGGCAATAGTAAACTCTAGGTGACCCTGAGAGCAAGGAAAGATCAGCCTCCAGCAGGGATGACTCTGGAGGGAGCCCAGGAGAAACAGAGTTTTGATGATGATGCTACTGCAATTTAACTGCTGCACCACATCATGCATGCCTATGGTTTTTCCATGGTTTTTCCTATCTCGAATCTCCACCATAAGCATAACTTGATTACACTGTGACCTTCTCTTCTCCCAAACACTGCAAGGGTCTGTATTGGTTAGCTCCTGCACAAAAAAAGCCGATCTGTGAGAGATTAATTCAAGCCTAAAACTAAAACTCAAGCCATAAGGAGAAAATCAGTCTAAGCTTTTTAATCGTACATTTCCACTGCTTTGCACTTAGAAAGAACAAAGTAACATCCCAAGCAATCCCGGTACAATCAATTATGTTAGTTAACACTGAAGACGTTCCTCAAAGCACATTAATTAAACATTAGGGACATTAATTTAATTAAGTGTCAGGCAGAATGTGTCAAGCCCAGCAGAAGCTCGTCCCAACTGGGGTTTCCCCTGCCGTCAGAGGGCAGCCTCTCTTGGCCTTGCACATGGCCACAAATTATTAAAACATTTGCACTCCTGGGCAAAGGCCAGGCAGTGCACAATAAATAAAGAGGTCAACCCCCAGCTGAAATGACCTGCTTGAGGCATCACTGCCATCACCATTGGAGGCAGGAGGAAGATGGAAAACAAAGAAAAGCAGGAAGTGACATTCAAATAGAGATGGGCACGAAATGAAAAAAATGGCCATTCATTTTGATTCAGTTTGTTTTAGGGTTTGTTTCGTTTGTAACTAATGTTTTTGAAACATTCATTTTGTTGGTTCGTTGATTTGTTATTCGTTTTTTCCTGCTTTGGGTGATTTAATCCATTTGACAGCACGTGGGCAGGAAAAAAAACATTTAAAAAACAAAAAGCACACGTTGACAACAACTGCACAAACTGGACTGGCAGCATCCTCATCCTCATCGTCATTACCATTATCATCATCTTCTACCATCCTTATCAGGCGGCAACGGCGGCAACAGCCGCAGTGGGGCAATCCTGGCCCCTTTGGCAGAGGCTTTTTGAGTCACTGGCTTGGGGCCAGCACCTCTTTTTTTTTTCCCAAGCACTGACCATGCGGCCCCTGGGGCAGGGTCGGCGCTTCTTTTATTTTTTGATTTTTTTTAATATATTTTTTCAAGCACCAACCGAGTGACCCCTGGGGATGGGTCAGCACTGGTTTTATTTTTTTATATATTTTTCTTTATTTTAGGGTGCCAACCCGGCCACCCCTGGGGCCAGGTCTGCACTCCTTTTTTATTATTTTTTATTTTATTTTATTTTTATTGTATTTTTTTTTACTGCCGACCATGTGGCCCATGCTACAGCTGTATCGCGGGCCAGTCAGCTTTTTCCCCCTGGTCACCCCTCCCTGCAGCCAGGAATACCGGATCTCCAGGACCAGCACCAGGTAGGAGACATCTCCGCCACTGCCATTAACGAACCAAACCAAACCAAACCAATTTTTTTCAGTTCGTTTTGTTTTGTTCTAAATCCACTCTGGGGTTCGTTCTTTGTTTTGTTATGTAACAAAACGAACAACAAACACATCTCTACATTCAAATGCTACAGGAAGATTTTGTCAAGTGATAGTCGTTGTGGTTTCACTTCCAGTGGCAAAATGCCTTGAGCTTGGGGATGTCACTTTTTTGAACTAAAGTTCCCAGATTCCTCCATCCAGCACTGGCCTATGTAAATAAATCTATTTTAATGGGTGCTTGGGTGGTGCGAAGGATGAGCTGGTAGATTTCAAAGACCCCCCCCCCAAAAAAGGCAACATGAGATGACAAACTGTGAGAATCTAGTCACCACCAGACCATTAGTCCCAAGCAAAGCCGAAAAACTAAGCCTTGACAAATGGAAGTTTCGGGGTGTTTAATTTCATTCCAAAGTCCCTGTTCCAAACTATAAGATCCCAGCACAAAAAAGGGTCAAAGCAACACACCAAACATCATATACCTGCCGAAATATTTCTGAAACTCTCTTTATGCCAGAGATTTCAGGAAGATTAGCCAGTAATGAGCAGGTCACCTAATAATTTGGACTTTATTGTTCCATTTGCAAGTATCCAACTGGATTGTTAAAAATTTCATATTGCCTTGGAAGGCACAATACTAGGTTTATGGAGCATTTAATTTAACGAGGGGATTTAATTCAGACGTCCTCATGAAAATCCATTTCTCTATGGCAGAGATGGACAACCTGCAACCTAGAGGCACAAGCAGTTCTTGATATAATTCAAAGTGGCTTCTTGGCCTCATTTCAAAAAGCCCTCTACTAGCAATTTGTTGACAGTCCTCTGGCAAATGCAAACCATCCTTCATAGAGGCAGACAGAGAAACAGAAAGAGAATATGTTGGAAAGAAAGAAAAAGAAGGAAACAGAGGAAGAGATGGTGGGGGAAGACATAAAGAGCAACAACATGGTGGCCACGCCTGCTTTGGGCCTGCCTTGTAGATCTGACAGATTAACCCATATAGGAAATGGGGTTCATGGTGAAAGAAAAGCTGTCTTCTCAATAAGCCTCTGGTCCTTTCTCTTATGTTAAAAAAAATGTCCAGGAGGGAAAAGGGAGGATAACATTCTCCAAAAGTCACCCTAGACAATCAAGTTAGCATGTCATCAGAAGCAAAACTCTCCTGTGAATTAAGCAACATCTTTTTATCCATCTTTTTATTACAAGTGTTCGTCATCATCACCTCTGTATGTTGCAATTTAGCTTGGTTTTGCTTTCTGGTTGGTCCTCAGGAGGGAAATATGGGCTCCTTTCCAAGTCTGTTTGCTCATGTAAGGAGCTTTGAAAGAATGTGGTCCATGGTAAGAAAATATATGGTCAGCTTCTACTTGTAAAGTTAGCATCTCCTCTAATTTGAGCCTAATTCAGGGTGCAGTCAGACAGTGAAAAAGGTATACAGTACAGTAGTCTGATCTTTTTATATTAGATGGAGTCCTCATCCCCGTTAACAGAGTTTAAAGATTATGGAAATGTGGTCATAGGCTCAGAGTGAAGGGACAACAGAGCTTTAGGGGCCCATATCTGTCAGCAGTGAGATCCTAAAGAACATAGAACCTGATGAATCTTATCTCGTGATGTCAGCTAGCCTGTAGGGAACACCTGTTCTGCCTCACATTTCCATTTCCATTTTATAATAATAATTTATGAACTGAAAGGGACTCTATGGATGAACAAGTCCAGTCCCTGTCAAGGAGTCTCCGTGAAGAATCAAACTCCCCTCCCAGACACCTAAGCCAGTGAGCTATTTAGCAATTCAGCCTTTTGAACAATTCTACTACTGTACATCCTGAAGTATTCTACTATATGTTTTTAAAACTCTGTTTCCTTGCCCACTGCACACATATGCAGAGAGAGAGAGAGAGAGAGAGAGAAGGAAACTGTTCTGCTTATATACCATGCCATAGTGCTTAAAGCACTCTCTAGGCAGTTTACAATTTAATTATGCAACCTACACATCCCCACCCTACTCCCACTCCCAGCAAGATGGGTACTCATTTTACCAACCTCAGAAAGAGAGAAGGCTGAGTCAACCATGAGCCAGCTATCTGGAACTGAACCCCAGGTCGTGAGCACAGTTGTGGCTGCAGTACAGCAGTTTAAGCACTGCGCCACAAGAGAGAATGAGAGGCAAGGAGGAAGGGAATGAGTACAGAACTAATGGCTAAACCCATCATTGAGCTTAATAGTCAATTGCTACTAATTGGATTTCCCTCTTTCCCAAAATTCAGAACCATGTGCCAGTCAAAAGGAGGCAAAACAGCACCATGGAACTGCAACATGGAGATGTCGGCATGGCTTGTAGAATTCCCAGAAATATTAAGGAATAACAACTCCTTCAGCATTAGCAGTGGGCAGACAGAGTAAACCAATGGAGAAAGAGAATGGAAGAGGAGCAGAGGAAGTTGCCTTCAAGGTTTCAGGCAGGATTATTCCTCAGCCCTGCCTGGAAATCATTGCAGCTCCCTAGTGGTCTCCCATGAGAGCGGGGTGGAACCTGCCTACCTGCCTGCCAGGAGCTCTAAGGAGGGATACTTTGAGATGAACATGCTGATCAGATTCTACTATTAGTAACAGCAACAGCAGAAACACAATCACCACCACTGGTCTGATTCAAAATGGCTGATCTCTTTCTATATCCACATATAAACATGCCTAGCTCAGTATGAGGGTCCCAATGGTGGCTGCTTATCTCTCCCCCCATCAGTCACATAACCCGTGCCAGCCATAGCTGGGCAACTTGAGTCCAAGGCACATGGCTCTAGACATAAAATGCTCTCTTACTGGTCCATAAGAACAACACTGGGTAATCTCTTCCCTTTTTATTTGATCTAATTGGCTACCCTCAGTGAACTTTTCCAAATTTTATCCCAATCCTCCAAGGAAATGCATAGGCCTTCTGCATCAAACACCCCCCCTTTGCTGGCAAGACAGGAGCCATTGGCCTGATAAAGCCACATTGACGAGTGTACGTGAGCTGCGACACGTCTTTGGGAAGACTGGGGCAATTAAAACACCTCCCTCCCTTCAATTTGAATGATGCAGCCTAAAACATCCAAGCTCCGAGCCTCAACTAAAAAAAATGCCTGGCTCCCCCCCCCCCATCTTGCCAAGGACCTTACATCTAAGAAATAACTCCTGGCAAATCCATCTTTTGCCACGTTATAACCTATTGGTACTGCTCTGATAAAGGGGGTTTTGTCCCCAGAATATTAGCAATGTTTTTATTATTTTTATAGTAGCCTAAAGATATCACCTGTTCCACTTCTGTATTTAGTCCACAAGAAAGCAGGTTAGTCTTACTGCAGGTCTCTTGTATGCTAACTAACCTACCATATGAGGGATGGACAAGCGATAGTTGGACTGAAGCTACCATTACTCATCATCTTAATGACTGGTCACACTTCCCAAGGACGCAAGAAATGGAGTCTGAAGATATCTGCAGGGCTGTACATTCCATCACAGACTGCCAAGGAGGAATCTGGACTAAGATGACAGGAAGCAACAAGGAGGCTTCCTACCTGATCAGAAAAGTTAGAACTGTCTTACTGTGCCTCTCTTCAAACAAGCATCCAAGAAATCTGGACTTCTTTACTCTCCAGGACTGCCCATCAAGCTGCCAAATCTATGTACCCGCTGTCAAGAAACTCCCTTTTATTCCACTCCCTCTTTGTCAGCTTCCTACATATAGAGCATTTTGACGTACTGTGACTGTGCTTGGTTTTCCAGCTGCACAGCTGTGGACAAGAAAGTGCTTCAGAGGATTATTACCACGGCCCAGATTATTGGCCACCCTCTCCCACCTTTGGAAGAACTTTATAGTTCCTGTTGTCTTAAAAAGGCAAGAAACATCTTACAGGATCCATCCCACCCCGGACATTGTCTGTTTGCATTGCTGCCTTCGAGCAGGAGATATAGGACAATTAAAACAAGAACAAACAGATTAAAATAGTTTTTATCCAAGAGCTATAGTTACCTTGAATGCTGCTAACATTTGAGTGTAATCCGAGGGAGTTGTGGTGGATGGGTGTGTGTGATTAGATTCTTTTTTTTTTAGTTATATTTGTACTTGGGATTAATTTTGTTGCACAATGTACAGTGACATATCTATCTATCTATCTATAGCACATTGCTTGTACAGAGGGATTCTTAATGGTCCCGGTTTGCTTGCAAACTGTCCATTGAAGAAAATCAGAGTATCTTCTCAGCAGGCACTGATTGAGGACCTGAGTGCTGTACCTTTGCTAGCTCCTTTCCCACTCAGATATCAGCTCTTACTGTCACATGTTGTCTTTGTGGTTTGCCTGAGCCTCAATAGACACATGGATCTTTTTGGCCATGTGTAGACGTTTGAATCTGTAAATTGCCCGGAGTCCTGTTGCCGCTAAAGGGATGGTATGTCAATCAATCAATCAGTCAGTCAGTCAGTCAGTCAGAACTTGATGAATCTATTTCGTGATGTCAGCTAGACTGTAGGGAACACCTGTTCTGTCTGCCATTTCCATTTTATAATAATAATTTTAGAACTGCAGTCAATCAGTCAGTCAGTCAATCAGGCATAGGTGGTTGCATGCCTGCTCATGCATTCTCCTGTGTCTACTGTGCTGGATGGCTTTCATCTGACAAAAGAGCATTTCTTGCCTCTTCCTCCCACAAGGTTTCTTGCCATCCTCAGTGCCAGACAGGCTTTTTTGAGACCGTGTCGTTCCAAAACATGGGGAGAGAGAGAGAACTTGATCTTTCTTTTCTTCATTTATCTTGGTTCTCCCACCCCACCCTGGATAAAGATAGAAATGCAGCAGTACATGCTTCCACAATATGCTGAGTGCCACCTTTTTGTTCTTTGAGAAGTCAAACAAACACACAGAGGCACATTAAGCCTTGTATACTTTTATTTATTTATTTATTTATTTATTTATTTATTTATTTATTTATTTATTTATTTATTTGGTGTACTTATATACCGCAGCCTTTTTCCATAGAGGAATATGCTGGGTGCCACCTTTTTTGTTCTTTGAGAAGTCAAACACACCCAAACACATTAAGCCTTGTATACTTTTTGGCTTGCAGAATGCATCCCTGTTCTATCTAACAAAACAATGCAAAACAAAAACATATTTTTGCACTGCTCGGATTGTGTTCTCTCTGGTTCCCCTGACAACCTGTTCTGTTTAGATTCTGCGAGCTTGTCCCAAAGTCACAAACCCGCCCACTAACCCTTATCCTTCCTACAAAAGGAACCAGTGTTGTACAGAACTGAGTACTGGACTCAAACCCAGGCTCCTCGTTTCCAATCTCCATTTAGCCATAGAACTCACTGGGTGATCCAGGGCTCGCCTTTCTCTTATCCCTCAGATTTTCTATATAGGGTGCCTGAGGACAGCTGGAAAGAGGAGCCATGTGTGCCATCTTGAGCTTATTAGAGGAAAGGTGGTATATGTTTGCAGTCACCAAATGTTTGGTACCAATTAAAAAAAGAATAAGATCAGACAGATGTTTAGCCCCCTGTTTGGTCTGCTGCAGGAGCCAGGCTGGTGTGCTTTTAAAGACAGCGATCAGATGACATCTTTCTAGAATGAACAAGGCTGTTCTCACAGTGTTTCCCCCTGGCTCCCTGGCTAGGGACTTCTACTTTTTTGGTGTGGGTAGAATAGTTCTGTTGTAGTTCCTCTCCAGTGCATGTGATCACCGGGAAGAGACCAAATGAAGCCTTCTTGTATCAGTTTGCCTGTCCAACAGGTAGACCGGGGGCTACCAGTAGCCTGTGAAGGGTTCAAAAGTAGCCCGTCAGCCATTAATAAAAATGTGAGGAGATAAGTTCTCCATCTCTACCTCCTCCACCCCAAGGACCATCACTGCCCCAGCAAAGCTCTGGGTCTACCAGCCCACTGTCTCAGCCAAGCGGGGCAGTACAACGGCCATGGCACAGTCCCCTGCTCTCCCTACCGGCCAGATGATCGGCATGCCACTGTCTTGTGACCAACTGAGTTGTTGGTGCAGAGTGGAGGAAGGGGAGTGGAGGAGACAGTGAGGGGCAGGGTCATGGGCGTGCCCACCTCCTTTCCGTGGTGACATCCCCCTCTTCTCCCCCCTGGAAAATTCCTTCCTCCCATCATTCCATCCTCCTCCTCCTCCTCCTCCCACCCCCACAGCTGCCTCACAGAGACTGTGACCTGCCGCTCCTCCTGCTCCCCTTCTGAGCCATTCATTGCATGTTCTCAAGTCAATTCCCACGTATAGTGAGTGACCCTTACCAGGGTTTCCTAAGTAGCAAGGACTCAAAGGCGGCTTTCCACTTCCTTCTTGGGGCACTCTGAGGGCATTGAGCTTGCCCTTGGGTACACAGAATGGCCCTTCTCTCAGTTGGGAATCCAAATCTCCACCTTTGTCTCCACAGTCAGTTTTCCAACTCTACGTACATAGTGCACGTGATATTACTGGGGATATTCTTTTCACCTACTGGTTGCTGGATATTTGTGAGGCTCCTAGACTTCTGTTGGTTTGAAGGTGTGGGGACTGCAGCTCCACAACAAGTTGCCTTCATTCACTCATGCCTGAGGGCACTCCAGCTGCAATACTTTTGCGGAAAATAGAGAGAATGTTGGTTGACCTTTGGTCTACAAGAAGGGAGACAATGGATTGCCTGTCTCAAGGGTGAAACTGGATACTCCCATGCACCTCAAACAGGCTCTTCAAGTACGTAGTCTCTGTACTGGAATTTCTGTTTAGCTTCAGATCTGGTTTAGGTATCTGGATGAAGAGCCAGAGATTAGGAGATTGATTTTCTTCTGTGCCTCCTTGACAGGGTTTGGACTTGATGATCCATTAGGTCCTTTCCAGCTCTCCAATTTTAAGATTTATTTATTTATTTATTTATTTATTTATTTATTTATTTATTATACTTTTTTACCGCCTATTTCCCAATGGGACTCTAGGTGGTTTATAATAAGAGCATCAGTAAAACAGTAAAACAATAAAACATCTGTAATACCATCAATGAGGGGGCAGCAAGGAAATAGCAGGACAGAGGGGAACCCCTCGACATACAGCAGCAGGCCAAAAAAAAAAAACAACAACCCAGAAATAAGGTCACCATAGGCCTCCTTGTACAGCATTGTTTTTAAAGCCTTTTTAAAGGCCAGCAGGGACGATGCCAGGCTCAGCTCATTAGGTAGATTGTTCCATAATGGGGGGCCAACAACCGAGAAGGCGCAGCTACGCGTCATCAACTTCCATACCTTCCTCGGCATGGCCACCCTAAGTGAGCGCACCTGCGACATCCACATGGGTCTGGCCTCTGTTGATCTCTGGGAGATACGCTCCGACAGGTATTCAGGGCCCAAGCCATTTTGAAAACCAAAACCAGGACCTTGAACCTAATCCAGATGGCTATGGGCAACCAATGCAGGCGGGCTAGAACTGGGGTGATGTGGTCATATTTATGGGCACCCACCAGCAGTCTGGCCACCGCATTTTGTACCCGTTGGAGCCTCCGGACAAGGGTCAAGGGCAACCCCACATAGAGTGTGTTGCAGTAGTCAATCCTCGATATCACAAGGGCCTGCACAACTGTTCTCAGGGAGGACTCATCGAGATACGGTTGGATCCGGGCGATCCTGTGGAGCTGGATAAAAGCGGCCCTGGAAGCAGCCATCACCTGGGCTTCCAGGGAGAGGGCTGAGTCCAGGACCACACCCAGATTCCTAGCCCTGTCCGTAGGCTGGAGGGAAATTCCCCCCAGTCTAGGGAGGGGGCCATTGTACCTGGACGAGGGTGCCCCAAAGAACAGAACCTCGGTGTTCTCCGGTAGAGATGGGCACGAATTTAAAAAAATGGTGTTTCCTTTGTCGTTTGTCGTTGAGAGGTCCGTTTTGTTTCGTTTCTGTTTTTCGTGAATTTTTTGGAAAAATTCTGTTTTCATTTTTTGTTTTTTGTTTGTCATTTCTACCCGCTTTTTGCGCAATTTTTAAAAGCATTTCCGTGCGTGGGCGTCCCCCAACACCCCAGACCAGAGGGAAAACACTAAAAAAAATTGATGCTGGCAGAGACACAGTATAGACTAGGTTCGCAGGGAGGCTGCAAAGGCAGCGCCGGGCGTTGCCCAGGATGCAAGGCAGCCGCAGAGTGACTGCACTGCGGGGCAGGGCAGGGTACTTGTCAAGATATGTAAAAGTTGACAAATATATATATATATATAATGTATATTTAACAGATAGGGAAAAAGAATTGTAAAATGGAGGCAGTTAGATTCTGCAGTCTCATGATGTTATCCACAAGTGTAAGGGATAAGTAATCACAGGCAAGTTACGTGATGAAGCACAGGTGGAATAATTTATAACATCATGGTTGCATCAGATTGCATCAGATTGTAATTAGTGATGAGTCATATCTGATGGGTGCTAAATTGTATATAAGCACTAGCTTGTCATATGTTAGTTGGGACTGTTAGGGTGAGAACAGTACCCCACACTCTGTTTGTTGTATTGTAAATATTGCTTGGTTGTTATGTTGTTTGTATATTTTGATGTATATATGAATATATGAGTTTTTACTCTACTCATTGTCATTTGTCTTTTCCGTTTACTGAACTCTGCAATACTTTATATCATTACTAACACTTTATCTACATGCAACAGCAGCGTGCTCTGTGCCACATTTATTTGTTTATTGTTGACAGTACTCACTGAGAGGTACGCACACACAAACACAGTCAGGCTGCAGGACTGAAGCTAGAGTCGCCGAGACAGCAATCCCACCCTAACTCCCACTGGAGACTGCAAGGAGGACGGGGGCTGCCAGAGCTTTTTATGCCCTCTGTGGCTGCCACACTTACCCAGTCTGCAACCTGGGCATGCTATTGGTTGAAATTGTCCAAGAATTTACATGACCCCATCACATGGCTTGCCTCCATGTCGTGGCTGGAGTGGCGACATCCATTTTGTCATCCATAAAGGGAAAAGAAAAATACATTGCAATGGGAGAAGACAAAAACAAATATTTTAAGGACCCCTACCCCCTGGTAGGTAATAATTTCAAATAATTATCACATCATCACTGCGTTTTTATGGATGTCCAGGGCGTTTTTTAACATTTAAAACAGCTCATTTCATTGCATGCCACCAGTAACAAAAATGAAACATAACGAACACAATTTTTGTGGTTCTGTTTGTTTCGTTTCATTTTCATCACAATTTTCGTTTGTCGTTTCGTTACGTAACGAAACGACAAATGAATAACGGAAACAAAAAAATGTTCGTTTCATGCCCATCTCTATTCTCCGGGTTAAGTTTGAGCCTGTTATTCCTAGTCATTCCAAGACTGCCTCCAGGCACAGATCGAGGGAACGAACTGCCTCCACTGCAGAAGAAGAAAAGGAGAGATAGAGCTGGGTGTCATCAGCGTACTGATGACAGTGGACTCTAAATCTCCTGATGACCTCCGCCAGCGGCCTCATATAAACATTGAACAGTATAGGGGAGATTGACGACCCCTGGGGCACCCCACAAGGGAGCGTCCAAGGGGCCAACAATTCAACCCCCAACTGAACCCACTGGAGCCAGCCATTGAGGAAGGACCGGAGCCACCAAAGTGCTGAGCCCCCAATAACCACCCCGGCCAGCTGGTCCAGTAGGTTACCGTGGTCGACGGTATCAAAGGCAGCTGACAGATCAAGGAGGACCAACAGGGAGGAACACCCCCCGTCAGCCTCCCTGAGGAGGTCATCCTGCAGAGCGACCAGGACAGTTTCAGTTCCTTGAAATGGCCTGAAACCGGACTGGAAAGGATCAAGGATATGATTTTCTTCCAGGTATGACTTTAGCCAAACAGCGGCCATCCTCTCGATAACCTTGCCCAGGAAGGGAACAATGGCAATCGGACGATAGCTGGCTAAATCGTCCGAAGCCAAGCCGGGCTTCTTCCATTTGGGCTTCACCACCGTCTCCTTTAAACGAGAGAGGGAAATCCCCTCCCAAAAGGAGGCTGTGGCAATAGAAGAGACCCACTCCGGCATGTTCCCTCCGGCAGATTTAATAAGCCAAGCTGGGCAAGGGTTGAAAGGGGAGGCCGCCAGCCGACATTAAGCCAAAACCCTGGAGGCCTCCGCCGATGGAACAGGCCCAAATTCAACCAAGGAAGGGGACCGAGGGGGTGAGGCCCCCGGGATATCCGGGGAGGGACCACTGCAGCTGGAGTCCAGATTGGAACGGATGGCCTCAATCATAGATCTAAAATAGGCTGCGAATTGCTCACTAGTGAAATCACTAGGAGGAGGCCCTAGATGAGAATGATGATGATCTTACAGGTTTAGCAGGTAGCCTGGAGGATTTGAGAGTTTTCTG
This sequence comes from Phrynocephalus versicolor, assembly GCA_023846285.1. Lineage (NCBI taxonomy): Eukaryota > Metazoa > Chordata > Lepidosauria > Squamata > Agamidae > Phrynocephalus > Phrynocephalus versicolor. The sequence continues at coordinate 15,431,373 of JAHTLZ010000015.1, forward strand.
TTCCTCTTCTGTGCCACAAACTCTACAATGCCCAGGCTAATGAAGTCTTAAGAATTTGCAGTCTTGCCTGTTGGGGATGTTTTCATGATCCAGTAAATCCATGGTTTTGGATTTTGGGTATCAGCCATTCTTTTTTTTTTTAAGTACTGCCACTTACATTGGCCTCGTGGCACAGTGGTTAAACCGCTGTACCGCACCCAAAACTGTACTCACCACCCTGGCTTCAATCCCATGTCTATCCTTCTGAGGTTGGTAAAATGAATGCCCAACTCACTGGGGTGTGGGCGGATATGGGCAATATGTAGCCTGCACAATTAACTCATAAGCCACCCAGAGAATGCTATAAGCACTATGGGGCAGTATATAAGCAGCACACCTTGCTTTGCTTTTGAAAAAAAGGGGGGAACTACATGAACAGTGTCTGTGAGGAAAGGGAATTCAGTATCAACACCTCCCTTCTTGCTTTCTGGAAGTGCACAGGTAAATTAGAATGTTATTATAAGGGTGCCATCTCTTTGTTTTTAATACTGAGCAAAATAAATCTGCCTGCATCTTCCCCATGAGAAGTGCCTGATAAGAATTATATAAGGTACAGGGCTACATTAACAAGCATTGTAGTTATAGCAACAGGCACCTTCGTTTATGCAAGCGAGCACTGCGAGACAGTTATACAACCACCAGCTTCATAGGACGAAAGTGTGACAGAGAAGACAATGAGGAAATCTGACAATGGGCAAAGGAAAGCCTGCAGTTGGCCATGAAAGCATCCTGTGGAGGCTCTGAATGGAGCCCCAAAAACAACTCCCTTGATTCTTTTTTCTGTTATTCATTTCTTCTGCAAGAAATTTGCTTCTTTCTTTCTGGGGATGAGAAATGGCCACGTATCTCGCACTCATTCACACTCTAGGGTAGTCAGTCATCCTCGCAACAGGGAAACAATATGGTCTTCTTACCTCTGTGCTTAGGACTCAAATCCTCTTTGAAGCGTGTCACACACATACTTGAGTCCAGCCTGGCAGGTTGGTGTCCTTAAATTGTGCAGCCCTGGCTTTCTCTTACTTGCTGCAGGCTGTTAAGCTGAAGAGCAATTCAGCCTGTCTCCAGCTCAGACCCTCTGCTAGGAAATCAATAGTCATTTGGCAGGATCCTGGCAGCTTACCAGACAACTAACCAGACGTCTCCAGGGAAGCAGCTTTTATTTCCACATTCTTAGACCAGAGAAGCCCTTTTGTGTTTGTGTTTGTTGGTTTTTTTTTAATGGACACCTTCATTTTCTTTTAGACACTAGGAATTCTCAGCAAGTGACTGAGTTCTTTTGTTCTTCTTTGGGATTCCTGTAAGCACGCCACCGCTGACACTTGTCACAGGTTGGCAGGCAGAGAAATTAAATCAGATGGGTCTCCTGCAATGTGGCTGGCTAGCACAATCATCAATATCCAGAGGGATATTATGGAAATGGAAAAAGTGCAGAGGAGGGCAACCAGAATGATTCGGGGTCTGGAACACCTTCTTACCATCTGAGGCTGCAACGGTTGGGCCTCTTCGCTCTTGAACAACGGCGTCTAAGAGGTGACCTGATTGAAGTTTATAAAATCATACACGGTGTGGACAAAGTAGATAAGGAAAAACTGTTTTCCCTTTTGCACAACACTAGAACTAGGGGGCACTCCATTAAACTTTTCAGTGCTAGATCCCAAACAAGTAAGAGAAAGTACTTTTTCATCCAGAGGATCACTGATCTATGGAACTCCCTGCCAGAAGAAGTGGTGACAGCTGTCAGCCTTGACAGCTTTAAGAAAGGATTAGACAAGTTCATGGAGAACAAGGGCATCAATGGCTATCATTATGGATGCCTAAGGACAACCTCCAGGTTGGAGAGATAGGCAGGATATCTCTCAATGCCATTTGCAGGAATCGTAAGCAGGTGAAGACATCTGCTTGGAAATACCCTGAAGCAAATGGTGAGCCACTGTGTGAGACAGAATGCTGGACTGGATGGGCTGTGGCCTATTCTTATGTTCTTATCATCATCATCATCATTATCATCACCATCATCATCACTACAGAGCTGGAAGGAACCTTATGGATTGCTAAGTCCACCCCCTGCCAAGGAGGCACAGTAGGAAATAAAATTCCCACCTCTGGCCTCACAGTCAGTTTCCTAAACAACTGAGCTATCCAGCAGGTTAGTCATCAAGTTGATTATGACTTATGGCAACTCTAGGTAAGGGTACTCAAAGTTGGTTAACCATTCCCTTCTTCTGAGGGTGCCTTGGAACTGCGCCGCTTGCCTAAGGCCATGCAGGCTGAGTCCCCTCGCAGGAGGTACTGCCAACCTCTGGCTCCACAACCGGATACATAAACCTCTATTTGGGCTAATATAGACCTGCAAAAATTGCAATCCAACCAAGCCAAAAGCAAGCAAGTAGACATGTGTTGCTTTGCTAGAAGTGAGAAACCTGTGAGGACTGTCAATGAACTAGAAGGATCTAACATTGGCTCATTGGCTGAATTTGTGATAAGCTGTGTAGTCCTAGCAGCTAAGGCTATTCTGCAAAGATTTTCTGAGTGCAGGGCTGAAAAAGTAATGGACAGCACAGTCACTTAAACCTGAAGGACTGGTTTGGAGTGCAGTGTTGGAATCTCACCACTCCAATCTCAAGTGGGGTGAACAATAGAAATGCTTGTGGTTACACCCAACATGACACATTGCCTCGTCTCCTGATGCCTAAAGACTCGGTTCTGTTCTTCAGATAGGCTTTCCCTGAGTCTGGATCTTAACTCCAGTGAAATACCAGTATTTTAATTTAAAACCTATACTGCCTCTGCCTCTGCCTCTTTTAGCCATTATTTATTGTTCAATTGTCTTTCTATTCTGCTTATTATTTCATTTTATATTAAATTGTTTATTTAGTTATTCCTTCTGCTTGGCTTGGACTCTTCTAACTAACTAACTAACTAACTAACTAACTAACTAACATCCTTGCGTCATAATATCAACTGGTGTTTGCTGCAGGCAGGAATGCTTTTGTTTCAAACAAAAGACATTCAAAGACAATGGTTTCAAACTACAGGAAAAGAGATTCCATTTGAACGCTAGGAAGAACTTCCTGACAGTTAGAGCTGTTTGGCAGTGGAATATGCTGCCAGGGAGGGTGGTGAAGTTTCCTTCTTTGGGGGTTTTTAAGCAGAGGCTGGATGGTCAACTGTCGGAAATACTGTGATGGAGGTTCCTGCATGGCAGGGGGTTGGACTGGATGGCCCTTGAGGTCTCTTCCAACTCTATGATTCTATGACAACAGTTAATGATTCCCATAATTGTTTTTCCAGCTTGTTTAGAGAGGGATTCCAATCTCAATGTTTCCATGTGTCTCTGTATGTGAGAGAATAAGAATGAAAACGGAGTAGGGACTCATTCAGGCTCTTGGTGGAGCTGTATCAGTCCAATCAGCTGGAATACCTGTTGACCTTTAGGTACTTGTTTAAAATCTTAGAAAAACGCACCAAGACTAAAAACCCAAGAAGGCAACAGAGAGCCATCTTACAGGTCTGCTCTGGTTAAGATCTGCTGGATGCTGCTGCACTGACAGCAGGTGTCAGATCCTCTTCTGTATTGAAAGGGAAGCTCCTTTGTTGCAAACGGATGCTTAGTCCTTTAAAATTTCTTAGGGTTCAACGGGCATATTTCACACTGATAAATACTTTTCTGCACTGCATCATAGATGCATGAGCAACATAATTTTGCATCTCTTTCCCTCTCACAGCTCTGCACATGTAGAAGCAACTCTCTAAGGAGTGGGATGAGGGGGGGGGAATGACATGGCTTTCTCCCCCAGGGTGTTGTTTGTGATAAGGGGAAAATTAAGACCTGTAATCTCTTTCCAACGTGGAGGTTACAAGGGGGCCACTGGGGAAGGAAACTCTGCCAGGAAATGTATGGACTCTCATTATCTTTTATCTTAGCACTGCAGAAAGTTTGCCGAAATCAGCTGCTTAGCCACAAAGGAGCCTTCCAAGAGAAATTATGCAGGCAGGGTGCACGCTTATCAGGAGGACAAGAGCAACTCTCCATCAGCCAGCCGTGGGGCCTTGCCGAGATAAAGCTATCCCTCTGCCCTGCGTTGACTCGGTGGATTAATCGCCTTGTCCCCTCCTGTGCCATTAGTTCTAACCTCTGCTTGGCCCTTTCCAATTGTTAGACAATTTCGCTCCAAGAGCCAAAACAAATGAGCCATGCATCTGCGCCTCTCCCTCTCGCCTCACCATCTATTTTACTGCAAGCGAAAGGAGAAGGGTGGAGAGGGTGCTTGGCACCTGCAAAGGAAGTGACCCCGGGTGGCGTTATAAAGGGGCTTGTTCTCAGGGCGCCTGCACGTGTGCAGTCTGCAGACTGACCCCCCCGGAGTACAGAAATACAGTGGAGGTTGGTGTCCACTGGATCTGATGGGACACTGAATGGGGTCATGTTCATTTCTAGTTGGCTATGTAACTTCTTCTCTCCTGTGGCCTAAATCAGGGATGCCACCCTCTAGAGACAGTGGCATGACCATGGAGCCAATTACTTCAGGAAGTGGTGTGTGCACCAATGGTGGAGGAATTGAAGAGAAAATTGGACAACGACCTCAAAATCTGCTTTGACTTTAATTCTTTCATTGAGCAAGGGGGTTGGACTCAGTGGCCTTATAGGATAGGATAGGATAGGATAGGAATCTTTATTGTCATTGCCTCCTTGCAGGAACAACAAAATTTCACGGTTGCTATATTCAACTCATATAAAACATTCCACAAAGATTTAAAAACAGCTACGACACATAAAAGATGACATATAAAATAACCTGGCTTCAAAGTCCAGAATTTCCATTTAAGGCCAATATTGCTCTAAAAAAGAAGCTATTTTTGAGACGGTTTGTTCTTGCCCTCAGTACTCCATATCTCTGTCCCGATGGCAGCAACTCGAAGAGGCGATGACCGGGATGTGGTGGATCTCTTAAGATTCCTTCCAACACCCTGGTCCTATGAATCACAACCATTCCCATCATGCTTCATGATTGGCGGTGCTGGCTACGACCAACCCAATGGGCCCACCGGACTCTGCAGCACCACATGTTTCCTACTCCTGCCCTCATGGGGGGCTGGGCAAATAGCAGCCTACAAATCACATTACAATTGAGCCCTGTGCCAAAGGGAAGAGGGTTTCTCTTCTCCCGTGACATGCAATTTGGCGCTGATCTCTTGAGGCTGACACTTGGAAATGGCAGCCTCCCAGGGAAAGCCAACGCAACATTATCATTCATTTGAATGATGAGAGAAGCTGACGGTACAAGATTCTCATCTCATTTCCCTCCTCAGATCTATCAAAGGCCCATTACTGAAGCCAATCAGAAATATTGAGCAGGGCGGGGTGGAGGTGGATGCACTCTGCATGTCAATGAGAGCCGCACAGAGAAGAAAATGTTGATTTCAAAGACCAAATGGTAGATTTCATTGTGCATCACTTTCTCTTTCACTTTTACATGCCGGGTTGGGGGGGGAGCATTTAACAGTTACACAGTTGTTACAAAGATCTACAGCAACTCCCCCAAACTCGATACTGTACAGATGAGTTAGATGACAACTGCTAAATTTCCCGGCCAGCTGGCTGGGAAGAGAGTAAACAGTAGGTCCGCAATATAGATGAGGTTAATCTAGGGGTCCGTTTGGGACACCCAGTGTAGCACAATGGATGGAGTGATGGACTAGGACACAATAGACCTTCTCAGTCATAGAAACGCACAAGAAGAGTGGAAGTGGCAAAAACGTTCCTTAGATACACCTCCCTTACCTTGAAAGCCCTGTTAGGGTCACAAGTCAGTTCCGTCTTGACGGCACATGACAAGAACATCATGAGTCTGATACTGTTTAGGCAAAATCTTATACCATATCACAAATGCTCTCAGTACAGTCTTGGGGTGGCATGTGATCTCTCGACCCTTCTTTTACTGTCAAATAGAGGGGCAAGGGGACTGTAGAACTCTCTACCACCTCATATGCTGCCTCTAATAGGTGGGCTGAAGTAACATTCAATCAGTCTAGCACTAACCAATCATTTCTCTCTCGCCTTTGAATTCAGAGAGAGTCCCATTTCTCTGCTCTGCGTTTTTCACCTTTCCAGAGACCGCTGAAGTCTGTTGCTGAAAGCAACTGTGTTTATTAGTTTGCTCTTTGATCTAGTTCAATTGTAAGTAATGAAACCTTTTATTCTTCCTCCTACTATAAGTCTCAGGGTGACTTATAGACTTATAGTGAGTGTAGGTTCCAGTTGATAAGAAAAGAGATAAACTACTATGCAGAACCTGAAGCTTTTCTGCTCTGTGAAACCCAGGACTATTGCAGCATAGAGAGTGCATTTTAAAAAATTCTGCACCAGGTTGCTCTGCCATATAGGCTGAAATCATGAAAAGATAAATGTCCTTTTTTTAGCTCACCCAAATGTATTTTGCTGGCTTCACCCTTGGAATTTATTCACATTCTAGAACTTTTTCATTCTATTCTTTTTTTAAATCTTTATTTATTTTAATAGCTACATTTATATTTATTACATTTTATGAAATATCACATAACAAATATGCCATAGGATTCCCCCATCCCAACAGAGATAATAAAATAACAATTAAGAATGGAGTAACACTACAATAAAAATATACAGAATAGTGGAAATGGCCTACTAATGGCACACGGTACCATTTTTGTATAGTGATTGTAACAAATTTTTGAAACATGAGATAAAACAGTTTAGAAATATTTTCAAGACAGCATTTTGACCCGAGGGTCATCTGATAAGGTTTCCTGCAAGTCTGATTCCCATGTCATTTCAATTCCTTTTGCAGCTTTGCACTGATGATCGTTCTGTTAAGAAGAAGATAATACATTCTAGATATACGTCCCTTAGGATGAGCAGCTGTATAAATGGCCAACTGATCGTAATCTCTCTGTGGCTGAAATCTTGTTGGTAGATCTGCCTTTTGCAATGAGGATGACATCTTAAGGGAGTGATGGCGAACCGAGTGCCCAAACTGCGATTCAAAACCCACTTTTTTTTCGCAAAATGCCAATGCAGCAATTTAACCTGAATACAGTGGTACCCCGGGTTACAAATATTTTGGGGGGCTACCCTTTGGGAAAGTGAAGATTGAAGAGCAGGCTCCTGAATTTCCTGTGGCCACAGCACCCTTGCTGTGGCCACAGGAAATTCAAAAACCTGCTCTTCAATCCTCACTTTCCTGAAGAGTGCAGCCCCATCTGCCTCTTTGCCCTGGGCAGAGAGGCGGAGGGGGTGCTACACTGTCAGGAAAGCCGGGGTGGGCGGGGGAGTGGCGGTGGCTTGTGGGCTCACTCGTAACCCCAGTTTACTCTCCAGCCATGCCACTCTGGGCCTAAAAGCAGTGTGGCTGGGGAGTAAACTGGGGTTACGAGTGAGCCCACAAGCTGTGTCAAGTAATGTAACTTTTAACAAAATGTAAGTAATATAAAATTTCACAGATTCAAAATGGATTCTGTGTATAAATGCATAGTCATTTGTCAAGACACAGCTGAATAGTGTAATCACATGAAAAGATCGGAATAATTACAGTATATCGAGGTGCCACTGCTTAATATAGTCTGCCTATGTGTACTCGTGATTGGTTTATATGATGTCTGCCATATGTATAAAAGGTAGGATTGTAACCCCTTTTGCTTTGGGACTGCTTTTTGGTGAGATGGGCAGTTTCTCCCACTACTCTGTAATATTTATGCTGTGTGTTTTATCGTTGTGTATCTGTGTATGTTTTAGTAACACCAGCTTTTATGCTAAAGTTATTTCTATCTCTCAGCTTCAAATCTGAGCTCAGCAATTATCTTTCCACGCCACTGCATAACTCTGCTAATCTTTGTAACATTTAAAACCCAAACACTTCTGAACAAGCGGCTGCCTCCCCTTTGCCCGGCTCTCACACAGTGGCATGCTCCGAGTGGAGGGGGAAGTGCTGTGGCTGTGAAGGGGCGATATTGTGTGCCCACAGAAAGGGCTCTGCCAGCCACCTGTGGCACCTGTGCCATGGATTTACCAACACTGTCCTAAGCCATATCCATGCTGCAGCCATTTCAGGGCAAGAAAAAGCTTATAGTAATACCTCCCCCGCCAAGTTGTGGTAAGGCTGGGACTAGGGCAGCGATTTTCTGACTTTAAATCATTATTCCTTCCATTCCACAACTCCCAAGGACTGTCCTGGGACAAGACCTTTGAAAGCCTGCAGCCGAGGGGACTCCAGGAAGATAATTTTTAGAGAAGTACCGTAGATGATGTCCAGATTGCTTGCTGTAAACAGGATTTCAGCCTATGTTTCATTACCTGTCTGTTTCATGTGCATGTCTATAAAAACTTCTGATTTTAAAAAAATCACATCGAATTATCTAATACAGACAGAAGAATTGAAGCAGTCGCTCAAAGAACAGCAGCTCTGCCTTGGGTCTGCACCCATTTCCTTTTCACAGCCTCATTCAAGTAACTCTAAAATCTGATGGCCAGTTATTCTACAAGTGTCGAACTCGAAACTATTCCAACTGAAGACATTTCCACACTGCCATCTTCTCTAAGTTTCCCCTGGCGAAGGGGTTTTAGACAGATTCCACACAAAAGGCGAGTTTAAGCGCAATCTTCTAACACAAGTACCAGCAAATGTTTCATTGGGAAGACAGCAAAATGAAACCAGAAATCGGGAACACTCCAACCTTTTACAGTTCTGTGTCCATTGCACTCAATGTTTTGTCGTGCCAGGCCAGTGCCAACGGGCTCAACGGGCAGCAAAGAGAGAGCTGCTGGAGTCACCTCTCAGGAAAGAACAGCATTGCTGCCCAGCCAGTGTTGGAAAGTTGCCCGGCCACCTTAGCATGGCCAGATGGCAATGTTATTTTCGCTGGCAGGGGGCAGCTTTTGTGGCTCCATCTTCATTGTGAGTTGCGTCCTGACCCTGCTGCTGTCAAGAGCACTGGGAAGCTGCCCGCCATTGGCACGTGGGTATGCCAATGGGCCAAGGAATTGTATTAAAACAGGACATGTAAAATGGGTGGTTTCGTGCCTGCTTTCAGATAATCCGCAGTAAAAAGCTTACAGTGGATTATCTGAAATGGGTCTTTCCAGCCTCTATTTTTTTTCCTTTCAATCCCAGTATATCCATTAACACCTCCTTGCTCTGTGGGTAGAGTTGTGTCCTTCTGCCTCCATTTATCATTCAGTCCTTTAGTCTATTTTCTCCACTCACCTGTTTGATGTATTCATTCACTTTCTCAGTTACGTCTCTGAAAGATTACAGGGACTGAATTTTCCTTATTCATTTATTTTAGTTAAAATATTTTTAGCCCGCCTTTCTGCTTTAGAAGCCCCAAGGTGTCTTACCTCATTAAAAGATAATATTTAAGCTGAAGACGAGCACACAAAGGTGGCTAACATCATTAGTAGAGAATATTTAAAATTAAAATCAACGAGTATAAAAAAGCAGCTTACATCATTGCAGGTCAATATTAAAGCTAGAAACAATGGGTACACAAATATTAGGGAACAAACATCATTCTGAGAGATGGTAAGTGCAGGCAATAGTAAAAACAAAGTAAAAGCAGTAATGCATAATAAGTCATCTAAAACAATGTTTTTCAACCTTTTTGGGGCAAAGGCACACTTGTTTCATGAAAAAAATCACGAGGCACACCACCATTAGAAAATGTTAAAAATTTTAACTCTGTGCCTATATTGACTATATATAAAGTAATTTTTCAATTTTTACCACGGCACACCAGGCAACATCTCGCGGCACACTAGTGTGCCGCGGAACAGTGGTTGAAAAACACTGATCTAAAAATCTCTCTCAGACAGAATATCTCCAATATTCTCATTGAATCTGCTTTGATACTTACTATATATGCTTTATAACTCTTGTTAATTTCAAAGGAAAGTCCACATATACAGGGTTTCTTTGCTTCCAAACTTTGTTTGTGACTGGGTGGAACCTTTTGTTCAGAGGTTTTTTGAGTTGAAGTACTTTCCTGATATATGTACTCTAGTATATCTACTTATAACTTTGTAGCTTTAATGTAATGTTGTCTATTAATGCTGTAAGATGTTCCTCAAATCCTTTTTCTCAATACTTGAATATGTCATAATTGTATTGGACTGTATATTATCATGTCTTAATTGTATTGGACTGTATATTATCCCTCATTACTCCAAGGAGAAAGGTGCTATAAAAATACTCTAAAATAAAATAAATAAAATATCGTACCAAGTTCAATATTAGAATGAGTCTGTACTGCTTTTAAATTCCTTTCCTTAACCACTTAATGTTCAAACCTAATAATTGCATCCCTTGATCTGGATTCATCATTGGATGTAGGTGATTTAGAACAATGGGCCTGTGTGGTATCAGTTGTTGAACTTTTACATCTGGAAAAATATCTGCCCACCAATGTATTAAGAAGCCCATCACATCTGCACCTTCTGCTTCTGCATTAATTCCACACAGATGTATATTCACCACTCTATTTTTATTCTCTGGATTCTGTGTCTTAATGGCAAAGCTTTGCACAGTATTATTCAAAATATGGATTTTATTTGCATTAGATGTACTTTTTCCTGAGATATCATTAATCTTACATCTGCAACTGTGTTGTTCACTCAGGGGCATCCTCGTCGTCTCGCAAAGTCGCAACTTCGCAAGTCGCAACTCGCCGGCCGCCATTCAAGCGGCACAGGAAAAAAGTTTTAAAATATAAAACCCCATTCCCAGCCAAAAAAGCAGGCGAAAATATGCCTTCCTGAGAGTGCACCTACCCGAGGGGTGGTTTCGGGGGGGGGTCCCCGGCCTCCCCCCCTCCTGCCCTGGGCTGCTCTGGTGGGGGCTGGGGGGCATCCTCGTCGTCTCACAGTCGCAACTTCGCAAGTCGACTCGCAACTCGCCGGCCGCCATTCAAGCAGCACAGGAAAAAAGTTTTTAAAATATAAGAAGTTTAACCCACCCCTGGCCAAAAAAGCAGGCGAAAATATGCCTGCCTGAGAGTGCACCTACCCGAGGGGTGGTTTCAGGGCGGGGGGTCCCCGGCCTCCCCCCCTCTCCTGTCCTGGGCTGCTCTGGGGGGGCTGGGGGGGCATCCTCGTCGTCTCGCCAACTCGCCATGCCATGCGGTGCGGGCGGGGGATCCAAAATGGGGCGACCGCAATATTTATTTTGAAATCATCATGGTCCAAAAACACACCAAAGCACCACAGAAGCATGCGAAAATTGCTATTTTAAAACTGCCTGAATTTTTACAGTTGCACTAGCAGCAGTGGGTTTTTCTTGCAACAAAATGTCTCCTCTCCATTGATTTTATTTTCTTTTATTTTCTTTTTTTTTTACACTTGCGCAATGATGGGCTGGCCATGGGAGGGACCATGCAAATTTTTGGAGCCATTCCACCAAGCGCATGGCCACTTGGCCAGGTTTTGACTGAGGATTCTGGGATGTGCCAGTCGGGCATAAAAAACCCACTAACCCTAGCCCTAGCCCTAACCCTAAGCCTAAGCCTAACCCATACGCCAGTACACTGTCCTTCTAAGTGGGTCAGAGAGGCACCCAGAGGTGCACCCCACTAACTCACCCTAACCTTACCTGTAACCCTAAGCCTAGCCCTTGCGCTAACCCTAACCCTAAGCCAGATCTGTGTACTCGCATTGCACTACACACGCAAGTACACTTCCCTTCTTAGTGAGCCACAGAGCACCCAGACTGAGGGAGCCTTCCCCCAGTGTGCACTGTGACTGCACTATACCAGCAAGTGGGCGTGTGGTCAAAGAGGCACCCAAAAGAGAGGTGCCTCTGCCACTGCAAGGCTGTGAGTTGAGAGGCACCCAAAAGAGAGGTGCCTCTGCCAGTGCCACTGCAACTTGGTATGCATATCCAATTGGCTATGCATGCCATTTTGTAGTGGGCCAGAGGAGGCACCCACCCCAGAGAGGTGCCTCCAGGAGCCCGCTTTCCCTTCATAGCGGGCCAGAGGAGGCACCCACCCCAGAGAGGTGCCTCTAGGAGCCCGCTACCCCCCCCCCAAACCAGTACTAACGACAGACGAAAAATGACAAACGAAACAACAAATTTTTGAAAAATTTCACGAAAAACGGAAACGAGTCAAAATGGGCCGGCTCCGACACACAACAACTCGAAAACATCATTTTTCCTGGTCGTGCCCATCTCTAGTAACCATTAAGGTTAGTTTCTACTCTGATTTCAACTCTGCATTTAGCTCTGGTTTTAACATCAAGAATTTTTTTAAGTTCCTGGCCGGGGATGGGGAGTTGAGTCTTCCTTCTCTTTAGCTATTTTCCCTCACATTTTAGTGGGAGCACCTGCCATTTTATTCGTATCCTCTGCTTCTTGCAGCAACATTTGCTTGCAGTTGAAATTGGTCAGAACTGGTCTGCAATTGCTTACCAGTAGTTTGGGGCTTTTATTAAACTAGCCAACATTTATCTCTTTAACTTGTTTCTCAGAGGAACCAGCCTGAACCTGTTACTTCTATGTGCACCTTCAGTCAAACACTGAACTATAGTTTTAAAAAGCCATTTTTAAAATATTCAATCCATAATTTTGACATCTCTAATACTGCATTATAATTATATATGCAAAGCATCTGACTCCCTCTTCCTCCTTAGTTTAGGGAAATTCAAATGGAAAGAAAGTCATGTTAAGAATTTCGCTTTAAATACTGGTAAATAATTGTGTGCTCTCGTGTCAGCTCTGACTCATTATGACCTTTTCCGGGGAATGTGCTATCCATCCACCACCGCACTGTTGTTGTTGTTGTTGTTGTTGTTGTTGTTGTTGTTGTTGTTGTGTGTGTGTGTGTGTGTGTGTGTGTGTGTGTGTGTGTGTGTGTGTATGATAATATATATTTTCCTATAATTGATAATTGGGAGGTAAAGTGGATTATGCTGCAAGGACTCAAGAAATCTGCAACAGAAGTGGCCTAATCCTTGATCTTGGAGACATTTTGTCTCTACAAAATTCCCAGAGGGACAGTATATCCTTTCCCATAACCAGTGGGCTTGGCTTGGACTCTTCATTTCACTAGCAAGGTCGAAGGCTGTCCAGGTCAGCTTGAATAGAACAAGATGCTGCACCAGCCACAAACTGTGTACACTACAGTACTTACACAACTGGTCCTCCTGCTTAATTCAGGCCCAGTTGCACAGCATGAGTTGGCTTCTCTTTCCTCCTCCTCCTCCTCCTGGGTTTTCCTGACCACTGAATAATATATATCAGTGCTCCCCAACCTTTTTATTGCCGCCGTCCGGTAAATGTTTGATAATTTTTCCCTGGTCCGCTTGTTTTGATTTAATAAGATAAAAAAGGTAAATGCCCCCCCCCAGCCGCTGACGCACATGCGTGCTAGTCGTTTCCCACTCTAGGGGGCGGTGCTCATCTCCGTACTCAAGCCGAAGAGCCAGTGTTGTGCGAGTCCTTGGCATCGCACTGTTTTTACTTCCTCGCGTTTTTTTCCCCGGGGGCGTCTCTTTATCTGACTTGCATTTCACATGCTTTCGAACGGCTAGGTTTGGAAGCATATAAACGCAAGGAGATCATTCCAATTCCAGAGTTAATTCACAACCACTTTGGAAGACAGGAGCCGCTCTTGGCGGGGGGAGCTTCCCGTCCACGCTGTCGCCTGACCTTTTTTAAAGCTACCGAGCCGCCGTGAGGTCTTGGGACCCTTCGCCCTTCCTTGACATGAGGCCAGAGAGTGGGGGGGGGGCGGGAATTGGTGGCCCAGCGAATGAGATGCTGTTGGACTGGCAACCCTGTTGCACATCCATTGTCAACTTCAAATTCACATTCTTTGAGTTGTGCCCTCCAAAAGTCAGACAGCCATTGCCCCAGTTCCTAAGAAGTCTCTGCCTGCTTCCTGATAGAATGCTACACTCTGGAGGCCCAACATATTTATTTATTTAATTTATTTAATTTATTTAGTTTATATACTGCTCCATCTAGCTGCACAGCTACTCTGGGCATATATCATGGCATCTTTCAGCACTCAGACATTGTTCTTTGGGTAAGTCGTTTGTGGCTAGGGATTTCTGAAAGGAATTATTTTTTGCACATAACCCATATTTGAATATATTTTGCATGTGTTTCAAATAACCCTAAGGGTGGAGAATACATGTGAATAAACAAAAGAGAATCTGGCCACTTGTTCTGAGGAGAACTAGAAGGGTCTTGCCATCCAAGTGTGCCTTTAGAAAAAGGGAACCCCTTGAAGCTTGAACACAGTCCATGCTCCGAGGGACGCTTGCAGGGAGACCTCGGTCGCTTCCTCCTCCTGCTGGTGCTGCTGCTGTTGCTGCTGCTGCTGCCGCCTCCGGCCCCTGTCAGGAGGAGGAGGAGGAGCAACAGCACCAGTAGCGACCGCGGCGGCAGCCCCCGCAACACAACAAGCCACCCGCCCATTGGGCAGCGGGCCGCCCCCCAACAAGCGCAGCGCTCATTGGCTCCCCTGCCTCCTCCTCCTCCCTCCTCCTCCTCCCAGGGCGCGTGCTGAAGAGATCGTGGACGGAAGGGAGGAGGAGTTTCCCTAGTTTCCTCGGGCGGCCCGGTGCCGATTAATCCACGGACCGGCACCGGTCCATGGACTGGGGATTGGGGAACACCGATATATATCACCAGACATTACCTCTTGGTCTGGGTCTGTATTCAGACCTGCTGGATGTTTATTCTAGGGATTTTGGTAATAATGGTAGAGAGTCAGGGATAAGAAGACCCATCCAGTCAAAGTATGCAGGAGCCCCAATTCTGCAAGCTCCACTTAGTCTTTGCAAATGCCTGGGATAAGGGAAAGCATTTCCATGGAGCACATGTCCACCTCTGGGTAGGCCCCTGCCAGGGAAAACATAAAAGATGGGGACGTGGAGAGAGTCTGAATGCATATATCCTCCAGGGCTGCATTAGCAGTCATACTAGGACTGGTCTTACAATTACGGAGAGTAAAACATTGATTTCAAGTGACAGAAGCTGAGGGGCATCACAAGTCACCTACTCCCCTTTTCCCTCTTTTACAAAACAGAGCCGTATATACAATATGCCCCCTCTAGCCAGCCACCCCACTCCACTGGGATGCTGCATTCAGTTACTGTGAAAGACCAAACAGTACAGTATTCAATTGCCAATGAAGAAGTAAATTTCTGCTGCCAATCCAGCATTATGTATACATAAACTGGTAGGGCCATCATCTTGTCCTTCAGGGAACAAAATATATTGGATTTTCCCTGTCATACCCAGAAATGACACCAACATAGACCTTGATACTTGAGCCTAACTGGCATTCAGGCTATCTATCTATCTATCTATCTATCTATCTATCTATCTATCTATCTATCTATCTATCTATCTATCTATCTATCTATCTATCTATCTATCTATCTATCTATCTATATCTATTTTAAAGTATTTTACCCCGCCTTTCTCCTTGGAAAAGGATCCAAGGTGGTTTACAATAATGATGGATAATATATAGTCCAGTACAATTAAGACATGTTCAAGTTTGCTGTCAGATGGGTGGTATAGAAATCCAATAATAAATAAATAAATAAATAAATATTGAGAACATTGAGGGGCAGCTTACAGCATTAAAAGACAACATTATATTAAAGCTACAAGAGAATGCAAGCAGTTAAAAAGAGAGTAAAATTCCATGTAAAAGTTATGAGTGATGGAAACTAACATTGAAAACATAGTGTCAATGCAATCACACAAGGTTATAAGTGGTTATAAACAGAAAGTCTGTGTGATCCTAAAGATTCATATAAAAGGCGCATAATAGGTCGTCCATCAGTCAAGGACAGCTTGCCTGAAGAGAAAGGTCTTTGCCTGTTTCTGGCAAGACATAAGATGGGGCAGTCCTGGCAGAGGCGTAGCAAGGATTTGGAGCGCCTTGGGGCAAAGTTCATTTTTTGTGCTCCTCCTGCCAGGCCCCACCACATTGCACCCACCCAGCAACAGGGCCCCAATCCTGTGGGTGTGGGGTGGGGGCGTGCACATGGGCTTGGGGTGGACAGTTGTGTGTGCGTGTGTGCATGTGTGCGTTCAGTAGCGCACAAGCCCCTCACTTCTCCCATGGTGCTGTGAAGCAAGGAGAGGAAGAGGGCTCCGCAGCCACTGCATTCCCACACTCCTGCCTGCCTGACTGGCTGCTTTGCTGCTTGCCAGGCACACAGTGGTGGAGAGGGTCCCGTCGCCAAGCCTTAGCCAGGGAAAGAAGGACTGCTGGTGGGAGGGTGCATGGCTTCCTCCTCCTGCTCCCCCTCCAGGGGGAAGCGTACCATGAAACATATCTGTGAGGGTGGCGGGATGGAGAGAAATGCCTCTCCTGATAACCTTAACATCCGAGTTGGTTCATACTGTGAGAGTTAATCTTTGAGGTAGCTAGGACCCAGGTTGTACAGTGCTTTGTAGGTTAAGGTAGTCGCTTTGAATTGTGCCTGATAGCTAATTGGTAGCCAGTGGAGCTGCTGTCATAGGGGTGTGATGTGATCTCTGTACCCCACCCCAGTCAGCAATCTGGCTGCTGCATTTTGGACCCATTGAAATTTCTTGATACTTTTCATCAGTAGCCCCACATAGAGCGCAATACAGTAGTCTAGCCGGGACTGGCCAGAAGTGGTTTCTTAAGAAACAGGTGTAACTTGCATGCTAGCCTTAATTGTGCAAATGTGCTCCTGGCCACAGCCATGACCTGGGCATCCAGGCTGAAGGATGAGTCCAGGAGCACCCCCAAGCTGCACATCCCTTTATTCAGTTGGAAGGTGACCCCATGCAGTACATGTTGCATCCCATTCCCTATCCCTTATGACTGATCAGAAACACCTCTGTCTTGTCTTGGTTTAGTTTCATTTTGTTGATCCTCATCCGCTTCACTACCGCAGCTAAACACTCATGTAAAGTTGAGATAGTAGCTCCCTTAAGACTCCAGAAGTGATGAGAGGTAGAGCTGGGTATCATCGGCATAGTGGTGACATTTAACCCCCAAAGTCCTGATAATCTCCCCCAGTGGTTTCATATAGATGTTAAATAAAACAGGAGACAGAACAGAACCCTCTGGGACTCCATAGGTCAGCAGCTGTGGTGTTGAACATGAATCACCTAGCACCACTTTCTGCATTCTTTCTTGCAGGAAGGACCGGAGCCGCTTTAATGCACTACCCCCGATTCCCATTTCAGAGAGACAGGAGGATGCCATCTAAATAATGTTTGCCATCAAGTCAGTCCTGATTTATGGCAAGTGGAGAGAGAGTACTGAGAAGTGGTTTACATTCCCTTCTTCTGGGTGCATCCTTGAGGTTGCCCCAGTGACCAAGCTCTTCCCACATAGGTTGAAGGCCTTTTGTCAACTCCATATGCCACCGGAAGACAAGCATGTGGAGGCACCCACATTTCCAAAATCAAGGAGCTGTCTCTCCACAGCTGCTCCTCCTCTTCTTCCGTGCTGGCTCTAAGGAGAGAATCTCTGAACTTATTATTTCTTCCACATTCCTCCCATGGGATCAACATTCAAGAAAAGGCACTGGCCCTATGGGGACTCAGGACCTGGATTCTGGAAGCATGGCCACCCCTGGTTTTTTGTTTTCAATCATGGTACACAGGTTGCTGGGAGGAAAGCTCTGCATTGCTCCCAAGGCATTCTATGCACGGGGGTGGGCACAAGGGGGGGAGTGGCTCAGCAGAGGGGCAGACCTTTGTTTCATGCCATAGGTGGCAACTGAGCTTAAGCCACCCCATGCTGCAATCAGTCTTTCAGGCAACTGATTCTATAATTCTAAGTTAAATGAATGTTGGATAGACCCAATAGTAGATCTGAAGGAATAAATGAAATGGGCCTAATTGATTTCATTTCTTTTAATTTATTTTGTAGTAAACTTAACTGAAGAAATAAATTAAAAGTAGAAGAATCATCTGAGCGTCTAGTAGTAGATAATAGTAAGTGTTTGTGAAGCCATCAAGTCAGTTCCGACTTACAGCAGTCCTTTTTGGGGTTGTCTAGGCATACTCAGTAGTGGTTTGCCATTTCCTTCTTCTAGGGGCATCCTGGGACTGTGCAGTTAGCCCAAGGTCACACAGGCTGGCTGTACTTCACAGGAGGTAGAGTAGGGGAGCTGAACTTCCAACCTCTGGCTCTTCACCCAGGGACCTAAAACACTGAGCTATCCAGTCAGCTGGTGTCTATAGCTTAATGTTCAAAATATTCATTTTAAGGAAAGTAAGATATTAAAGATGCAATGGGTATTATCTATTTTAAGCATATTCATCTTTAGTGAGCTGTATGAAAAGTACAAAGCAGAAGGACATTTCAAATACTATTGACCTCTACGCTATATAGATTTAATTAACATCCCACATTTCTTCCAGTACTGGGAGCCAAGGTGGTCACCTGGTCAGTCTTCTGCTCTACAATGAGTTGTGCATATTAACTCTACTTAAATTACAGCAGTTACATCTAATTATGATTATATCTACATATTGGGCGGGGGGTGGAGGAATCCAACCTCTGCAGGCTGGCCATGTTGCTGCATTGCCCTTTTCCCTTGGAAAAGAAACCTTGAATTTCAAACAAAGGTGTTGTGTTTGTATGTGTGAGAGATAGGTGGATGAAATTACTTAGCTGCTCTTTGTTTGAAAAGTTGGTAGGTAAATTGCACACAAATGCTGCCTGGGTGAAACCATACACACACCACAGGTCATTAGTTGACTGGCTCTGACTTCACTTTAAGAGGCTTGCCTGGCACAGAACAACGGCGATGGAACGTGGGGACTCAGAAGATGAATTATCATTGAAAGGTAGCGATTTGTGGGATTTGTTTTAAAGTGGTCTAGTAAGATATTGTTGGGAAACGCAGCGGAAGCATGCTGGACCCATAACCTGTTGGCAAAGCTTGGGAAATTCATTTGAATTTCCTCTTAATATGCCACAGAGGTGTGGTTTAGCTTACAAGAAAGTTTATCCACGAGAAGGTCCCACCTCTCTCTCTAGCCTCCAGCAAAACACTAGTCCTTTAACAATAAACACACATGAGAAGCTTGTTTGGTTAAAGAGTATAAAAGAAAAGAGTTCAGTTACATAGTTATTCTAGCAAGCACTAAATACGGCTCAGATTAAATTCAGGTTGAAAGAATAAAGAATAAAAACATTCCTGAAAAATGGTTTGATCTGTGTCCTTTCCTGCCCACGTGCTGAGGCAGAAAGGAACACATCAGAGTTCAACACCCATATATGGTGGCTGGCCTCTAGCCAAATCTTTCCATGTAGGAAGAAGCAGGAAATGGAAAAGTATGGTTACCAAACCCCCGGGAAATACAAATCTCTCTAATTGGTCATCATGCAAATAGACCAGATAGGTTGTCACATGCATCGCCCCTCCGCATCTGTAGTGAAATCAACCATGATAGATTGATTTATCGAACAGGTATCACCTGCTTCTGCTTTTGAATTATATCTGTATATATTACCTTAAATTAGCATATGTACATAGTTTTAAACCAAAATAGCCATCCTTTTCAGTGGTCCTTCCCTTTTTTTGGTTAATTGTTTTGGCCAGGCCTGTCCTCCTTTTTGACCACAGAGAAATGGCGAAGCAAATGTGAATCATTTTTGAGGAAAGTGAGATATTAAAGATGCAATGGGTATGTTAAGCGTAATCATCTTTAGTCAGCTAAAGCTAATCCACGCAAGGAGTGTCTCAAGATTGGATTCTTATTAATCTATAAAAACTCACATTAAAATCACTGTATTGGTCTTCAAGTACTGTATTCACAAAACTCTTTTGTTGTTGTTGTTGTTGTTGTTGCTGCTGCTCCTGCTCCTACTGACTAGCATGGGCACCCTTTTGAAAAGGCAGAGGTCAGTGTTTTGTTGCTAGGAAAGTAAAATTATCTTCCCAAACATGAACAATGATGAAGCAGAACCAACAATTTTTAAGCCAATGGCTAGGTGCATTCTGAGGTTAAGTTACCACTGGGCAAGATGGTTCTGGCAGTGCTATAGTTAAATCTTCATAACCGTTCAGGTATGATGTTTTGTTGGCTTCTCAGCACAAACTCAGATTAAATGTGTTCCAGTTAATAATTTAGTGTACCAAGGTGGCAACCTTAATTACACCATCAAAGTGCTTTAGACCTCTTGTTGAGTAGCATACGATTCTATGAGTTTCTTAGCACAGGCTGTATTTAAACACACTGGATCAATTTGAATCAATTTAACATATACACACTTCAGGGTCTGGCTAGTTCCAAATCAATTAACATCCTTATGACTTTATGATTAGAACCCCAAGGTTATAAAACATTAATGGAAAGCTCACCACTTTATAAAGTGGAAATGTGAAACCCCAGCGTTGTATTTTACAAAAATCACAGGAGTTGCTCTCCTGAACAAACAAGGTAAACCCCATTAGACTGTAAATTGCATATAGTTAGAGTTAGGCTCCCCTCCTGTCGTTGCCCGCTTCTTTATAATAAACTGAGGTTATAATTAGGGTGTGCTGGTTGCTGGACGGTTAAATTAAAACAAGGACAGCTAACAAGTAACCTTCAGCGGAACAGCAACAAAGAAAACAGAAATGCACATTAAACTGTAAACAGTAAAGAAACTTGCTTGTATAACTACTATTTGGCTTGTACTGGGGAAGGGGGAACCAGAGCTTGAATCGCAGCCAACACAAAACAGCACTCAGATCATGACATCCATCTTTGTTTGGCTGAGCTCCATCTTGTTTCTCTGGATCAACCACAGAGTTGAATAAGGAAGACCTTGGTTCACGTAAAAGCTCAGGCATAAAGCCCTTGATTTGTGCACCACCTCTTAGTCCAGGGGTTACTAACTTTGGGTCCCCAGACGTTCTTGGATGAAAACGTCCAAATATCTTCAGCACTAGCAGTGCCTGCCAGAATTTCTGAGAGTTATAGTCCAAAAACATTGGGGGACTCAAGGTAGGGAACTATTGCTTTAGTTTAACATGCTTTACAAGGCTGTTGTAAGGATACCTCAGCCCAGCAGCGGTTTGTGAACAGGGAGGTGAGGCACCTTATCCCTTGCCCCTGCCCAAAATGTTTCCACCTCAGAGTGTATCATTCCATGCTTCTCAGTAGAGATGGGCACGACTCAGAAAAAAAACTTCGTTTTCGGTTTCGGTTTCGGCTAGGGTCCGATTCGTTTCGTTTCCGTTTTTCGCGAAACTTCGCAAAAATTAGTCGGTTCGTTTTTTCGTTTTTTCGTTGTCGTTAGTACTGGTTTGGGGGGGTAGCGGGCTCCTGGAGGCAGCTGCAGGAGTCAGCCAGAGCCACAAGTGACGGACTGGCAGACTCTTTGCACATGCTGCGTTTCACATACTTGTATGTAGTGTAATGCAAGTAGATCTGGCTTAGGATTAAGATGGGTTAGCAGTGCACAAGAGCTAGGGTTAGGCTAGTGACGGGTGAGGTTAGGGTGAGTATTGGGGTGCACCTCTGGGTGCCTCTCTGACCCACTTAGAAGGACAGTGTACTGGTGTATGGGTTAGGCTTAGGCTTAGGGTTCAGGTTCGGGCTACGATTAGTGGGCTGTTTATGCCCGATTGGCACATCCCAGAAGTCTCTGTGGTCAACCTGGCCAAGTGGCCTTGCGATTGGTGGAAAATTTGCATGTTGCACTCTCATGGGCGAGCCCATCATTGCGAATGCACAGGTGTAAAAAAATAAAATGAAATGAAATAAAATAAAATCAACGGAGACGTTTTTTTGCAAGACAAACCCACTGCTGCTACTGTAAAAATTCAAGCATTTAAAATAGCTAATTTTCGCATGTTTCTGTGGTGCTTTGGTGGGGTTTTGGACCACGATTTAAAAAAAATATTGCAGTCGGCATTTTGGATCCCCCCGCCCGCACACCGCATGGCAAAGGCAGATGAGACGATCCCCCCCCCGCCTGGTACCAGCAGCGCAGCAGTAGCAGTAGCCAAGGAGAGGGGGGCGAGGAAACCCCCACCCCCCAAAAAAACCACCCTTCTGGCCTGGTAGGTGCCCTCAGACAGTTTTTGCCTGCTTTTAGGGCCGGGAATCGGGGTTTTTTTACTTTTAAAAACTTTTTTTCTGTGCCGCTTGGCATTGCGCGATCGCGTGACGTCACGCAAGTAACGAGCACGACAAATCAGACCAAAATTGTTCGTTCGTCGGTTCGAGCTCGAAGTCTGGGGCAGTAATTCCCGTTACCGTTTCCGTAGAGTAACGGAACCGACTAACGGAAACGGAAACGGGAATACCGCTAAGTCGTGCCCATCTCTACTTCTCAGTTCAGACAACAAATGACATGCCAGCAACATAAGCCTTGCTCTAATAGCCTGCTTTACTCCCCCCCCCCCACACACAAGTAACAAGAATAATGGGAAGCACCTACAGAGAAAAATTTACGTGAAAAGATAAGAGAATGTATCAAAATTGACAGACTTTCCGGATACCTGAGACTATGAAGAGATTACCAAAAGAAGATGGCAAGAAGTAGTAAATTTACTAGTTAACTGATATGTTATTAGACTTTGATATGTACAATCCTTCACGTTGACTTGATAGATTTAATGTAATTTCTTGTTTTATTCTTCATTCCTTTCCCCCCCTTTTCCCCCTTCCTTTTTCCTTTAAAATCAATAAATCTCTTTAATAAAAAAAGAATAATGGGAAAATGTGCCAATGAGTACATGTCTGTCTATCTGTGGAAGAGAGAAGCTTCCAATGCTCCTATGTTTAATCAAAGTCACCTAGATCTCTTTGCTCTGCAAGCTATTTTCTGTGGGACTTGTCATTAACTCTCTTCTAGCATCCCAGACTTCATTACACATGTTGACCTGTAGGGCACAGGCTGGAAAAGTTACTGACCATCCCAGCTAAGTACTCTCTAGTACCCCAAAGTAGCTTTCCCAAGCTTTCCTATCAGGTGTGTAGTGGAGATTGATGACAGGTTGGCCTGCTTTGTATCAGAATGGCCAAGGGAGGCTACGAAGAGATTTTGTTTCATCCAGCTTGGCTCCTAGGAAACATAACTTTTTCATGAAATTTGGCAAACGAGAGGCAAAGTTGAGACCATTTTCAGGCTGCTAAAGCAGCTGAAAAGTTTTGAGCAGCATAGTGCTGTGCAGGTACCACCAAGTGATCGTGTTTCTGTCTGTATGTGCTCTATCTGAAGTGCTTGCCTTGCTCAATTAAACTGGCAAAAGCAGGCCGGGCTCGTCTATTTATTTGCGTATTTAATTACTTACTCATGGCTCTGGTTGGTCATCCTAACCAGGCTGCACTGAATGTTTGTTTCTCTTTCTTTACTTTTGTGCGTTTGACCTTTGTGCAAGACTGTGGACTATTTAAACCAAAACACAAAACAGAATTTACCATCTGTGGGGGATGTTTGTCTCTCCCCTCTCCCTTGTATAAATAAATGTCAGACAACAGAAGTGTCCTCCGTTGGCGTTTCCACTTTCCTGCTTCAAACTGCCAAGACAGTAAATCTTTAGAAGTGCTACTGGAAAGACAGGACCGGGAGTTATGTTCATACACCTCGCTGTGATTACCGTTCAAAGTCTTCCCCTGATACAGTGAGTGGCAGAAGGGGAGTTATTTGGTCAGCACAGGTACAAGGGGGTCATTAGCAGGTGCGAGTATGGCAGCTAAATGGGTCATTTTGGATTTGCTCCTCAGCCTGACAAGCTGGAATTGCTAGCCTTATCTTGTGGTAGATAATTAGCTTTTACAGCTGCCTTTTGGCAAGCTGTCACTCCTTTGTTAGATGGCGAAGAGATTTTTTGTTTTTGACATCTAGGGATGGCCATTTTTTTAAACCATGCGTTCAGCTACACTTATTTAGGGCATTTTCCCTGGAAGGAAATCTCTTTTTCCTCCTCCACTATCATTTGGTATTCTAAAGCTATGATCCTGTATATGTTTCCCTGGAAGTAAGACCCCAAAACTGCAATGTGGTTTACTTTTGAGCAAACCTATATATGATTGCAATCTTAAACTCACACTGGATTTATTATCTGTTATTTAGTTAGTCAGTCAACTGTTGTGTGGTATACCACCCTGATTTTGCAACATATAAAATACAGCAGGACCCCGGAATCCGCTGAGGATTGGTTCAAGGCCTACCCGTGGATAATAAAATCCGTGGATAAGAGAGAAGCCAAAACCTCCCCCAAAACTGCTGTTTCATGACAGTAGCTTGCTTTCTGGCTGCAGTTTTGAGGCAATGGTCTGCTTTCTGGCTGCTGTTTGTGACAGTAGCTTGCTTTACACTGCTGTTTTATGAGAGCAGTTTGCTTTACAGCTGCTGTCTATGACAGTAGCTTGCTTTGTGGCTGCTGAATTATTTAATTTATTTTTTTCTGCAAATCATGGATAACTGCATCAGTGGATAATGAATCAGTGGATATGGGGGTCCTACTGTAGTGCAAAAGCACTATTCTGGGTGGTGTAACAACAAATGAAATCATATATTTTCTGATCAATAGACAGAAGGTTAAAGACACTAACAACATAAAAACCAGAGGGAGGCAAAGGCTGTTCCCTAATAAACAGCAGGGCAGGAGGTAAATAACCCGTCAACTAGGGTTGGGATGAAGGGCCTTCCGAAAAGGAATAGTTGGCGTTGTCTTCCAAATGATATCATGGGAGGAGCCAGCTCATTCTTTAAGGATGGTGCCACCACAGAGAAGGCCATGCCTTCTGTAGAAGACTTGTGGACACCCCCCCCCCCCCTTGGGATGGCTACGTGGAGGATCTTTGCCTGGGGAGATCAGTTGGGAAGGGCAGATGGCATTGAGGAAAGACACTCCAACAAGTAACATGATCCCAAATCATTGAGGGCTTTATATGTCGATTTCAAAACCTTGAAACAGGCCTGGGAAACAACAAATAACTAATGCAGAGAAGCTGGAACTGATGTGGTAAGTTTAGATTTTAATTTCCTATATAAACTGTTTATATTACTCAAATCCTGACCTGGATTTAACCATACTAGGACTGAATATGCCTAGTACCTAGCAGGTACCATAGATTGTGTCCTGAACAGAAATAGGGACCAATTGAAAAACAGTGATTCGTTTTGGTTTATGACGCATCAAGGGCAACAAAAATATTTTTTTCCTGAAAAATTGATGAATTGATTTGTAAATTCCTTTTTAAACTTTTAAACCACATAAAATGACCTCAAAGTCATCTAGAGAGACCCCATTTACACGGAATCCTCCCAGGACTCTCCTCTACATTTTTTCCACGTTTGGTGAAGATGGAGGTTCAGATAGATGAGTCACAAAATGCTCCCCCCCAACACACACACACAAACTCAGGCAGTGCCCTTTATAGCAAGAAAAGAAGCAGGAGCCAGGAGGGACACTGAAGATTCCTTTCCTTTCCTTTCCGTTGACGCTTGTCTTTAAGGTCAGGTTAAGCATCCTCTCGTAGGCGAATCTATCCTTATTGCCCCCTCTTTTCTCCTCCCACTTCTGGAAGGAAGTTTTCAATTTTTTTTTTTCAGTAAGTGTTGCAGTGCACCTGCAATGTTCTAATATAGCGGTTCTCAATTTTGGGCAACCCAGGTGTTCTTGGACTGTCACTTCCGGAAACTCCTGCCAGCACTGCTTGTGGTGAAGGGTTCTGAGAACTGCAGTCCATGAACACCTTCGTTACCCAAGACTGGGTAATAAAAAAAAATTTCACCTCCATATTACCTAGTGGCTGCTGTTTTCCACTTGGCAAACCTAGTGGGCTCACTAAATTATACCCCAATCGAAGAAGGAAGCACGTGGGTCCTCTAGATGATGTGGTTCGAGGATGCACATGGCTAGATGATGCCGGGCGTCCATCATCTAGCCAAGAACTTTAAGAATAACCTCCTGGCAAAGCACTTTCATTTGTATTTGGTGATGGCCCCACGGCTCAAACCATTATTTGCTTATGAGGAAAGATGTTAGCAATCTTCCTCAGCATTAAAAGGAAAAAGGAAAAGCCTTCCCTGAAAGGAATTGTTTTTTAAAAAATGGGGAAATGGTTTCGTTTTGAGAAACATTTGCAAACATTTAGGGGAGGGTTGGGACTGGTTTGGAAAACACTTATATTACAGTTGAAACACAACTGTCATAAGAGAACCCACTCCGACTCTGATGGAGCCGTAGGTTTAAGAGGATTTCACTCTTTTAAGGATCAGTTCTATTCTGAGATATAATTTTCTTTTGTGGAGCAAGCTATAAGGTCTGGTATTTAGGGAGTTTGTGTTGAAACTATCTCGTATTGTCTTTGACATATGGTTTTAGTTCATACAATAATGGCCTCCGGTCCCTCCTGGCTTCCTTTGTTTCTAAAGCACAGTTTTACAACATACACTATGGAAAAGGTACAGGCTTTTAACCAAGCCATTATATGTAAGAGAAACTGTGGTGCACATGTTTTGCGGATAGGAAACGTTCAGTGTGAGTGCACACATTGCTGTGCATGCACGGACATGGGATAAAGGCTACATATTTCTATTTTTAAAAAAAGAAGCATTTCTTGTTTGGGATAAACCTAACATGTGTTTCAAGAGAAAAATAATGAACATTTATATGCGTACATAGGGACTAAACTTTTCTAAAGAATCATTTCAACTTGATTATTACTTGGAATGCTTTCTCTCTCCCTCTCCCTCTCCCTCTCTCTTTGTCTAACTAGAAGTGTTTCTGAAGCTTGTTTACAGTTCAGCTTCCTGTCTAGTTTAAACATAAGTGGACTTCAGATATGCCTGCATTGTACAGGCAGAGAATGAATGGGTTAGGAGAGACGTGTGGCTCTTCACAATATTTTAACGAGCAATAAATTAACTTTCTAGTTAATTTATGGTCTTCTCTCTGTACTGTGTCACATTCAAGGTGGCTCATAACTGCAGATCATAAAATGCAAAAGCATACACCACCAATGTTTTAAATGAACAACTTAGCTAAATAGGCACCATTTACTTTCATATATACACGTTGAGGCCTGTGTAAGCCATACCCGAAACACTCGCTGCCAATAGCCAGAGTCAGGGCTTTGTGGGCTAGAGAGATTTGGATGCCCTGAGCACATCCGATCTCGCCTAATTTCGGAAGCTAAGCAGGGTCGGCCCTGGTTAGTACTTGGATGGGAGACCACCAGGGAATACCAGGTGCTGTAGGCGCCTGGAGTAGGAACTGGCAAGCCACTCCAGTATTCCTGCCAAGAAAACTCCATGGACATGGAGTCACAAAGAGTCGGTCACGACTGTAATAACACAACACACACACACACACACACACACACAGAGAGAGCCCTGCTCCCACCAAAATAAATAATAATAAAAAAACCACTTTTCCAGTGGTCCAGGGATCTCATGATTCCTGATGTTCCTGATGTAGCAGCAAGAAGGAAGGCATTTGGCCTTCCTTCTTGCTGCTATTCCACTGTGGAACCTTTCTTTCTCCCCTCAGGAATTGCTTTCAACTGCGGGCTCAATCACATGTGAGAAAAGAACCGAATTTATATTTATTCTTTTCCTACCTCTGTTGTACCAATGCATTTGCACCCCAGCGATCATGATATATGTATGCTGGCAGGAGCATTCAGATTGTTTTTAGCTGCACTGATTCCATCCTTTCTATTTTCACCATTATAGCAAGCTGCAGTGCTTTTAATTAAATTAAAAAATGTGATTAGCAATGGGTGCTTTGTGCTTCAAGTCCCATCCACCCTCCTCCCAGCTGCACAGTGCACTTACCTGGCTCTTTTGGCTGCAGGGGTCCTTGCTTGGCAACAGCATGCCTATCCACTTTGCATTCTAGCCTGGCAGCTGGTGACGCTGGTGAGGAAGACTCTGCCCACACAGCTGAATGGAGGTGTGGTAGAGCCGACCAGATGCGGAAGGGGGCAGGTAAGAGCCAGCCAGGCTGCAGTGTGTGTTGGGTAAACCAATCTATCATGCTGATTTCAACTGCATGTTGCATGTGGGAGGGGTTATGCACAACACTACCTGGCCTGTCTTGGTTTACCAATCAAGGGAGTTGAATTTCCCAGGGCTTATAAATGCCACACCTTTCCTCTTCCTGTTCTGACCACATGGTCTTTGTAGTGTAGAGCCATTTTGGCCTCCGTCCAGCTCTTTCCCATCTGAGAGAAGGATGTAGTTTTCGCTCTCTCCGTTCTCCCCTCAACACGTGGGTAGAGAACAAAGAACCGTATTTTTCTGGACCGTTTTTCTTCTATACTTCATCTACTTTGTTATGAAACTAAGAAAGCCTGCTGATACCAAATGAGATTGTGAGTAAACTTATTTATTTATACTTTTCTGAAGAAACAAGCCTCTTGTCTTTTATGCAAAAGGGCTAGCTTTGCTGGGGATGGGATTTGGGAACTTCTAAGTTGATATAAGGCCTAATAGCCTGATCTCACGCTCTGCTGCACAAAACCAAAACTAGTTTTTTGCCCAACAGTGTGGACTGGTGCACTGCTGCTGAAGAGGGACCCCAGTGGTGTGAAGTGCCTGGTAAGTAGAGATGGGCACGAAATGAATTTTTAATTCATTTCATTATTCATTATTCATTTCGTTACCTAACAAAATGAATAACAAACTGGCCCATCAAAGAAAAACGAAACGAAACGGAAATTTCCAGTTCGTTTGTTTTGTTTTTTGTTTTCCCATAGGAATGCATTTGAAGCAATGCATTCCTATGGGAAAGGTTTCCCATGCCCAATTGACGTGGGGAAACCGTGGGTTTTTTTTCCGCCAGAAGCCAGGCCACCGATCAGCTGTAGTGCTGGCTTTGGCGGGAAAAGTATTTTTAAAGCTCGCCTTTTCCTCCACCATTTTCTGAGGGCTCCTGCTGGGCTGTCAATGGCTGGACCCCTTTAAACCTGGCCCAGTTGGTACTGGGGGGTCCCCCTTGGTACCGACTGGGCCAGGTTTAAAGCGGCCCCTGCAACCGACAGCCCAGTAGGAGCCTTCAGGAAACGGTTTAGGAGGGAAGTTCCAGCGGTCGTGCTTCCCTCCCGACCTGTTTTCTGAGGGCTGCTGCTGAGCTGTCAATCACTGGACCCCTTTAAACCTGGCCCAGTTAGAACCAGCGGGTCCCCCTGGTATGGACTGGGCCAGGTTTAAAGCACCCCTGCAACTGACAGCCCAGCAGGAGCCTTCAGAAAATGGGTCCGGAGGGAAGTTCCAGCGATTGTGCTTCCCTCCCGACCTGTTTTCTGAGGGCTCCTGCTGAGCTGTCAATCGCTAGACCCCTTTAAACCTGGCCCAGTTGGAACAAGCGGGTCCCCCTGGTACCAGCTGAGCCAGGTTTAAAACGGCCCTGCAACTGGCAGCCAGGCAGGAGCCCTGTGAAAATGCTACAGAGGGCAGTTCCAGTGATCGAGCTGCCCTCCCTAGCATTTTCAGAAGGGTCCTGCTGGGCTGTTCATTGCTGGACCCCTTTAAACCCGGTCCAATCGCTGCCGCTGGGATTGCCTCCGCCGCTGCTGGGATCGCCGCTGAGGTAAGGTAAGACCAACCAGTTTGGCTCTGTTCGGGTTTGTGTGATTTTTTTTTTAAAAAATTGTATGAACCCGAACCAAACCAAACTGAGGGTGGGCCCGAAACAGAACCTCCTGAACCATCGTTTTTCTGTTTGGTCCCCACCTCTACTGGTAAGTGGATTGGGCAACTGGGGGAAGAAGGATTGGGAGTTGGAAACACTTACCGGGTGATGCTTCGTACAAAGCATGAAACGCCCATCTCTAAATGTGATATAGCAATACAGTACAGTAATAGAGCAGTATAAACCTTCTCTCCTGTCTTTTCCTTTTCCTCCTTTATTCACTCATTCCCTTTTCCTTACATACCAGCATCTCTCTCTCTCTCAGTTCTTGGCTTTCCTTTTTGCATAGTGTTAGGAAGAAGCAAGTCTTGCAAAGTATCATGAAGTGCAGAGTTAGAGAGAGAGAGAGAGAGAGAGAGAGAGGAGACGTTAATGTTACACCCCTTTTTTAAAAAATTCAAAGCAGAAAATGTCCCTTTCTCTGCTCAAGCCCTCTTTCACCCACTTGATCGGTTTCCTTTGTAGTGATGTATTGAGTACTGTACTTGTACTGAAGTAAGAGTACAGTAACCCCCGCCGATCGCGGGGGTTAGGGACCCACCCCACCCGTGATCCATGAAAATCCGCGATATGCGGTAGCGGGTGGGCGATCGTGCACCTGTCAGAGAGGTCTTGGGGCGGCGTGCGCTGGCGGCAGCAGGGGGATCTGACCTTCCACTGCCGCCTGCACCTGCCGACCGAGACTTCTTCTCTGGGGCCGTCTCCATTGAATTGCATTGGAAAAATTTCTCCATTGAAATCCATTGACTCAATGCATTTCTATGGAGATTGCCGCCGCCCCCACCCCCCTGCGCGGCTCCAAGGCTTCTCGGATGGGGCCGGGAGGGTGGCGTGGAGCAACCCGATCGCCCCCCCGCCGCCCTCCCATGCACCCTCGAGGCTTTTCAGAGGAGCTTGGGGGCGGCATGGAGCGACCCGATCGCCCCCCTGCTGCCCCCTGCGCGGCTCCGAGGCTTCTGGGAGGGGTGGGGACAGTGCGGAGCGACCCGATCGCCCCCCCCCGCCGTCCCCCTGCACCACTCTGAGGCTTCTCGGAGGGGCCCGGGGGCGGCGCGGAGCGACCCGATCACTCCCCGCTGCCCCCCTACGCAGCTCCGAGGCTTCTCGAAGGGGCCCAGAAGGGTGGCAGGGAGCAATGCGATCGCCCCCCCATGCGCCCTTGAGGCTTCTCGGAGATGCGGGGGTGGCACGGAGCAACCCGATTGCCCCCTACCTCCCCCTTGTGTAGGTCTGAGGCTTCTCGGACGGGCCCGGGAGGCGGCGTGGAGCGACCCGATCACCCCCCCGTCGCCCCCTGCGCAGCTCTGAGGCTTCTCAGAGGGGCCCAGGAGGGTGGCAGGGAGGGATTAATAATATCGCCCCCCCTGCATGCCCCTGAGGCTTCTCGGAGATGCGGGGGCGGCGCGGAGCAACCCGATTGCCCCCCTCCCCCCTGCACAGCTCTGAGGCTTCTCGGAGGGGGTGGGGGTGGCGGGGAGTGACCTGATCGCCCCCCCTGCCCCCCCTGCAGTGCAGGTACTGCAATCCCGCAATGTAGTGGGACCGCAGTAGCTGAACCGCGAAATGGCAGGGGTGACTGTACTGTAGTTTTCTCTACTAACAATTTACTATTATCCCTTTAAAAATGAAATGTTTTTAAAAGGGGACAAGCACAGCGGCCATGAATTGGCCACCGTGCCCAGAAACCCGACCTCCTTCCAAATGAAAGAAATCAAGGGCAATGTCCACACTGCTGAAATAAGGAATAAAGGGATTCATCATCAGTACAATTTAAAGCAACACACTTGGCAAGGGGGAAATAAACCGATAGCCGGGGCAAATGAATTGGTGTTAGCTATGCATCATGTGAACTGAAAATCATGAAATTATCTAAATAATGTCCAGATTGCTATAACTAGAGTTCTTTTGGCAGGTGTCATTGAGTGCTAACTCTAAGGCATTTCATTTAAGTTCATCACTTGTGACAAATCTGAACCAAACCAAACCAATGAACCAGCAATTTTTGATGAATGTCCTGGTTTGTTTGTTTCTTGATTTATGTCCATCTCTGTTTCAAATGTGTATGCCGTACAAATCTTTTATCCTAAGATTTAAGGGAAACATGCCACAGATTGCTGTAGGACCCCGTATCCACTGATTCATTATCCACTGATTCAGTTATCCACGGTTGGCAGAGGAAAAAAATTAAATAATTCAACAGCCACAACGCAAGCTGTAAAGCAAGCTATTGTCACAAACAGCGGCTGTAAAGCAAGCTATTGTCACAAATAGCATCTGTAAAGCAAGCTACTGTCACAAACAGGGGCCATAAAGCAAGCTATTTTCAGGAAAGAGCAGTTTGGGGGGTGGATGGGCAGGCATTCTCTCTTATCCACAGTTTTCATTATCTACGGGAAGGCCTGGAACCAATCCCCAGTGGATACTGGGGTCCTAATGTATATGCATAATGAGTGCCTTGCCATCTCTTCCTCTTCTTTGCTTAAAGAGGTATGGTTTGCAACATACACATTGTTTCTTTTAAAAATCCCCAAAGCGATTCATAACATGGTGCATGGGGGGGGGGGCTTGATCAATGCCCAGCTGAGGAAGTCAAAAGGAGGATGGCTGGAAACCAGAGAAGCTTGAGCAAATGTTTTCACAAGCTCCCTTCCAGTGGAGTTCATAAGAAGGGGGGGGGATTCCTGAAGCCTGGCCTGCTGCCAACATAGCACTAGTATATTTATTAGGGAACCTGCTGGCTTACCAGGAAATTACAGTCCAGTTAAATACTTTATACAGCTAAGTAGTTTATTAGGGAGCTACAGGAGGTTATGAAAAGGGGAGTGCTTTGGAAAGCATAACATTGTGTGCTGGCGGGTATCGCTCCCCTGTGTCAGATGACTGGCTGACCGGAAAGGAAGATTGTGCTCAGGGCCGCCATGCCAAATGAGGAGGAACCGTCCGTAAGAAAGAATGATACGGGCAGGTGAAGAGTGACAGAGATTAGTCTGGCACCTTCTGCTGAGAGATGCAAAAAAAAAAAAAAGTCAGTGCAGATCAAGGACAAACAGTGAATGTTTGATCCTCGAAATGAAATGACTCCGTGCTGGCTGGAAGGAACGCGAAAGCTGGGCACTAGTCAAAAGAACAATTACGGTTAGTGCAGACGGTAAAGCCACAGTCAGGGGGAAAGGCCACTTTTTGTGCCTCCAGGCATGGCAAGGGGAATAAATCTTACGGTATTTGCTTTTATTGCTCTTTCTTGAATTTCCCCGCCTTCCCTTTTACCACTCTCTCAGCAGTATCTAGTTTATTTCTGTCCCTTTTCTTTTCTTTTTCTTCCTTTGTTTCCTTCTCTCTCTTTTTTGGCTGCTTTTTACTGAAAATGGGATCAGGAAACTGAGCCTACAGAGGGAACACTTGGGACTCCAGCCAGACTGGCTTCAAGCCAATCCCCTCCCCAGCCCCACCGCTGAAAAAACCTAGCAAAGTGGTCTGGAAATCTGACATGCACTTTTTCACAAAACCCCCTAATTGCTGCCCTGAGCCAAACAAGCACATGAACTGGAAGAATCTACAACAGTGGTTCTCAACCTGTGGGTCCCCAGATGTTCCTGGACTGCAACTCCCAGAAGCCTCTGCCACTTACTGTGCTGGATGGGATTTCTGGGAGTTGCAGTCCAGGAACATCTGGTGACCCACAGGTTGAGAACCACTGATCTACAGGATGACAATGGTAATGCCCACAGGGGAACGAAGGTTGACCTTTCCCCTGGGGTTCTGGGTCACAGTGCTCCTGATATTCCTGAATCCCAGGATTTGGATACTCCTTCTTGCCCCCACTGTCTCTTTACCAAATTCAGGACAGGAGAGACGATGACTCCAGACTTGGCCCTTCTGTTTATGCCCTATATTATCCTGCTGAAATCCGCTCCTGAAGCCACTCATGGGGTGGAATGGGGTGGCAGAGTGGCAAGATGGAGCCATTTCCAGTGGGAAAATTAAACCCCCACCACCTGATCAGAGTCCAATCTCCCACATGATGTGAGTTTAAATAATCACAGACATCCTTTGCCTCTGATTCAGGGCCTCAGAAATAATGCCTGTGACCGCATTTGTCTGTGCTGTGTGTATGTGTTGTGCCGTTACAGTCGTGACCGACTCTTTGTGACCCCTTGACCATGGAGTTTTCTTGGCAGGAATACTGGAGTGGTTTGCCAGTTCCTACTCCAGGCGCCTACAGTACCTGGTATTCCCTGGTGGTCTCCCATCCAAGTACTAACCAGGGCCGACCCTGCTTAGCTTCCAAAATCAGGCAAGATCGGATGTGCTTAGGGCATTGTTATATTTTGTCTGTGTTAAAGCACCTTAAAAACAAATGTTTTTTAGTCTAGCATAAGCTTCTAGGGATGGGACTTTCTCTTCTAAAAGGATGGGGCAAATCAACAAAAAAAGTTATTTTTGAAATGTTCAAGTTATTTTGTTAAGTCTTGGGTAGGGAGAGCCTCTGGACAACCAGTGTTTTGCTTGCATGAAAGAGAGGCAATGACATTCTTGTTCTTTTTAATTTCTCCTGTTTCATTTGTCCTTTCTTTTGCACAGTGTCTGCCAAATTGCCCAGGAAATATGTAATCAAATAATGTCACAAAGGCTCTTGTCAGCAGCAAATAAGAATTTCAGGAGTGGGCAAGCAGGAATTTGGCAGTGTAAAAGATATCTGGCTGGTTGGAAATCCTGTCATTGTTTCACTCATCTCCTTCTGGGGAAGAAGATGGAGCTTCTGCTTCAACCAGTTACTCCTCACTGGCCAGTTTGAGAGACAGCCTGTTTCTGTAGAAGCAACTGGTGGTGTCAGATGTGAGAACTCCCCCGCTCTCTTCAATCTCCTTGACTTGCCACCATGAACCTCCTTGGCATGCCTGCCTGCCTGCAACCATCTCAGCTGCCTTGGGTCCTTTTAAGGAGATCGGTGGGATAAAATATGTTAAATAAGTAAATAAATAAATCAGTCCTGAGGGTTGAGGCAAGGTGAAGATGGTGTTGATTGGGAGCAGAGGATACAATGAACAGCGCAAATAGGAGAAAGAACGGGGGTGGGGTGGCCAAGACAAGCCCACATTCTTGCCTGAGGGGTGGATGAGTGGTAACTGTGGGCACTTTTACACGACCCCTAAGATCCGCTGGCCACTTAAATTCGGACCAGAGATCTTGGGGGTTTGCTCCTCTTGCTGTGTTCCCACCCCTCCACACTTTCTTGCTCCTGTCTGTGTGAGGGGAAGGAGAAAAAAAGGGAGAAAAGAATGCAGGCTCATCTCCGCTCTGCCGTTGAGCTGCTCCAGGAACCATTCCAGTGTCTTTCAGTCTCTTAAAGGGGCGGAGGCAAAACAAAACAAAACAGAAGGCGAGGAGAGCCCGGCACTCACTGCTTTACATCCGCATCAGAAATTTTTCACCTTCGGAGACCAGGTACTTGGAAAATGTGCTGGGACGTTTTTAGGTGGGCGTGGTTGCACTTTATTTTGTTTAAAGTCTGGAGCTGGTGGGGAAACAATTTTAAGCTCCACATCTGGGAGCCCTTTGCCTCGGATTTTAGGGGTCGTG
This sequence comes from Phrynocephalus versicolor, assembly GCA_023846285.1. NCBI lineage: Eukaryota > Metazoa > Chordata > Lepidosauria > Squamata > Agamidae > Phrynocephalus > Phrynocephalus versicolor. The sequence goes on from JAHTLZ010000015.1 coordinate 15,466,621, forward strand.
TAAAAGCGCCCCTGTGATGTCTTTGTCCATGTTAAGGCTTTTCTGTGTACCCTGGTTTTATCAAAGAACCCTTGCAGAAGGTTAAGGGTAGTGGGAGAATGAGAGTTCCAATCAGGGCTCGCTCAAAAACCAGAGGACCTTTTGGCATTGTTTTTACTTTCCCTTTCTGTTGATGCATTTAAGTTTTGACTCCATCCACTTTTTGAGGTTGCTGAGATTGTTTTTGTGCATTTTTAGTGTTGTTTCGACACTGTCGTTGTCAGTGTTTGCGTTGTTGCCTGCTTTTGGAGTAGGCTGATTCTCTGTTGTCTGGCCTCTGCTTTTGGGGTGGTGGTAGTTTTAATAATTTTAGGTCCTTTTTTGGACTAGAAAAATAACACAAAGTGGTCTGCCAGACTGATGCTGGTAAACAAAAGAATGGTGCATGAAACAAATGAAAATGTTTGACCCTCCCACTCCAAAAGAACCCATAATGAAAAAAAAAACACCTATGGTTTCTGCTGTGTACATCCATATACAGTAAGCCTCTTTAGACTGCAATCTACTTCAGGAGGAGCTGCCTAGATGCCCTAAGCACATCCGATCTTGCTTGATTTCGGAAGCTAAGCAGGATTGGCCCTGGTTAGTACTTTAATGGGGGACCACCAGGGAATATCAGGCGCTGTAGAACTTGCAAGCCACTCCAGTATTCCTGCCAAGAAAACTCCATGGTCATGGGGTCACGTAGAGTCGGTCACGACTGTAACGACACAACACACACACCACTTCAGGAGATGCATCACAAAGTCTCAGGATTCTCCTCCTTAGTTGTTTGCCATTGCAGAATTATTTCCATTTTTTTAAAAAAACAATATTGTGTTTGATGGCTGCCTTTGTTTTCACCTACAAAACAAGAGAGATTATAACTATGGCTATTCCAGACGAGGCAAAAGCTTCACCTTGCTCACTTCTGGTTCATTATGAAGGAGTGTGAGCTTATCTAGTTTGTTGTTTAAAAATCCAGTTTCCTTCAGAAAATGGGAAATCTTTCATCTAACATGTAAGAAGGCAGCTGAGGCTTCTTTGAGAGAGAGAGAAAGTATGTGGGAGAGCATGTGTGTGTCTGCACACCTACCAAAATTTTCCAACTAGGAGGTTCTGACCAGGGAACTGAACTTCATGGAAAGAATCACAGTAAGCAGCTCTCATCTCCATTCCTGGAGCAAACAGAAACTAAACACACATCAAGGGTTAACAAAATACAATAACCATGGGAAGTTATAGAAAGCATTACTGTACTGACCGAAACCAGTGGAACATTGTATGGATGTTGGGGGAAATACCCCGTGACAATACAGTGATAAATCAAGTACAGTACAGAGAACAAATACGCTATTTGGTAGACCTCTCACTGGGAAAAGGCAAAGGATTACACCTGACTTCTATTTGTATTATTTTTTGGGGAAATTTCAGAATAGTATTCTTTGAAATTGGGCATCAGTTATGTTCTGTGTCAACCTCCCTTACCTAGTCTACATGTGTTAGATTACTAGTCCCATCGCACAATGGTGGCTAAGAATGATGGGAGTCAAAGTCTCACACATGCACTTACCCAGAGTTGACTTGGGCTCTTCCATGAACCAATGTGGTTGATCTGCTCTTGGATGAGGCGCACTCCTTAAAATAAGTGACATAAGACAAACACTACACAGTACTTTGGGACTAATAGATTCACCTAATTCTGTAATTCCTGTGATACCTCAAGCGTTGACTGTATTGACTTGGCTTTAGAAGACAATATAGACTGTCATCTCTATCATAGGCTGCAACTACACAACTGGACTTCCATCACTGCATATGCTGCATGTCCTACTGCTGTTCAAACTAGTGCTCAATGAACACTATTTTAAACTATGGTGAGGCTTCCTCTTCAATCTGCTGGGGCAAGAATGCCCTTCTTCCTCTGCAGGGCTGGCCTGCCTTGCGGTGACCTGGAGCATGGCGCCAGGATTTATAGCATCATCAATGGGCAGGGACCCTCCCCTCTACCACCACTGCTGCTAACAAAGGGATTCCCTGCTGCCACTGCAATCCTCCAACCACTGGTCAGACATAAAAGCCGGGTGGAGGAGTAAAAGCTCTCTCGATCTGGTGAAAGAAAGAAACCAACCACACAGTTGCAAGATGGGGTGGGTGTGGGTGGAATACCTGGCTCAGCAAGACTACACGTGAGAAGGATCTTGGGATCTTTATTTATTTATTTATTTATTTATTTATTTATTTATTTATTTATTTATTACACCTATTAACCACTCGATTTTCCCCATAGGGAACTCAGGTGACTCCCCAAATACAAAAAACAACAACCCACAGCCTAAACCAATCAGCACCTAACAAAATACAATAATATAAAAATACTACATAAAACACTCATACAAAAATAACTGATAAAATAAGCAATCACGCCAATTAACCAATACAAAATCAATGGCGAGGTTAGATCCGGCAAGAAACTAATCCGCAGAAGGGGAAAACCAACAATATCACAGTATGCTCAGAGGGCCCCGAAGCATTGCCTAAAGAGCCAGGTCTTTAAGGCCCTTCTAAAGGCAGGCAGTGTCTCCGCCTGCCTGATTTCAGCTGGCAGCTTATTCCAAGAGGCCAGGCCAACGACCGAAAAGGCCCGATTCCTGGTGGACACTCTATGGGCCTCTCTTGGTGTTGGTACTCTTAAAGAAAGAGTAGATGAAGCTCTGGTTGGCCGGGAAGAGGTTAGTCTCTAGTTCATGGATTACAAGCTGAACAGGGGCCAACAGTGTGTGATGTGGCTGCAAAAAAGGCAAATACTATTTTGGATGCATTAATACAAGACTAATGCCAAATCCTGTGAGGTCCTATTCCCTTCAATTTTGCACTAGCTAGGCTTCATCTTGATTGCTGTGTCTGGCCCTTCAAGAAGGATGCTGGCAAATTGGAACAAGTTTAAAGGAAAGCAAGAAGGATGATTAGAGGGCTGGAAACCAAGGCATATGAGGAAATACTGGAAGAACTGGGCATGTTTAGCCTTAGAAAAGTAGACTGGTGGAACAGATACCATTTTTCAAATACTGGACTTGAATAAAAAGCTAGAAATCCTCAATGCCATAAGGAGAAGAAAATTGCAGTATTTTGGCCACATAATGCACAATGAGAAATACCATCTGCTGCAAGTTATCCTCCAAGGAAAAACAGACTGGAAGTGTGGCCCGGGGCATAGAAGAACATTCTGGCTTTAGAACTTAAGCCAATGGTTTGCAGAGAGTACAGCTACTCTATTTAGATAAAAAAAATATAGATAAAAACCAGTTCAGGCTACTGATCGCCAACGTTCTACGAGGACATGGCAGAAGAAGAAGAAGAAGAAGAAGAAGAAGAAGAAGAAGAAGAAGAAG
>JAHTLZ010000015.1:15470040-15496525 GCA_023846285.1 Phrynocephalus versicolor
GAAGAAGAAGAAGAAGAAGAAGAAGAAGAAGAAGAAGAAGAAGAAGAGACTTGAGAGACTGTCATACAGAAGAGATGGTGACTGCTCCAATAGTGGAGGCATTCAAGAGAAATTTAGAGAACCATCTGCCAGATATCCTTTGATATTGGTATTCCTGCATGGAGAACAATAAGGTCCTTTCCAACTTCATGATTCTGTAACAGCAGAGGAAAACCTACCTGTCCTGTTTCTGCCAAAAGGTAGAAAGCCATGGCACTCTCAACTTCCACCTGGGTGGCAGTGGTTTAGGGGGCATTTTAAGTGGGTTTGCCTCAGTTTGCAGCAAACCCCTATGGTGTGGATTATAGCAATAATGGTGTCTAACATATGAGCAGGATTCAGACCTGCTGAATTTCAGTAATGGTGTGGCACTGTATACATTCAAGTAATACTGTGGCCAAGGAAAATAAATAAATAAATAATTCCCCCCCCCCCCATTTTTCAAACTCAATATTGTGACCTATATTTTGTGCCCATTTAACCATACATTCCTTCACTGTCTCTTCCTGAGTATCAAAGTTGAGTAAAAATTATATAAGCATTTAATATGTTTTTCTTTTGTTTCTATAAGAATTCTGTCAAAGGGTGTATTTTCGAAATAAAAACCTTGTTAATTATCTTTTGCATTTCTTGATATTAACTGAGATCTCGTCCACAGTTCATCTCCACTCCCTGCATCTCCAATTCTTGTTGTGATTTTAAAGTTCCGTCCAATTTTAAAAGGTCTTGATACCTCAGAATATTCTTGTCTTCTCTGAAAGGTGAAAGAGTAAATGCTTCTATTGGGGTCACCCACTAGGGGATTTTCATATACATCGGTTACCTTCAAGAAAAATATTTTAAAAATTATTTTATAGGTGGTATATGACCCTGGTCAAGTTAGCAAAAATGACTGTTCAAATCTCAAATTTATGTTGGAAATGTAAACAGAAGGAAGGCTCATTTTATCATATGTGGTGGTTATGTAAAATAACGGGATTATTTTGGGTGTTAGTCAAACAAATGGTAGAAGGTGTTCTAGAGATATGTCTTGAATTTAAACCAGAGATCTTCCTATTGAATATGATGCCTGAATCACTAGAACAAGGGAAAACATATGTGGCTATTCATATGATAACCGCAGCAAGATTAGTCTTTGCGAGATACTGGAAGGAACCTGGAATACCATCTGAACAGGAATTAATGTTTAAAATTTTAGAAACAATAGAGATGGATAAATTATCAGAAAGCTTAGATGTTTCCAGGAAGAATAATCACCATAAAGTCTTGGAAAAATACTATATATGGATGAAGAAGAGAGAAAATAATAACAAAAGCTAGAGAAATAAGAAAAAGCATTATTGTATAGACTTCAAGATAAATATGAGTCAGTTTAGATATGTAGAAAGATTTAAATAATTGGTAATTAGATATAGGTGACTACCAACTCACACCTCTCTGTATTTTGTACCCCCCCCCCTTTTATGTTTCTCTATACCCTTTCCCCAATTTGTCTGTATCAGAAATAATAAAGCCTGGAAAAATAATAATAACCAATTTGTCAAAACAAACAAACAAACACACACACACACACTTTGAAGTCAACAGGCACAGAATGTGAGCAGTGGTGGGAGGAATGTAGTTCTGTACATAGGTGTGTGCGGATTTGTAAGCAGCATAGAAGAAGCACGCATTCTTCCCCTTGGAATACCTAATGTTTGCCTTTGTTTATGTGAGGATGTTGCAAGCTGCTGGTGCAGAGAGTTTGCAAGCTGCTGTTATGGCATTCTAGAGCCATTGAATGAATCCTGCAGGGAGTTCATGCTGTCAAGAGTTTAAGTGGAATGCAAGCCCCTGTTCTGGCCTCTTTGGCACTGGAGCCGAGATCATTCTGTGATCTTAGAATAAACAGAACTGCAAACCATTGCTTTGTTAAATCCTCCTGGGACAGTAGTTCTTTAATGTTTGTGCAGTCCTTTAAGACAAATAAATAACCCTAGCATATCTATTATGCCTGCATTGGCCTGGAGCATTTTTTAACTAGAGGCATCCAGTCCAAAGCTGAGAAAATGTACTCTGTTTTTCAGACTACAAGTCCCAGAATCCTGCAGCTAGCATGGGCGACAATCAAGCTAGCTGGAGGAGTCTGAGATTTGTAGTTCAGAAAGGCAGTCTTCTCAGACCTTCCTTCCTTCTTACATGCACTTTGTTCTTTGGTGACAGAACAATGGATAAATGGTGACCTCTGCTAGCTAGCTTCCAAATTTTGTTTATCCAGTACATACCTGTATGTTGATGTGCATGATCCAGATTTGGAATATGGGGAAAGGATACAGTTTGGATTTGGCCACAGGAAAAGATGGCAAATCTATATTTTGAGTTCTGAGGTCCAGAAGTGCTCATGCTTACAAGAAATGGGGATGCCTGGCCTTCCATGTGTTGGGCCTCAACTCCCTACATCTCACACAATGAGAATGGTTATGCTGACAAAGGGTGGTGAGAGGTGCAGTCTGACAACCCATGGAAGACCATATGTTCACCATCTATAGCTCGTGGCAGATAAGTGCCACATTAGAATTAGCATTACATCCTTCCCACCTGTTCTATCTGTATATTTGCCAAGAAACTTTGTATTAATGGGATACCATAAGCCTCTTGTGCGGTGGTTTGCAGCCTTGGGTAACCCAAGTGCTCTTGACCTGCAGCTCTCAGAAACCCTAGCTAGCACAGGTGGTGGTGGAGGCTTCTGCGAATTGCAGTCCCTGGCTTTCCCAAAGTTAGGAACTACTGCTCAAAGTGAGGAACTCAGAAGACCTGAATTCAAATCCCCCCAATGGGTGGTAGTGGTGATGTTAAAATCATTCCTTACACATCTTGCATATGTAGAAAATTAAGAGTTCAGAATTGACTGAATGACACATAACACATCATCTCAACATAAGCTGCAGAGAGAGAGAAAAAAATCAGAAGTAAAGAATTACTGCCATCCTGGGATATGGTTGTGATTAATGCCTAGTGATCAACATAAATGAAACATGATGGCAAACGACTTTTTTTCTTCTGTTCAGTCCTTGGTGTTTTGTTTTGCTTTTGAAAACAGAATCAGAAGGCCAATGTTGTGTTGGCTTCTGTTTACCACCATTTAATGATATTGATTGTCATGTGTTATCACAGGAAAAAGTGGGAACAAGTAAGTGCACTGACCTTTGCAGAGATGTGCGAGTGTTTGGTGGATTTATGCTGCAGCTGTAGAACACAGCTTGCACAGACAGATTCACTGAAGGGAACTTTTCTATGAGCTGGATTCCAAAGCACTACACTTGCACACATGCACAGATCTTCGAACTTGACTCATCTGGCTGAATATTTAAAACACAGGGATAGTTCTGTCTCCTCCCATAAGCCCAACCAAAGAAAGAGGTACAGTAGGACCCCCATATGCACTGATTCATTATCCACTGATTCAGTTATCCACTGTTGGCAGAGGAAAAAAATAAATAATTCAGCAGCCACAAAGCAAGCTGTAAAGCAAGCTACTGTCAGGAAACAGCAGTTTGATGGTGGGTTGGCAGGCGTTCTCTCTTATCCACAGTTTTCATTATCCATGGGAAGGCCTGGAACCAATCCCCAGTGGATACTGGGGTCCTACTGTACTGTGTGTTATTTGACGAGACATACAGTGCATCAACACTACTTCGAGCTTATATCTGTGTCTACATGACCGGGCTTATCTTTCTGCCCTGGGGTGCAGGGAGGGAAAGAACCCTCTTAGCCTAGCTATGACATGTGTTTCGGTGCAATCTCTACACCTCCCTGATCTTGGTTCATTTTAGCTCAGGGTGCAAATGCCCCGGCCAAAAATATTCCGGAAGGAAATATTTTCAGCATGCCAGTGTAGCAGTGCAAATGGCTCATTTATTTTGTGAATTAACAGGGTGAGGAGTTTCGTCCTTGAGTAATTCATGTGGTCACTTGTTGGGGTTTCTAAGGAGGTGAGGGGTCAGCCTTGGGTGAGGCATGCCTGCTTCCATTAAAAAAAAGCAGCTGGGCAGCTCTTTAACAATTGGCCATGAAAACCGTTGTATAAAATAGGGCCATTTAGTGACCGTAACATTGTTGGCCTAGCTGCCTCACAGCTGGTAAATTTCACTCTCGACAGCGCCAGCCTTTTGCCAAGAGAATGAGCTGTTCACAGGGGACTGTTTTAAGAGACCTCAAGTATTCTCGGATACCTCTTTTCTAGTCTAAGAGACAAATAACAATGGCATCTTTCCCAGGCCACAAAACGACCACATCTGCACTTCTCCTTTATGGGAAGGCATGGCCATCTTTCTTCCTAAGCCCAACCTTCATAGATCGTACTTTTTCCCCCCTCTTGCAGTCTTAGAGGCACGTCTCTTTTCTGTCTGCGCTTGAGAACACTGCAGTGCTGATCAAAGCAAACCTTTCTAAATTTACCTCACTGGCTTAGGACAAGGTAGGCAACGTGTGCCCTTGGGATGGCATAAGGGCCCCCAAGATTGTCACTATGGCCCTATCAGATTTCTTGTGCCCCCCCAATGGATTGCCCAATGGGTTTTCATAAGCTGTACACCATAATCATCACAATTATACAAAGTCAGGCTTGACATATCTCACTTAACATGTAATGAGTGGTACCTTGTATAAAGGAATTAATCTGTTCCAAATGAAATTATGTTAAGCAGATTTATACAAATTTCCCATAGGAATGCATTGAAAACAGAGTAATTCCTAACTGCGACCATTTTTATGTTGTATGGATTCGCCCGATAGGCGATTCTGTTAAGCAAATTTCCCCTATCTCTGGAATTTTTTATGTTCTACAGATTTTATGTTATACAAACTGTTATACGAGGGTCCACCTTATTACTTTAATCACTTGAGTTGACTTACTGAAATAAATGAGCATTGGCATGATATTCTAATTTTTTGAGTTACACCTGTAGTTCTGGTTATGGATAACAAAATAGAGTTGAAGATGAACCATGAATTCCCCTACCCCTGAACCAATAAAAGAATGAATTGATTCATTGGTTTGTATTTTAATTGGCTTTCCAAAAATTAGAGACCCCCCACCATCACACTCAATCTCCCCCCTACCTTTGTTGACGGGGGCCCCAGAGTCCAGCACATTGCTGCCACCACTGCTGTCACTGCTGCACAGCCCCCTCTGAGCAAGGGGTCATCTCTCTGCTGTACTTGCGCAGAGGGAGCCAGCTGGATCTGGCCCCTTGGGGAAGGGGGAAATCTTTTGTTTTTCTTTGGTTTTCTTTTCTTTTCTTGTAAGCTGAGGCTGGTGCTTCCCCCCTCCCCCAACAGGGGCAAGCTCTGGACAGGTCCTTCCACTCAAGAAGGTGGTAGCAGTGGCTCAGATAGACACAGGTGGCCACTTCAAGAAATGTAAGGAGGCCACTGGGGCTTTGAAGGTGGCTTTGGACAGCTTTCGTTAGTTAGTCAACAGCCAGCTGGCAAAAAACAAAACAAAACAAATGGTCAATGGAGAAATTCTTTCTCGGAGCCCAGCCAAGGCCTCCCTCTCTATCTGTGCCTCTGAGGAAGAGCTTATCCATGAGGACAAACACAGGGAGGGAAGCCCAGCAAAGGGACACATTAAATGGGCGGAAATTGTCTCTTTGTATTCATATGGGGCTCGGGAACTGACAAATACAAAGGAACAACCAGCCATATTTGTTAGTATTGCTGACTCGTTTTTAAAATTCACCCCCAACTCTATAGATAGCATTCAAAACTGTGTTAAATTTAAGTGGAAGTAAAAAAAAAAATCCCTGCTGTCCTCCTTGTAGTCCAGCTAGAGAAGGCGAGGGATGGGCAAGTGAGGAATAGCAGGGGGATATCTCAATTTTGCTAATCAAAATTCAGAGAGGAAAGAACAAAAGCCATTGACAAGACAAAGACAAAGGTCATTCCAACACCAAAAAGCTCATGAAGAACAACAGGTCCAATTCTTTAATATGCAGTACAGTAGGACCTTGGTGTCTGCTGGAAATTGGTTCCAAGACTTCCCGTGGATAATGGAAACCGTGGATAAGGGAGAACACAAAAACGCCTCCCAAAACCACTGTTTTGTGATAGTAGCTTCCTTTACAAATGCTGTTTTGCAACAGTAGCTTGCTTTACGGCTGCTGTTTGTGACAGTAGCTTGCTTTGCAGCTGCTGAATTAGTTATTTAATTTTTCCCTCTGCTAACCGTGGATAACTGAATCAGTGGTTAATGAATCAGTGGATACAGAGGTCCTACTGTACATCATTAACCTATGAGGCTTCCTTTTTAGGGTGGAGGGATTTGCCATGCAGACTGGGGCATTCGGGACTTTGTAGCCTGCACTTGGAGATTTCCCTTGTGCTGGGCCCCAGTGTAAGGGGCAAGCAAGTGCTCCCTTGTTAGTGGCCATTAGTCAGCCAGGGCGCAGTGCCATAATCCTGACTCTTCCCAGCATTAAGTCTAGATCCAGCTGAGCTGCTCTCCTTTTCAAGCACATCTTTGTAACAAGAGATGTAAGTTGCACAAAATGAATGTGCTTTTCCAGACTCCTCAAACACAACTCCTCAACTCATACAACTGAGCTCCACATGTGCTTTGGGTGAAGACCACATGCCATACTAAAACAAACAGTGTGGCTCCAGTAGTTTTTTTTTTTTTAAGTCCCTGGCTTTCTGTCATTCAACAAACCAGTTCCAGAGCAACACTACCTCATTCCAGGATGCCTGCAATTAAATCTTATGAGACGTACATAAACCCTGAAGTCATGTCTGTTAGAAAAATGCATGAACATCCATACATGCGTTTTCAGAGCTAACTATGGCGGTTACTTCACGTACCTCTCGCCGCTGTTCGTGGTTCCACTGTGGCTCCGTTCGATGGAACGGAGCCTCACATACCTCCAGGGTGGGTGCGTGGTTGCTCCGACCACACCCCCCGAAGTGTGCCCCAAGCGGGCTGAGAGATTCCCTTCCTCAACCTCGGGAATCTGGTCAATCCACTTTTCAATCCGAATTGACGGAATGTGTGGTTTCCTTGGATTCGAATTTTGAAACAGTTCCTGCCTTTTAAAAGTTCCTCCCTGCCATTGACGGGATCCAGACGACCGGAATGTCGATGTGTCGATATTTCGAATTTCCTTACCTGCAGTATGTGCACCTTTCTCCGTGTTTTAGCTTCTAAAAGTGTTTGAATGCTGTCGCCCCGATTAATCCCTGTTCCTTCCCGCCAGATGGCACCCTTGCTGGTCCCCAAGAAACCCTACAAAGATTTCTCCTTTTCGATCTGCCATACGATGGCGATGTGGGGCATTTTCCTATTGTGGCGGTACCTGGTTCTCTGTTGCCACCCCCCCCCCCCTATGACGGCGCTTCCTTTTTTGCTCCATCCTCTTACTTCAGCAGTCCACTCCATATTTTCTGAGTCACCATTCAGAATACATTATGTCATTATTTGGGGTACGCCCCCGAATCCCTCCTTACCTACACCCGGTTTTCACCAATTCCCCCCCCCCGGCAGGTCGAGGGGCCGGTTTTCAATTATTAAAATGGGGGTGGGGAATCCCGGGGCACGCCTCTACCACCAACAACTTCGACACCCCATCGCCCTGCGCATGCATTTCGGGGTGAATTGCGCATCCTGATACAGAACCTGGCCCAATATGCTATATGCTCCTGAAAAAAAAGGGTTAGTGGTCCGAAGGACGCGCCGCAAGAAGTTCTCGGTAATAGGAGGATGCCGTCTCTCCTTCCTGCTTTTTCATATTGAAAGACATAATGCATTTTACTTCTGTTTCAAGCTCTGTCATTCACATAACTCCGTTAGTATATTAAACATGCAGAGCTTTCCTTCTCAGGAACCACTAGCTTTATAAGTTGCCTCCTTATTTATTTCAGCTGCTGTCAGGAGTGAAGTTTCTTTGAGTTTTGATCGTTTTCAACCGGCAAACACCTCTGTGCACGTGCAGAGTTTAGCGCATGAAACAGACCACTCTGATGCATCCATAATTGCACCTTGGTAAGCGCCCAGGTTTTACCTTTCCCACAGGAGGAACTTTAATAGTTACAATTATCAATGCAGCAGAGTGGTCAGTTTCATGCGCTGCACTCTGCACGTGCACAGAGGAAAGATCCGGCAGCAGGGGAACAGCGGGGACGCAAATGCTTGGTTATAGCGGGCGCTCAACAATTCCCGTTTATTCAGGCACACAGTAAACCCTTTGGTTTGGAAAAGGGGCAGCATTTGGGAGTTTACCAGCAAGAAGGCATACCTGTGGTACCCTGCACAACATTGGTTTTCGCCCTGGTGTTACCTTTGCCACTTGGAATAGTTACAATTACCGATGCCCGATGCAGCAGAGTGATCAGTTTCATACGCTGCACTCTGCACGTGCACAGAGGAATATGGTGTTGGAATACGATAAGAACTCAAACAGCAGGTCAAATAAATCCAGCAGTATCTTTTACAGCCTGTGGTTCAGGAGAATGGAAGTAGTCTATGCCTAGTATATTACCGGATTTATGTGACTGACACACCTTGAAACAGAAGTGAAAACCTTTTTTTTTTCAGTTAGAAAACGCCGGAATGACAAACGACTCTACTACTTCCATCATCAGGGGAGAGAAACCCATTGGTACATACAACATTAATACCTCCCGTGTTACAGGTTAAATCATGGCACTTTTCAATTATTCTGCATGCTGCCAGCGCATTGCCTTTTTGCTGGTAAACTCCCACTGCTGCAACTTTACCCCACCCACCCCCCGACTGGTTTGATGTGTGGCTGAAGAAACGGGAATTTTTACATGCTCGCTATTTGTAAGCATTTGCCTTCTCGCCTTTACTCTGCTGATGAATCTTCCCTAATGGCTGATTTAAAAAAACTTAACAGCCCTACCATTCTTCCCCTCTCCCCCCCAATGCCTGGAGACCGGCTCCTCAAATAGCGTTCCGCAGAAACAGGCAACAGGCGGCATGATATTTTGAACTATGTGTGTGTGAGACTACTGACAGCCGACAGCCGATGTTTCGATTTGCCCGTGAAGATTCTTTAGTCATTTCGAAGAAAGTATTTCACGGAAGGACTGAACCAAACTGTATCTCCATTGTGGTTTACCCTCTAGCACAGAATCTTGTTTTTTTTTAAGCCAACTGATCAAACTATGGGTACTCAGCTTCCAAGTAACTCTACAGGAGAGCAAATGTCCCCTCTTGTTTTGCAAATGAACTTCTGACCTCTGCTAGCACCAGAGGACAACAGCAATGGATTTACAGATCTTATCTGGCTGACCCTTCCTGCCTGGCCAGCAGGGAGGGGGGAAAGCAATTAACACCTTGCTGCAACTATCTGCTTTTTCTGTTCAGCTCCTAATAACTTGCCCTTATTATAAGCAGGATCTCAACTTATTCACTGCTGTACCAGATGTATAAAAATAAAGAAGTCTTGTGAAAGAGATCATTTCTGTGTTTTCCTTCTATGCAACATTTTATCAGACTGATATCAGTGCTTGCCTCCCAACACATTGAGCTGCAATTGCTCTTTGTTTAAGAAAAAGACCTTCACATTCCTTGAGAAATCAGTAATTGAAACATTAAAACACAGCTCTTCAAACTTTATGCAGAACTCTGAACAAAAAAGAATACAGAGCCAACATGTCTGCACACCTGCCACCTCACTAATTGACCCTGCTCTCTGATTGGACAAGCAATTGACCTTTTCCAGGGGATCTGCACAGAACTTTTGCCTCACTCTGGAGCTGCAGGGCCATCGGAGAAGGGGCTTTTTCTTTGGCTATCCCTCAAAAATAAGTAAAAAAAAAAACCTTCAGCTCTCCAGAATGGCGCAAAACCTAGGGCGATTCTGGTCTGCACACAAAATTCAATCTTTTCTGCAGATCTTAATTGATCAGAATTATGGACCCGTGGTCTTCGTTGCTGGCACGCGCCGCAACGAACATGCTTTTGTTCGGGCTTCACAGGATCTGGCATTGCTCGGTTACAACCGCGTAAGCAGGCAATGTTGATCAAAATTCAAGGCTTTGAGGCAGCAGTTCAACCTCGCCCTTTTGAACTTCGGGCCCAATCCGCCGGAGCAGCACCAATCGCCTTTCTGGCATGAAATGCATATTTTGTGGCATCAAGCTAACAGGCCCCACCCCGGGCATGCTTTTCCTGCAGGTACCTCATTCCATTCCTTTTGCTTACAAGTGTTTTTATTGTTCTCATTGTAACCTTTAGTTAAGAATTTACAAGCAGTGTAAGAAAAATAGAAGCACCATCAAACCAATGGTGCCAATAGTTGTCTCTTTGTAATGCACCGTTTTGCATTACCGCAGAAACTTTAAATAAATTTTCATTAGAGACACTACATTATTTATAAATTAATCCCTATCGTAAAATTGAAATACATCAGCCTGTACTGTGCATAGAAATGGTATTATGGGTAATGCTGAACTAACTTTTAGCTGCATTGAATGTTACAAAAATGCTGTTTAAACCATTAATTTAATTGAACTAAAACATTGTTTGAAGAGTGGAATAATGGGAAATGCTGAAACCAATAAAAAAAGATAACATAACAAACTTATTCTACTGTCCTGTTGCTTTTTGTACAGTGCCCAATTGCATTAGAACAAATTAGAACTTCCTCATGTGGGTTATTTACTATGTACTGCAAATGCACAAACACAATAGGCTCTTGCAGCTGTGTAAAGCTGTGAATTCACATTTTCCTTGATTTTCACGTGTCCTTTTTTGGGCCAATCATCTCTAATACATGTGTGTTGGAAAATCTCTACTTTTTAACTCCCCCACTTTTCCCTCTGTTTCATCCCAATTTGAAAGGGAATTATAAAATTCATGCACACTTTACAGACTGCTGCCTGCAAATGGACACTCAAGCCTGGCTGCACACATAGTTTCCCTCTGTGTGCGTGTCTTCACTGCAATCTGTTACTTGCCATGTTTACCTTGCATTACAATACAGCCTGCATCTGAATCTTACCAAAACATCTCTGTGTGCAGAGTTGTCAAGCACCATGATCATTATTCCAGTTGGTTAGTTTATTGCCCTGTGTCTAGTTTATTGCTCTTTACCAACAGAAATGTTCTACCTGTAGGATTTCATATATTTCTGTATTTACTTAAGGCACTGCTGTTCTTCTAGCCGCAGGGCCTGCCCAGGTTGTCGGCCTACGACACATGGCCAGAATAAGAGTGGTTCCGGGGCGAATGCTCCTCTTCTGAATGTCTCCGAACAGCAGCAGGGTGGAAACGGTGGAGAGGAGGGGAGAGACGACGAGGAGCAGCAGGGTATGTTCCAGTACAACAACATTAGGAGAGGAAAAGTGCGGGGCTTGCTTATAAGCACCAAAATGGTGCTCTTCAGCAATGCTCATCCTCTGATAAGCCTGTTGTGGTTGTTATTCCAACTAGATGGGCACAGTTAGTAATCAGTTATGTGTTACCGTGTGGTTCATTGAATAACCACTTCTGCACCCACAGATGAAAACGAACTGCGCCGCATAGCAAAGTAAACATGCATGCATTGATTAACAAACGTTTTGCAAAATTTCGGATATCATTCTTGGAGTGGAGGTTATGCAGCTGGGGGTCAGACGCCATGAACTGGAACAGATTATTGTCAACAATAAACACATAAATGTGGCACAGAGCACGCTGCCGTTGCGTGTAGATAAAGTGTTAGTAATGATATAAAGTATTGCAGAGTTCAGTAAACGAAAAAACAAATGACAATGAGTAGAGTAAAAAACTCATATATTCATATATACATCAAAATATACAAACAGCATAACAACCAAGCAATATTTACAATACAACCAACAGAGTGTGGGGTACTGTTCTCACCATAACAGTCCCAACTAAACATATGACAAGCTAGTGCTTATATACAATTTAGCACCCATCAGATATGACTCATCACTAATTACAATCTGATGCAATCTGATGCAACCATGATGTTATAAATTATTCCACCTGTGCTTCATCACGTAACTTGCCTGTGATTACTTGTCCCTTACACTTGTGGATAACATCATGAGACTGCAGAATCTAACTGCCTCCATTTTACAATTCTTTTTCCCTATCTGTTAAATATACATTATATATATTTTTGTCAACTTTTACATATCTTGACAATTATTGCTATGCTGCAGGACCTAGCACAAAGAGGTAGGGATTTCCTACCCCCATAGTTGCACATTTAAGTACCTGGGTCTCCCTTTCTAGAACCAATTACCTAACCTTCAGAGTTCCCTACTGCCACTGGCAGGGATCTGCTCTCTCTCCCCTCCCCCCAGGTAATTCATGTTCTTTCCCCTATGAGGGTACGTACTTATCAGCACTTTGCCTAGCATTTTAAAGGTCTGCCCTCCCATCACAAAGGAGGGGCACCACAGGCAAGAGGCATTGGAAGTAAAGGCAATCATGTACAACAGAGAAGGGGCCATTTGGGATCAGTTAACTGCAGTCTTCATTTCTTCCTCTGCAGTTGCAGCAATTGAGGAAGAACTCCAAAACATAAGGGGACAACTCAAGCGTCGCCGCCAACGTCGCCGGTGAACAGCACTAATTTATTGGAAATAAATAGTTTTGAATTTTCATCCATGTTGTTCATCTGTGATCAGCAACAGTTTGTAAATTTTTGATATTAATGTTTCTATATATCTATGTTCTTCGGCAAAGTACTTAGCTAGAAAGTAATATATTTTTATATTTATTGTTATCAAAAGTAACGGCTGAGAGTAAGCCTTTTTCTATTTATCATTATTTTTTCATAAACTGATGTATTATGTACAGAGCAATAAAACATTGATTGATACAACACGTTGACTGTTGCTTGCGAGATACACACAACAAAATTCACACCAAGACGTGTCTTGTTACCTTTACATTCAAGAACAACCCTTCCTCATACTGTCAATTTGTGGTGGCATTCTTAAGGGGGGAAAATTTGTCTCTTCTTCCTTAACCTCTTCACAAGGGTCCTCAGCACGTCTGCAGATCTAACCTCATTCTCCTTTTTAACAATGAGATAAGGAGATGGTGCATCCTGTTCTTCTCCAGTTGTACCAGCCCTGAGTGTGGGGGGAAGGAACCTTTGCAACACCATTTTGCAGTTTTGCACACTCCAACGCCTGTAAGGGTTCTCCACAGGGTGTGCTATGGATAACCTCTGAATTACCACCAACATTGTTAACCACAGAGTCGGACTCCAAAAGAGACTGTGAACAGTATCCCTCCAAGTCACTGTCAGTTTCATTAGCACTCTCCTGTTTATCGACAGAATCAGAATCCGAATCACTGACAGTGGCATTGAAAGTTGGTTTCCCTGAAGCAGCCCCTGTATCCTGGGATTTTACAAGTCTTGCTTTCTTTGGAACCCCCTTCCATTTGAATTCCTCAGAAACACAACTCCTGGTACATTTTTCTGTCCAGTCACAGGAACTGGAAGTAATGTACTCTGTGAGTTTCATAAGAGAAGCAGATGCTACCCTTAGATTAGAAAACACCTCTGTTTGAAACCACTTCTCAACCTCATCTCTAGCATTTCTCCTGTTGTTATTACTTTCTGTATTCTTCTGCACCCAGTTCACAAAACCAGACAGCGTATTATCCAGACGAGCAGCTGCACTTGCTCTCTGTTTCCTCTTTCGCAGCATGGCGAGTCTTTTGGCAGGGTCCAAGGTTTCTTCAAAATTGGTACTTTCCGTAGGATCTCTGCTAACCTTAACTGCTCATTTAAATACAAAGAGCCATTAATCAGCTAAACAAAGGAAGTTGCTAGGAAGCAGAGCTGGTGCCAGACTAAGCCTTCCACTGAGCTTGGGGGTGGAATTACACTTAAGTGTTTTCCCCCTGAAGAAGCATTTGAGCCTCAGCATTTGAGCCTGGGTGTGAATCCAAGCAGAGCTACTGCTGAGAGAGAGAAAGAGAAAGAAGACAGCACTGGTAAGTTTCTGGGTTTGAACAGTTCAGCTAGGGCTGTTTGACCTCTGTTTTACCTCTGCCTCTGCTAACCTTAACTGCTCATTTAAATACTTTATTTTTGACTTAAAAAGAGGAACATTGGTACTAGATTATTATTTCGAGAGTAGTAGCTAGTAACACTAAAAATATTCAAGGCCCAGAATACTGCACTCATTAAAATGGAGTCTGAGGGAGCAGCTGTAGTTACCTGTAACACTTGTGCCATGTTTGTCATCTTGACTAAACGCACCGAGAACTACACTTGCTGCAAGTGCAAGCTGGTTGCACTATTAGAAGAGAAGGTCCATTAACTAGAGGCCCGCATATCGAACCAGCAACATATTAAGGAGCTTGAGCAGTTCTTGGACAGAGCGGAACAGACTATCCAGGTCCAAGAAGAGACAGGGCACACTTCTGAGGATGTAATCACTTCCCCAACCCAGGAGGTAGATGTGTGGAGGAATGTGACTCAAAGGAGTAGAACACCAAGGGATCGCTCAGAGAGTCTCATGTTGCACAATCAATTTGAGGCTCTTTCCCTCATCACACCTCATGAGGCACACACCGAGGAACAACTGGTTCCACCTGAGGATCTCTCCCTCATCACAATTGATGAGATACAGGATCAGGTACATGTAGAAGAACAGGCTGCAGGAGAGAAGCTCCTTCTGCTAGGGGATTCTATAATTAGAAATACGGAGGGATGGATTTGTGATGAGCATGATAACCGTATGGTCACTTGCCTGCCAGGTGCAAAGGTTGCAGACATCACGAGAAATATAGATAGCTTGTTAGAGAGAACTGGGAAGGAGCCAGTGGTCATGGTACATGTTGGTACCAATGACGTTGGGAAGGCAAAGCGGTCAGTCTTGGAAGCCAAATTCAGGTTGTTAGGTAGAAGATTGAAGTCCCGGGCTTCCAAGGTAGCATTTTCAGAGGTGCTACCTGTTCCTCGTGCAGGACCCGCCAGGCAGGCAGAACTCAGAAGCCTCAATGCGTGGATGAGGCGATGGTGTCGAGAGGAGGGCTTTAGATTTGTCAGGAACTGGAGAACATTTTGGGACAAGCCAAACCTGTTCAGGAGGGATGGGTTGCACTTGAATCATGATGGGACCAGATTGCTGGCACTCAACCTCAAAAAGGCAGCAGAGCAGCTTTTAAACTGATAACTGGGGGAAAGCCGACAGGAGCTGAGTGGCATCCGATTCGGAACACCTCATCCACAGGGAATGAGGTTGGAAAGGGTAGAGAATCACATAGAGATGACATAGCAGGTATTAGTACTGGGAGAATAATGGAATGTGATAGTTCATCTACTGAAAATAATAGCTGTGGGGGGGGGGAGAACAAAGCAGCAGCTGTTATTGCAGAACCCACTGTACAGGTGCTTCTACGCCAATGCTCGAAGCCTCCAACCAAAAATGGGAGAACTCGAACATTTGGCAGCTAGGGATAACATTGATATAATAGCCATAACAAAAACTTGGTGGAATGCGGAGAACCAGTGGGATATAGCAATCCCAGGCTATAAACTCTATAGAAGGGATAGAGAGGGGCGGGTTGGAGGGGGAGTGGCCATCTACGTTAAAGAAGGGGTAAAATCCAGCAGAATGGAGATTGACAGAGGGTCTGACACCACCATAGAATCACTGTGGGTTAAACTACCAGGTCCAAGGAGTGATGTGATAGTTGGGGTATGCTATCGCCCACCAGATCAAAAACTTGAGGGGGACCTTGAAATGAGGAGACAAATCATGGAGGTGTCTCAGAAGCACAGGATAGTAATCATGGGGGACTTCAATTATCCCCACATCGCCTGGGCCAATGCGAGCTCCGGGCAAGAAAGAGAAACTGGGTTTCTCGACTTGCTGAATGACTGTGCCTTAGAGCAACTTGTCATGGAGCCCACCTGAGAACAGGCAACTCTGGATCTAATACTGTCTGATACTCAGGACCTGGTCAGGGATGTGAATGTCACTGAGCCTCTGGGGAACAGTGACCATGCTGCAATCTCCTTTGCCATACATGTTGGAGGAAGAGTGTCAAGCAAATCAGACATAAAAACCCTTGATTTTCAAAGGGCAAACTTCCCTCAGATGAGGAAACTAGTTAGAAAGAAATTGAAGGGGAAGGTTGGAAGAATCCAATCTCTTCAGAGTGCATGGAACCTGTTTAAAACAATGGTAACAGAGGCCCAGCACAAGTGCATACCACAAAGAAAGAAGAGCTCATTTAAGTCCAAGAGGGCACCAGCATGGTTAACGAGTGGAGTTAGAGAGGCTCTAAAGTGCAAGGAGAGGTCTTTCTGTAAATGGAAATCCTCCCCAAATGAGGAAAATAAAAAGGAACACAAACTCTGGCAAAAGAAATGTAAGAAGATGATAAGAAAGGCAAAGAAAGATTTTGAGGAACGCATGGCTAGCAATATAAAGGGTAATAATAAAAGCTTCTTTAAATATGTTAGAAGTAGAAAACCTGCCAGAGAACCAGTTGGCCCTCTGGATGGTGAGGGAGGAAAAGGGGAGATTAAGGAGGACTTGGAAATTGCAGAGAAATTAAATGAGTTCTTTGCATCTGTCTTCACGACAGAAGACCTTGAGCAGATTCCGCTGCCTGAACGGCCCCTCTTGACTAAAGAATTAAATCAAATACAGGTTAAAAGAGAGGATGTTTTAGGACTAATTGATAAATTGAAGATTAACAAATCACCGGGCCCAGATGGCATCCACCCAAGGATTATTAGGGAACTGAGAAATGAAATTGCAGATCTCTTAACGGTAATATGCAACTTGTCTCTTAAAACGGCCACAGTGCTGGGGGACTGGAGGATAGCAGATGTCACACCAATTTTTAAAAAAGGAAGGAGGGGGGACCCGGGAAACTACAGGCCGGTTAGCCTTACATCTGTCCCAGGGAAGATGGTGGAAAGCCTCATCCAAGAGAAAATCTTAAAACACATAGAAGAACAAACTTTGCTGAGAGAAAATCAGCATGGCTTCTGCAAGGGTAAGTCTTGTCTGACAAATCTTTTAGAATTTTTTTGAAAAGGTCAGTAGGCATGTAGATTTGGGTGAACCGGTAGATATAGTCTATCTGGATTTTCAAAAGGCTTTTGACACAGTCCCTCACCAGAGGCTGCTGAGAAAATTGCACAGTCAGGGGATAAGAGGGCAGGTCCTCTTATGGATTGAGAACTGGTTGAGATCCAGGAAACAAAGAGTAGGTGTCAATGGGAAATTTTCATAATGGAGAGAGGTGAAAAGCGGTGTGCCCCAGGGATCTGTCCTGGGACCGGTGCTTTTCAATCTGTTCATAAATGACCTGGAGACAGGGATAAACAGTGAGGTGGCCAAGTTTGCAGATGACACAAAACTTTTCCGTGTGGTAAAAACCAGAGAAGATTGTGAAGAGCTCCAGAAGGATCTCTCCAAACTGGGGGAATGGGCTACGAAATGGCAAATGTGTTTTAATGTAGCCAAATGTAAAGTAATGCATATTAGGGCAAAAAATCCAAACTTTATCTATCAACTCATGGGCTCTGAGTTATCCGTGACAGATCAGGAAAGAGATCTTGGTGTGTTGGTGGACAGCTCCATGAAGGTGTCTCCCCAATGTGTGGCAGCGGTGAAGAAGGCCAATTCCATGCTAGAGATTATCAAAAAGGGGGTTGAAAATAAAACAGCCAACATTATAATGCCATTATACAAAACAATAGTAAGGCCGCACCTGGAGTATTGTGTACAATTCTGGTCACCACATCTCAAGAAAGACATAGTAGAACTGGAAAAGGTGCAGAAGAGAGTGTCCAAAATGATTAGTGGGCTGGGGCACCTCCCTTATGAGGAAAGGCTAAAACATTTGGGGCTCTTTAGTCTGGAAAAAGGGCGCCTGAGGGGGGATATGATCGAGACGTA
This sequence comes from Phrynocephalus versicolor, assembly GCA_023846285.1. Lineage (NCBI taxonomy): Eukaryota > Metazoa > Chordata > Lepidosauria > Squamata > Agamidae > Phrynocephalus > Phrynocephalus versicolor. The sequence goes on from JAHTLZ010000015.1 coordinate 15,487,981, forward strand.
CAAAATAATGCAGGGCACGAGTAAAGTGGATAGGGAATCTCTTTTCCCTCTCACAAAATACCAGAACTAGGGGACATATACTCAAACTGAGGGCTGGGAGAGTAAGAACAGACAAAAGAAAATGTTTTTTTCACCCAGCGCATTGTTAGTCTATGGAACTCCCTGCCACAGGATGTGGTGATGGCATCTGGCTTGGATGCCTTCAAAAGGGGATTGGACAGATTCCTGGAGGAAAAGTCCATCACAGGTTACAAACCATGATGGAGATGTGTAATCTCCAGGCTTAAAACCAGGGTGCTTCAAGGGCCAGGTGCAGGGGAGTGGTATCAGGAGACAGATATCTAGTCTCATGTGCTCCTAAAAGCATCTGGTGGGGCCACTGTGAGATACAGGAAGCTGGACTAGATGGGCCTTTGGCCTGATCCAGCATCGCTCTTCTTATGTTCTTATGAATGATAGAAAACATATTAAGGTAAGAATGGATCTGTGATGGTTTCATGCACACAAGTACATATTGCAGCAAGATTACTGTTACACTGACTACTTCCGACTTAGTCTTCACAAGAGGTGTTGTCAAGGGGAGTGTCACCTAACGACAAACCACGACAGGTCAACAAATGTGACACTGAATTGCTCTGCAATTAACAGGTGCAACAGGCAACGAGGAACATAAGAACAGGCCTTGTGGATAAGGCCAAAGGCGTTCGTAATCCAGGGTACCACATCTCATGGTGTCCCCACCGTACGCGCTTTTGAGTGCTTGAGTGAAGAAATCTGTCTCCTGATACTGCTACCCTGCTTCTGGACCTTGCATCACCCCGTTTTTAATCCTGGTAACTACACATCTCCATCATGCATTGTTACCTGTGATGGAGTTATCCACCAGGAAAATGCCCAATCCCCTTTTTTAGTCTTCAAGGCCGGATGCCATCACCACATCCTGGGGCAGTGTGTTCCGTAGGTTCATAACTCGAAGGGCGTGTTACTGAACCCGTTTTTCAGTTCTTACTCTCAGAGCCCTCATTTGTAAGACATTTACCCTAGTTCTGGTACCTTGAGTGACTCTGACCTGCTGACCTGTATTTACTGTTAGAATTCCATAGGGTAGAGAGGCGAAAGTGTGTTGCCCTTCCCCCTTAAGAGAGGCTCCTGGGTCTTTGTAATGAAGCATACTGGGATGCTCCTACTCACATTGCTCTTTGGCTGTTATTGCAGTATTGGCCTTGAGACACACAGCCAGGAATTTGCCCTCTAAGGGCAAATCTTTTTTCATACCCCCATAACCACAGCACCGGGTTGGATTTCCTTTGCCTGTCTGTTTGCTAGGTAGGCCCAAGTACTCCTTATTTTTGCCTTTGCCTCAAGAAATTTAAAAATATCTAATGGGTAGCATAGTGCCTCATTTTTAGAGGTGCTTTAGGAGGTGTTTTGAATTGTCTCTGTTTTTTCCAAATGGAACACCTCTGCTTTATTATCTGCATCCGGGTGATGCTTTCTGTGACAGTAATTGTATGAGGAAGGAAATTTCACAGCGTACTTGCCCTCCTCGAGGTTTCACTATTTGAGGCCGCAGTGCTGAAAGCAGTGGAACATCCGGAGGTCGATGGCTCACAGAAATCAGTGGACTGTGTATCTGGGAAGGAAACATAGGCAATGAGAAATCCGTCCAAAAAGCCTAACTTTCAGCTGTTTCCCCACACTCTTTAAAGGCTACATATATCACAGTCACCCTTTAAAGTACCCAGTAGGCTGCTTGTGCTTTGGTATACTTGCAAAATACAGACCTTTATCCAAAAGGGTGAGGACTTTTAAAGTAATAATCCTTCCGTCTTTCCTCTTTTACTGAGGATCTCCATGTACAGCCACAGGGAAGAGTTAATAATTGTATCCTGCAGTATTAAACTAACCAACTGGTAGGAAGCAATTACTGCCTGTGAAACACTTACCTGTGCCAGAGACATCTGACCCTGCCAAAAGTAGGAAATCATTAGATTCAACGAGATCGAGTGTGACCAGCACATCTCCAGCCCCTTCCATTGACTCTGCGCCTGGGAAAGGAAATTTAAATCAGAAACCATGCACCGAATGGGAGGAGTTGGGCAGTAGTTATGAAGTGTAGCGCAGTTGGGTGAGGAACAGGAAGGATGCATAGGGGGGAAAACCTTCCCCCCCCCGCTTCCATATGAAAGTAACACTTCCGGGACAAACCGGGTGGTTGGCTCTTATGATGCCTGAGTTGATGGAAAGTTGCAAAGCACTGTGGGTATTGCCCCAAATTTATAGGCGGGAGGAAACTTTTACGGAGTACCATGAATTGCGAAACGGGAAAATCGGTGTACCGGTTTTCTGTTTTTCAGTTGGTCGTTGTTTGTGGGCTTAAAAGACGCAAATGACTACCTGAAGCGGAACAATATGTTTTGTGTATTTTCCCCCCTATACGCTACCTTTTGTTTAAAGGGTACTTGCGCTATAAAACAGAACAAGTAAGTAATGATCTAAGAAGTTTTCTGTGCAGAGAAGTAACTCTGCTAGGGTTACAAATGCCTACAGGAAATAGATTAGTAGAAGCCCTTGAAATTGGAAGGCATTGTATAAAGAGGTCTCCATCCTTTTGCCCAGGCAGACATTAAGGTAGTAGAAATATCAAGGTGTTGGTTTGTCGTTACAGAAAACACAGGGGGACAACTGGTATGTTAAAGAGAAAAGTGTATTTACATCAGGGATGCCCGCAGATAGTACCACCTAGAAGGTCGAGAAGCAGGGTGGTTTTCTAGATGCAACGTGGTATAATTCAATATAAAAGAAAAGAGAAACAATATTTCTTACCTGTATCTGCTGCGGACTCGCTTTCAGTTGTACGGAGTGGGATCAATAGAAGTGTCTGTCCTGAATATCTGAGCCATCTCATCAAACCAAATAAATTTCGATCTTCCAGAGCCAGACGTGTTGTTGTGAAGAACCGCCTGCTTATAAAGTTTCCTTAAAGATTTCGTCTTGGTCCAACACTCTTCAGCGCTTTGGCTGAACCCAATCTTACAGAGTTCAGTTGAAATCATTTCAAATATTTCGTAGTTCCATTTAAGGGATGAAAGCGCATACTTTATTTCAGCTTCACCCCATATTTTGATTAGTGCTGAGGTTTCTGCGTTCCCCCATATAAACCCCTCTTCCCTTTTACCGATTTTGTACTGCCCTGGCTTTCATCAAGGCTGTCGTCGTTGTCCATTCTAGATAACCTTTGTCGAAGAAATGATTTGTGCCTTTCAACAAGAAATTTCTGTGGGGTCGGTTGCTACCGGCTCCTTCCGAGGGAGGGAGAGAAATGGCTCACTTCCTGCCCTTCCAAACTTGCCAGGAATGAATTAGCATTTGAAAAGCCAAGGTAGATGTCCCGAGCGGCAGAGCCATTGGTTAGGGGGGAGACCAGTATTTCAAAACATGTGGCTTGTAAACAGGCTTAAAGTGGTATTGCCATGAAACTTTATAGATGGCACACTGACAGAGTTAGGGAGGGGGGAAACAAATGGTATTATATACTATGATTTGTTCTATGCAGCCACACTTAATCGTCCCATTTTTAAAAACATCTACGTAACACCAATCTATTGATTAGACCTGCAGAGGAGTGAATTTGGTTGCAGAAATTTATTATTTAATCTGAAAATGTACACAAAGCTGTGGAAGCCTCTGGTGGAAGTTTAAACAGTTTGTACTTTACTGTGATGTTGCAAACAAGATTCCCGTGGAAGTCTTTTATCACGGCCCTGGGTAATTTGATACAGGGAACCCGATGTGTGGCTCCTTGTGAATGCTCATTCACTTAACATGTGTAAAAAGGTAATCTGCTATAGCGAACCTAATTGCCTCAGCCTCCATTCTTTCCCTAGTTCCCCTTGTGGGCTCCAGGTCAGGCACTTCTATTTCTGCTATTGGAGGTGTGTTTTGAAACTCTGTATCCTCATCTGGTATAAAGTGTTTCTTTTTTGCACAAATGTTATGGAGAATAACAGCAGAAGCTATTATAGAGTTTATATTCTGTATATGAGCCTCCATGCGCACAGATAGTCTGCGGAACCTGGCCTTTAGTCGGCCGAACACGCACTCCACAATGTTCCTGGTACAGTTGAAAACCTTGTTGTAGTGCCTCTCCCTATCATTCCTAGGGACAGCATAGGGTTTCATAAGCCAATTACACAGAGGATATGCACCGTCACCCAAAATCAGTGGCAGTATGGAGACCCCCCCCCATATTGGAACATGGGATTCCCTGGAATCAGTGTGCCTTGCTCCATTTTTCTAAACAACAATGAGGATCGGAACACATGTGCATCATGGTTTACACCAGAATGACCAGCAAGCATGGAGAAGAAGATTCCGTTGCCATTGCATGCAGCCTGGAGTAGGATCGAGTGAAATGATTTCCTGTTATAGTAAACCTGCACCTCCTTTTTTGGCAGGGTAATCGGGACATGTGATCCGTCCACTTCTCCAATACAATGTGGGAACCCGTGTTTTCTCGTCAAGGAAAGCATCTGTAAAACAATAGAGAAATTATTGGGTTTGCTGTTGACAAGATACTTACCATGGCGGTCAGGTCAGAAGTGCTGTATGAATACAGGTAACAAACCCTATTGAAGTCAACCACTCGAACCACCTCCTTCAGAAGTGTATGTTCGATCACCAGACACACTCAACAATGACACTTGCAATTGTAGAGGTGCCCTTCTGGAAAACTAGCGAAATGGTGTGGTAGCAGGAACGACTTTTAAGGAAGTAAACCCGATGGCCACTCGTTCTTCTACTGAAATTGCCGAGTGCATGACCGTGTCCCTCCGCATAAGATATGCTCTAAACATCAGCGATTTCAAACAGTGTCTGACGGGTCATTCGAAAGTTCTCAATCCACTGTCTATCATCCCAGTACTGCAGTATTGTATTGTGAAACCATGCCGACCGACCGGGGTAGCACCAACATATTTTTTGTCTAGGTGATGCGAGCCTCCACTCAGCAACAGCCCAAAACACAGTTTGGACAAGTGTGTTTGTGGAGTCTAGGAATTCACTACTGTCGTCATCTGTATCTTCCTCCCCCCGGCATCGCTGCAGAACCGAAACGCAGTTAAGAATGATGTTAACATTTTCAAAAACAGAAGCCAAAAGAGACTGCTTGCGTAGCACCAATTTCCTACGGCATCGGTTCCGCGAGGAAGGCATGGCGGCCACTGTAGGCAGTGCCGGAAATGATTCTCACCCTGGGCTACAGTCCAGATAAAACTTTCTGGTGACTTTGGAGGACCAACACGATGGACGTCGGTCGATGGCACCTGAAGCCACCTAGTACCAGGAGGAGGAAGTGGCATTACAGGGAGTAGTGTCTATGGAGTTTTCCATGGAATGCTTGTGCAAAAAATGGGACAGATAAGAAAATAATGCGGAACGCACAAATGACGGTCGATTAATCGAAAGACCGAAAAACGAAAAACAGGTACCGCTAACTGAACCAGCAGCAAGCAAAGGAAACTTTCATTTCGCAGTGCATCAAAGACATGAGGTTGGAATGGCTTCGGCTTCACCCAGTATGCACGTGAGTACACAAGAAAGAGGGGCGGCCCCGGATTTAGATCATGTGACCAAAACCAAATTCAGAACGGAGCCAAGCTCACCGCAGCACTACGAGGTATGTGAAGTAACTGCCTATATCAACTTCAGAGAGGAAATCCTTCAGTTCAAACGAAGGTCGCTGCAACAGTACTTGTTCTCAGTTTCCCCTTGTTCCCCACTCCCTTAAATTTTATTGTATTCTTTGCTGCTATTACAAAATGACTCTTCACAGCATCTAACGTTCATCATGCAGAGTCCAACTTCCACTTGTGCTCTGTATTCTCTTTGTTTGCCTGGGGCAAAATCAGCACAGTTTTGTATCCCATGGAGGCAAGAAGCTTCAGTACTAAAGCATGTGCTGCTTATATACCACCCCATATTAAGGCACTTTCTGGACAATTTACAAGTTAATGATGCAGGCTACACGTTGCTACCCCCCTCTCCACAAACTGGGTACTCAGTTTACCAACTTTGGAAGGATGGAAGGCTGAGTCTACCTGGAGTTAGGTACCTAGGATTAAACCCCAGGTTGTGAGCACATTTTTTGGCTGCAGTACATCTGTTTGACCACTGTGCCATGTAGGAAAATTGTCTCCCTGTAGGATAATTGGAAGAACACACAGGACAACAGGAGACCATATGCCAAGCAAAAACATTGAATTGCAGGGCAGATCTGCCACAAAGATTTTTAACAGTAGTTCATTTCCATTATTCATTACGCTATTCAAGTTTCATATGATCAGTCAATCGTGTAACAATAGTTGTGTGCCAACAAGTCACTTCTGACTGATGGTGACCCTTTTCAGGTTTTTCTAGGTATAGAGTACTCCAGTGTGGTTCACCACATGAACCATGACTAATACAAACCACAGTTTTTCTGGGTTTGGATAACAGGGCAAGTATGTGGTTTACCAATAATGGAAAGTAAATATTCTAAAACTCCTCCCTGTGGCCATGCCCAAAGAGGAGAGGGTGTAAGCCTGAGAACATCTAGTTATATCCTTTAGCATTAGCCAAGTACTCAGTGTCATGATGACTCATTACAAGCTGTGCATGAATGACACATTGTTTTGCTCATTGACTTTTCACTGGATCTCCCCCAAGCTAACTCTGTAGATCCCATTTTGGGACCTGCTTTAAACAAAGAGGCCTGGCCTATAAACAGGCTGTGGTTTTGAAACACTCATGGTTCTTCAGTGCTACCATTGGCTCTTGGTTGCCCGTCTTGATGAAGGGCCGTACGGAACCTGAAGGTCAAAGGTTTCATAAAGAAGTTGACTATGATTATTTTCAGACTGTAGATCAGTAAAATATCCTAGTTCCCACTCATCATGGTACTTTTGAAATGTAACTTTATTATACACTCATGGCCCAAAATGTTACTCATTACAGACAATACAATCAGATCCTCGTATGCATGGGATTGGAATCTACAGTTTCACCTGCCTGGAGTTTGCCACTGTCCAATTTACAACATACATGGTGTTCCCTGTGGCCTCCATTTCACTCTTTATGGCCTTTGTCCTGCCCTTTTGCATGTTGCATATAGAGTTCCCTGATTTCCATGGTTTCAGGCAACTGCAGAAGATTGTGGAGCTGATCCCCTGTCAATATGGTTGGTGGTGGTGCTGGTGGTGTCCTCTGTATTGCTTCTAAAACATTACTTCTACACTGCAGAGACCATTCCATAAGACTGCCTCTTTTCTACCCACCACCTTGGTGGGGGAGATGTAAGCAAAGCCTGAGGCACAGTCTTAATTATCTCTGTATGTTGAAAATTACACATGTAGGAGACTCACTGGAAGCGGTATATGTAAGCCAGAAAAGATATTAATCCCCTTATGAATCTTCTTAAATGTGGCAACAAGAAGATCCTGAAGGGAATCCAGGTTCAGTTGTGAGGAAAGTGGCTGAACAGCTGCCGATTACTGACCATCTGTTGTCCTGCCTTCTTCACACATCATTCCCCTGCCAACAAGGAAGTCAATGCTCCTTGACGGGCATGGATCCATCTTGTCATCAGTTGGCTTGTCGGCACTCAAGTAGATGTTCCTTGTGGGCTGGTGAGACCAAACGAGGCCAAGCCAAGCTAAACAGAGAGATGAAGACTGGTACCCAAAACCCTATTTCTGTGGAGAAACAGAGAGCTCTGAAATCATGTTTGCACAGTGGAAACAGAAGAACTGTTTGGTCTAGGTTTAGCAGGATCCCCTCTCTGTGTTTGCATCAGACTTTGTGGACTCTCCTCACAGTCAGGAACTCCAATTTTTCAAGATCCCCAATAACACAGAGAGGTCCCTGGAGCAGCCCACTGTCTCTTCTCCAGAGTGCTCTTCCTCATAAAGGGATGGTGCCAGGCACCGGGCAGAGTCAGAATCCCCTTTGCTCATGCTTTCAAATAAACAATTTCTGTATGCCTGAAGATGGCCCAAATTTTCTCTGATTTGTCATTCCTCAACATTCCTTCCCCCAGCACTGGCAGCACACATAAAGCCCAAAGGCGGGTAGCCTCTGTGTGCAGCTGGCGTATCTAATTGTTCACCGGCAAGCAAAATATATTGCTCAGGATTTAATTTTCCCCCAAGTTGCAGTAATGTGATACATTGTCTAGAAGGCATACTGGTTTACACTCATGGGGAAAAAACACGAGGCAATCCCCCACGGGAGGAGAGGGATCATTTTTACATCACATCAGGGCAAAGTCTTGATGGCTTAATGCTTTTTAAAATATGGAAATTTTTATTAACATTGTGAACATTCTTCTGAAGAGGGGGAAAGATCTGTTATTGGGCTGAAACTGAATTTGGTTTCTGGTTCATCAAGGGACTCTGCTCCCATCAGATGTTAAGTAATATTAAGCCCCAGTAATGTACCTGGCTTTGCCTAGACTAAAACTCCTCTCTCTCTCTCTCTCTCTCTCTCTCTCTCTCTCTCTCTCTCTCTC
>JAHTLZ010000015.1:15496535-15542163 GCA_023846285.1 Phrynocephalus versicolor
CTCTCTCTCTCTCTCTCTCTCTCTCTCTCTCTCTCTCTCTCTCTCTCACACACACACACACACACACACACACACACACACAAACCTGTACTCTAATTTTATTAACTAATTAGTCCATAAACAGAAGGAAGGGATCTCATGCTTGCAGTTTCTATTACCTGCTTTCCAGAAGAGACCAGGGATGCCTTTGACCAAGCACTTCTGTAAGCATATTATCTGTGGATCCAACAGGGCAACCCCAGGTTCAAGACATAACCAATCCAGGAATCAATAGCATCCATTATTATGTATTTGTTTTGAGCTCTTACTTACTGCCTAAGGCAGGTTCCTTCTTTCCTCATTCCTCTGACCCTTTTTCTGAATTTATCCTACATATCTTCCCTAATTCTCTCATTTCTTCTTCTGTCACAGCAGAGACCCTCACTTCTCCCACCCCAGCTTTGAATTTGCAAAAGCAGGGGATGCAATGCATTGTTGGAGGGTCAGGGAGGGAGGTGCAAAGATGGAATTGAATAGACTGTAATGGTTTTCTTTTTCCAGCCCTGCTTCTGCTCTTCTTCCTGTAACAGAAACATGAGCACAGAACACAACCTCAAAAAATGACTTGTACTGCAAAAGACTACTGCAGCTACTGGTACGTATCCCCCACTGAAAAATTTCTGCAACCTAGGAGATGACAAGAGTGACATTTTAAGAAACACATAGATCCAGCCCCTTACTGTGCATCAGCACTAGTGTGACCATTAAATTTTAATTAAAAGGGTGTGGGTTTGCGTGAGGCAAGGGTGATTTTGCTTTCCTGAGAGATAGCAAACACTAATCTAAGCAGACTTTTGCAACTAAAGCCACTTCTGTTTGCTGCTGCAACTTTTTGCCTAAACATTGGCAGAGAATTCCATTATCACCAATGACAGTTTGACACTGATTAAGAAGATTTTGCCCCTTTCCAGGCCTGGTTAGTAAGCCAGGTGGCTCAGATGCAATCAGAGGGGCATCTGTCCTGAGGTTTGGTCTACTTTGGAGATGGGCTGCTTTGCCCTTTTCCCGGTGACTATACAATGTATGGACTATTGCAAACCAGCTTGTTACTTGATTCATGCTTACCTGTCCAACATAGGTCATGAGCAGAGTCTTCACTGTAGTACTGCAGTTAACTACTGTGCCACGAGGCTCCTGAAACATAACAATGGCATTAACCAGTAAGCAAAGTGGTGCATTGGTTAAACTGCAGTACGGGGGTGAAGACTTGGCCCACAGCCTGAATTTCATCCTGGACTCCGGTGGGCAGCAAAAGGTTGACTGAACCTTCCATCCTCTGAGATCAGTCAACTGAGTACCCAGTTGGCTGGGATGGCAATGTGTAGCTGCAGAATTAAATTGTAAACCATCCAGAGTAGATATGGGCATTTTGCTTTGGACTGATTCCAAAACGAAACATGCCAGCACATCTGGCATTTGGAAAGCAGTCCCACCTTCTGGAAGAAAATCAAGCACTGTCTTACCTTGCTTTACCTGACGCTGGGTGAAAATCCAACCAGGAAGCAGCCTCTGATGCATCATCTTTCCCTCTTCCTGGCACTGGCCAATAAAACAGGGAGGTGGGAGGATGCATGCCTTTGCACAGCTCCTGACTGGCCAGCGCCAGGGAAGGGGGAAGATGACACATCGGAGACTGCTTCCTGATGGGAGTTTCGCCCCACACGACGTAAAGCAAGGTAAGACAGTGCTTGATTTTGTTCTGGAGGGGGGGGGGACTGTATGCTGAGCGTCAGCTGTGCTGGTGTGTTTTGTTTTGGAACCAGTGTCCTTCTGAAACAAAATGCCCATGTCTATTCCAGAGAGTGCTTTAAGTGCTATGGAGCAGGATACATGTAGCATACATTGCTTTTTAAGGACTGTTGCTTTCTCTCAAAGAACTGTTGGGTCCTCTCGAGTGCCAATACACAAAGCACAAGTGCACCCCTTCATGGATGAAGGAGTGGCGAAGAGAAGTGTTAGGTGGCTGAGTGGTTTAGGCATCTTGGATGCTTGACACCCACTGTGCTTCCCTGACAGTCACCAGACTCAAGGATCCATAAGGTCCCTTCTAGTTCTGCAGTTCTGTGATAATGTCTGTTGCCTTCAGGTACAGTGAGTTAATTCAGGCTGTGGGGGGAGAGGAATCTCTGGCGTCTAGGCCTTATCTGCCTCACATAGCTCTCTGGAAAGCCCCCAGCATGCCTACTTCACAAACAACTTCCCAGTCCTCTCTCAGTTGCTCCATGCAGACATGTGAAGAAGAAAGAGGGAGATAATTTTCTCTGGCTAGCACTGATAATGGGAGTCCTTTAGCAGTGGATTGGAGATGGCAGCTGAGGAGAAGGCGTAATAACTGGGAAAGGAGTCACGAGTTCAAATTCTGAGGGGAAAGGCAACACAGGATTACAATCAATCAATGAGCTGGCCAGGCAGATGGGGAAACCTGTGGGGTACATCTGGTTTGTGGCCCAAAGCCTCCCTATTCCTTGTTGAGGTGAAAGAAAAAAACAGCTTCCCTGAGAATTAATATGAGAGTTTCTGTTGTGAAGCTCAGTATTTCAGCACAACCAACCTCCCTCATTTCGTCTGGGTGCTAGGCTGGTAAACAAGACGGCAGCTGCACAGCTGAGACCTACCTTGGCTCTCCGAGAGCCGAAGCAATATTTTTGAAAACACTTCCTATTTTGTGAGAAAGAGACATTTTGGTGGTAGAGGGAGGGGGGAAGCACTCATTGGGGAGGGGAGAAGGGGAAAGGAAAAAGAAGACAGGAAGAGAGCAAGCGGCAGAAAATCCATCAGTTCAGCTGGCTGCTTCCCATATGTTCCATGGAAGTCAGCCAGTGTGTCAGATATTCATTCATTTCGGGGCTAAATATCTTTTTCATTTCTGAGCAGCTTCAATTTTCTCTGTGTCTCAGGGAATAGTTTATGAGGAAATAGGACCTTGAGGGTGGACAGATGGAGAAAAATCTCCTCTCCTCACACAGCTGATCACTACAATCTTTCATCCCCTCAGCACAGACTCAGCCTACTGGCTTTTTGCTCTTCCTTCCCAAAGAGCCTCCTCATATCTCTGAAAGGCATAGACACGTGTAAATGGCCGCCGCCCGCCGTGGTTTGCCCAGAGGGATTTTTTGTTTTAGACAGTCTGCAGTCCACCTAATACTTAGGCACTCAGCTTGTGTGGTGCACAATACACACACACACACACACACACACACACACACACAGAGAGAGAGAGAGAGAGAGAGAGAGAGAGAGAGAGAGAGAGAGAGAGAGAGAGAGAGAGAGTTGTTATTCTGTGGAATCCCTGCCACAGGATGTGGTGATGGCATCTGGCCTGGATGCCTTCAAAAGGGGATTGGACAGATTCCTGGAGGAAAAGTCCATCATAGGTTACAAACCATGATGGAGATGTGTAATCTCCAGTCTTAAAACCGGGGTACTTCAAGGGCCAGATGCAGGGGAGTGCTATCAGGAGACAGATATCAAGTCTTGTGCACTCCCAGATGCATTTTGAGGGGGCCACTGTGAGATACAGGAAGCTGGACTAGATGGGCCTTTGGCCTGATCCAGCATGGCTCTTCTTATGTTCTTATGCTCATATGGAAACAATGGACTTCTGTGATCTCCAGAGATGGGAAATATGACATTTTCATTTGGATGCTCCACACTTTCCAGCTGGCATGGCCACTGCATGAAAATGTTTTCCTCGCCCCTTCTCTGATCTTCTAGCTGTGTGCAAACAATTTGTGGAAGATGCTGAACCTCAGAGTAGTGCCTCGTTGAATCTCACTGCAGGCCAAAACTCATCCAGTGGGTTGGCCCCAATTCCTCTGCCACCTGAGGGAGAAGCAAAGTGCCATTCATCCTGTCTCATAGCCCGATCTTGCATGTTCCCTCTGCCTGAGAGGGTGCACCCTCCTCCCCGCTGCACACTAAAAAGGGGGGGGGCAGCAACCCCTGCTTCTCGTCATGCAGAAAGAAAAGGTCCCCCCAGGGAGCAAGAGAGGGAGCCAAAGGAGCAGTGGTGGCAGCCAGGAACCAGGACAAGATGTGGTGTGCTCTCCTACTGTGCTGGAGGAGGAAGACGAGAAGGTGCCTCTTCAGCAGGAAGCCAGAAAGGCACAGGCATTGGATGGTGGCAATGGGTAATGGTGACGAGGCAGTGACAGACAAGGATGACTCCCCACAGCTGCCTTTTCCTTCCATTAATGTTGGGGTTTGAAGGGCATTGCAGCCAAAGCAATAAAAGAAGAAGTCACCAGAAAAATCTCCTGTGTTGTTCAGCACCAGAGCAGTTTCTTTTTCTGGTAGCCCCTACAATCGTGCTTTCCCAGCATTAATTGACAGAAGAGCGGGGCCCTTGGAAGTGCCTGCAGCTCTGGCAAGCGGGGTGGCTATGGGGCAGCCTGCAGCAGGGTGGCTGCTGATGCCAGCAGATTTGCCATCTCTGGCAGACTGACCTTTCTGGTGACTGCTTCTCCCAACCGAAAGAGACACTTGTCCCTGTTGTCTGAATATCATTGTTCGTTCATATTTGTCTTTTTTTTTTAATGGAAGCAGCTGTCTTGGTCACTGATTATAGATCCTAATTCTTACATATCTGTGCATGCAAACACTCAACGTACAGACCCATGCTTAGGCTCAGAGCTTTTCCATGCATAAGACTATATTTTTCTCTAAAATTGTTAGACTAAGGTGAGGGTCGTCTTATACATAGAAGTAAGACAAGGATAGAACCATGTGGTTGTGAAACTGTAATTTTGGGCTGGAAAAGTGGGGGGTCATCTTATAGATGGAAAATACGGATGCTCCTCTCTATCCAGCTACCACATTTCCAGCCAGCATTGTCACTCCTGTCATCCTGTATTTGCAATAATGATCTGAAAGTGGACTTTAAAAGGGGAGGGCAACATGGGGCCTTCCAGAGGTTCCTGGACTGCCATTGCCCCCCCCCCATCCCCAGACACCACCGGCAATGAGGAGGGCAGCTGCATTCCCAGCAACATCTGAGAAGCTACAAGTTGTCTAGTTTAGGGGGACACCCACCCTGCACCTATCCTTTGATGTCATTGTTTCCATTTCAACCCAAGGGTAAAATGACTACCACGTGCATCCAAAGCAGATTGTGGACATGATCGGGCGTTCCGGACTACAACTCCCAGCTGGTTGGGGATTCTAGGAGTTGTAATCCAAAAAAAAGTATCATTCCCAAATTCTGCACCCAGCAAGTAGATTCAAAGAGTTAATGTGTACACCTGACAGAAGTCACAATCCTTTCCAATGTTTTCCTGTTTAACAAGAAACAAGGCTGCATGTTTTGGTGGAGAACATGACATTTAGAAATAGAGACAAGTGAAGTCTACTAATAAAGCTCTATCTGGAGCACGGTCTCGGCCTCGCAGTCTGCTGGGTGACAGGATAGATGCAGCAGAAAACTGAAGAGTGAGAAACAGGCTTGCTAAGGGCTCGGTCCCACGTCCCTTTAAAGAGAGTTTAAATTACTAAATAAATAGTGCTCAAAAATACCGTCCTCATGGCCACCGCACTTTTTGAAAAAAAAGGAAAAAGAAAACCCGGTAATGCTCCCTTTAGCGAGGTTTCTGTGACCCACCTTCCAGCCTGGGGAATTTTTGCCTCGCTTTCGAAATCTGGCTTTTAAGGAGGCAGACGCCATGGGTCCTCGCTGCATGATCTGGGTTTCTTTTTCTTTCTTTTGCATAGCACCCACCGGCTGTTCCTGGGGCCGATCGGTGCTGATTTTTTAAATTTGCCTGCATATCGGAGTAACAGGAAATTCAATCAGGTCCTACACAGCATAAATTCCCCCAGAAAAGTCTTCCGTTTTTTTCAAGTGCTAGCGCCACCTGCTGGCCAAGGGGGCTGAACTGCACTTTAAAATTGAAAAACCAGATTTTGACCTGAGGCCTCTTCTCCCACATTTAAATCACGTGATGGGAAGAAGAGGAAAAGCCGGACCTTCAGAAGATCAGGATCGAAACCCAGGTGTGACCACGGTATAACTGATCAGAAGGCAACTAGCCTGGTCAGCAAATTTTCAGCCCTCGGACCACCTCCCAGGATTTAATTGCATTGAAAAAGTCAGGAAACCTACATATGATTGTGTTTTTCATTAAAGCTAAAATATGTTTCTTTTAAAAAGCACACCCAAAAACAAAAAATTCAAACACCACCAGTTGGCACTATCATTTTCATTTGTGCACACGGCTGAATTTCAGGGTTGGACTACTAAGTGGTTCACATCAGCCCCAAACGGATAAATCCACATACAGTACTTTAATATGGAAGCTTAGTGTGTGCATGTTGTGGCATGTTCCGTAACACAACTCAGACCAGATTTTTGCTGCCTCAAGTGGGCACAATGCCTGCTGTCCCACGTCCTCCTCACTGGCAGCTGTGTGGACTCTTCTGTAATGTCCCATCAAGGCCGTTCTCAATTATGGCAACCCTAACAGGATGTCTGAAGTATGTGAAATATTTAAGGAGTAGTTTTACCAGTCCCTCCCAGTCCACCTGTGAGATTGTATGGGCGAGCAGAAATTTGAACTCAGGTCTCCTGAGTTTGGGGTTCTTTCTCTGACACTATTTCTCAATTCATTCCCTGCACTAATCGTCACAGTTTTCTGATGTATATGTTTCTGCACTAGTTGCTCCTGTTTGGTTGCCACAAGTTCAGCATTACTCCTCTGCTAGTGTGTGTGTGTGTGTGTGTGTGTTGTGTCATTACAGTCATGACCGACTCTTCGTGACCCCATGTCTATTGAGTTTTCTTGGCAAGAATACTGGAGTGGTTTGCCAGTCCTACTCCAGGTGCCTACAGCACCTGGTATTCCCTGGTGGTCTCCCATCCAAGTACTAACCAGGGCTGACCCTGCTTAGCTTCCGAAATCAGGTGAGATCGGATGTGCTTATGGCATCATGAACACCATCTATTCTGGTGGTTTACGGCTTAAGCTAGAACTAAGTCTTGGCTCTCAGATACTAAGCAAGAATTCTTTGGAGAGCTATCTGCTAGATTCTGGGAATCATGGTTTTTAAAAGAGAACCTTTAAAGCACCGCATTTTAATAGGCAGTGTAACAATTTTTATCTTAACGTAGATTCTGGAATTTAAAGGCTTGCATTTTAAGCCTTTGAATTTGGGAAAACATGGGGTGGGATAGGTTTTTGCCTGTGACTTCCTCAGCTCTCTAAACCCAAAGATGTGGTTTCTGTTCCTGAGAAGCCACGTCACAGGACAAGGCAGTGCCTACAAACTGAACGGGTCTCTTTTGCCTCAAACTAGGAACATCTGTTGGTATGAGGTAAATTGCTAAATCAATGCAGACGATAACTTGTGTGTTCTGAACAATGCTTGCCCTAAGCCAATAACTGTTTGCTTTCTATAAGCGAGGTGTAAATTCTAGGCTTTGTGCTAAACAAATCACACACATTTCAAAAGCGCAGTACAGGGTGCAAGTACTGTGTTTGAACTTCCTTTGTCAACTCATGACTTGTTTTTTTGACCTCTGCCCTACAATATCCTCCAAGTGTTTTATGTCTTTGAAGATTCTCAGTCATTCAGGTGAGTTTATCTGGTCTGGCAACTGGACTTCTTTTTCCTGAGAGATAGAAATGTTCCACTGCTCATCCAAACAGCTTCATTAGTCTGAATAAAGCTAGTGCAAGTCCACCATCTTATAGTCTACTTTGACCTCTTGTCACCCTGGTTTGAAATAGGTTCATAAGACGAACAATAGCCTGAATAGGCTTGTTAGGTAGACAATAGTATCCATGGATGTACAGTGAACAATGACCTAAGGTGCTGAACCCCATAAAGTATGGGTTGTTAGCTATGGCCTTGGTGGTGAAGGCTTTTTGATTTGTCTGGGTATTGTTGAAAGCACAGCCTCATAAGTAGCAGAAAGACTGTGCCTGAGGGCCCCAGCTCTGTTGAGAGAGGGGTTTTCAATGCTCACATGAATGGCTTCCCTGACCCTTCTCTCAAACCACCTATCTTCTCTGTCTAATATCTGTATGTGAGGGGAATTTCTCCGAAGGTGGGGGAGTGACTCCTGCACAACGTGAAGCGGAAAGGGATGAATGGCTGGAAAAGCAGAAGAGAAGGGGGAAATTCAGAGCTGCACCCATCCTGGAGGCTGGGGAGAGGGAAATGTGGTGGAAAGGGTTTAAAGACTTTAAAGATTCTGGAAGAGGAGAAAGGAGAAGGAAAAGGCAAAAACCCTGTTATAGCAGAGAAAGGGGTTGAGGAAACAGCGGGAAGGTCCCACCAATCAGAGGTGGAGGAGGTGGGGTTTGGAGACTGTAAAAGGGGGAACCATGTGTGCTCCCACCAGACTGGGAGTGGGTGTGGATGGAGGATCCATGGACTGGACAATGGGAAAGGATGATGATGCCTAAAAGGGAGGCCAAGAGTTATAGACGCCGGATGCATAAACAGGGCTGCTCTTATTGGGGAGAGTGGGAGGCTCGAGAATATAACCGAAAGAGGAAGGAGATAAGACAACAGTTGGAATTGGAGCGATGTCTGACCAAGGTACAGGAGGAAGCGAAAGTCGGGAAACTGAATGCCACGATGGACTTGACCCAGAGAGAAGATTACCCCTTTCGTTCCTACCATCAGAAACGCCGTGGACCCAAGCTCACCTCAGAGGTTGGGGTACAGGTGGGAGAACCACGCCTATCAGAGAGGGAGAGGGAGATCAGTGGTGGAACCAACTCTCCCCAGGTGAAGGTGGGGGACTTGATTTCTCTCTAAGGACTCCTAACTCCTAAAGTTCAGTTTATTCGTTTCAAGATATGCCTTCTTTGAAGTTGGAAGGGCGGGAAGCCTGGGCAAAAGGTGAACCCTCACATTGTACATCCTCATGTTTGAATGAGTGCCCTTTCTCCTTCAAGTGGAGGTATACTGCTGATTCTGGTCCTGAGCTGTTACCCCTCCTGTGTTGTGCCATCCTTCTGTTTAATGGCTGTTTAGTTTCTCCAATGTAAAGGTCTGCACATTCCTCACTGCATTGGACCGCATATACTATATTGTTCCTTTTTGTTTTGTTATGGGGTCCTTTGGGTAGACAAGTCTTTCAGTTTCATGGACTGCAGCATTTTTCCAGGTAGACTTTTACTGCTGAGTTAGTATTAGGAGGTCCTATAGCAAACTGAAGAGCATTGTTTGTAGATATACAGTGGACCCTTGTATAACAAATGGTTTGTATAACATAAAATTGGTACAACATAAAAATTGGGAAATAGGGGAAATTTGCTTAACAGAATCGCCTATGGGGCGAACCCGTACAACATAAAATGGTCGCAATTAGGGATTACTCCATTTTCAATGCATTCCTATGGGAAATTGGTATAAAGGAAAATTTGCTTTACATAATTTCATTTTGAATGAATTAATTCCTTTATACAAGATACTGCTGTATTGTGGGGTCCCTTCATGCTTACATGAAGCTCCTTGGAGAGGTTATTCAGCAACACAGGCTGGAGTGCCATCAAAATACAAATCCCAGTCTCCTAGCATTACTCTCCACTGCTGGTTTTATGCTGACGTTTGTTCTGTGTTTTTATGTTCATGTTGCATTTTATGATTTTTATTTTTATTTGTTAGTCACCCAGAGAATATGTGCTAATGCAAATAAATCAGCAGATTAATTTAAAGCCCAATATTCTAATTTTCAGATTGTTTCCTTCAGTTAGTAACAAACTATTATATAAGAACAAATTTCTTCTTGTCATCATCTTTAATTAAAGGTCTTGAGTCTTTTCACTTATTCCAAGCCACAGGCCAAAGCAGACATGATGGCTGAATGCTTGTAGTCATCATTTTAGTTCTAAATAAAACAGCTACAGGAGTGGGTGATGTGACTCATTAAAATGGGTAAATGTAAAGAGTGAGTATGTTTAATCCTTTTTCTCACAGACTGCTTTCCCAATTTGCTTCCCAAACACCACTCATCCTTTGTCTTTGTCAGGGGTAATTGTAGTTACTGTAGGTGTACACATTTTTATACAGTAGGACCCCCATATCCACTGATTCATTATCCACTGATTCAGTTATCCACAGTTGGCAGAGGAAAAAATTAAATAATTCAGCAGCCACAAAGCAAGCGATGGTCACAAACAGCAGCTGTAAAGCAAGCTATTATCACAAATAGCATCTGTAAAGCAAGCTGTCTTAAAACAGCAGTCATAAAGCAAGCTACTCTCAGGAAACAGCAGTTTGGAGATGGGTGGGCAGTCATTCTCTCTTATCCATGGTTTTCATTATCCACAGAAAGGCCTAGAACCAATACCCAGCATACCGGGGTCCTACTGTGTAACATCCACTTTGGCTCATAGTTTGGCTCCTCCTTGCTTCAAGAAGCTTAAACACTCCTTCTCTCTTTCTTGCCTTCCCTTTGCTGCTATGAATGTCTTCCAAGATAGCACGTGGCTGTTGAATACATAAATTAAAACTCTCCTGTCACAGATACAATTGCCTTAAACACATCAAGCATTCAGAATCGTATAGGAGTGACTAATGCTTACTTCAGGAAAAATCACATGACTCTTGGCAACAAATTACTGCTCATTAGTGAGGTGCTAGTTGTATACTTGGGCACCCACCCAGTTGTGTTGGGCAGGCACCAAGGAATGCAACTAGCACCTAGTTAACAAATAGTCATTTCCATTATGCAAACAGAAATTGCCAATAAGATTACGGCTGTAATGTTTTCTCAAAAGGAAACTTACTGTCAGCTTTTTAACACACACCTGCCAGATGGGCAGAGGCAGGGGAACAAAATGCAGCAGGTGGAGGCTTCATCTGCATGTAACAGGAGAAGCCAGTGCTTCTAGTTGAGTACTCTCTACCTTTACATGGGCTTTCAAAAACTGGTGACATGGATCTCTTCCAGCTCTACATGAAGATATCAGAGCATGAATGTGGGACCTTCTGCAGGCAAAAGACTGCTCTTACCACTGAGCTACAGCTTGGTGTGAAAAGAGCAATCTTGGGCGGCTGGGCTTGTGCACTGGCTCTTGGCAAGAGCTGGACTCCAGGTCAAACTGAGTCTCTGTATATTGGCATGGTTTGATGTGAGCAGCCCAAATCTGGTTCCACTGTTTATTAAGACTATTCTGATAAAATCTGGCATCTAGAGGGTTAACGTTTTTAATGATTTGCTGGGGGGGAGCAGAAAGGAAATAGAACAATAGAACACCAGTTCTGAGGGATGCTGAAGTGATGTGAGATGATAGGCAAGGTGTGGTGGTGGATCTAAGCTTTTCCAACTCACAGTTTTCCCACCCAGTGAAGGCAAAGGACCTCTCCTGAGTCCTGACTTCTAGATCAGGGCAGGTGTTGCATTGGCTTATTTAGTTTCACTTTGATTTAGGACCCCAAACTAGAGATGGGCACGACTAGGAAATTTTTTTTTCGAGTTGTCGTTTTTCGGGGCAGGTCCGTTTCGGCTTGTTTCCATTTTTCGCGAAAATTCGCAAAAATTTGTCGTTTCGTTTTTCGTTTTTTCATTTGTCGTTTCTTCCGCGATTTCGCGCAATTTGACGTCCCGGTTCTGAGTCCCGACCGAGACTCCCAGTTGCGGCACTCAGTGTTTTTGCGGGGGCGGGGAGGTGCGGGCGTAGGGCGGGCGTGGTGGCGGGGGTCCATGGGTGGGCGGTGGCAGCGGCAGGGGGGAGGGGCACGCGGCGCATGGGCGTGGGTCCCGCAAATGATGCAGAGCAGGCAAAAAAGAGTTTAAAAACTGGCCTGGGTGATGGACTTGCTGCACAGCAAGACTAGTGCATCCTATATAAGCAAACAAAGTGGGGCAGAAAGAATGCATTTCTTTTTTTTTTTTTTTGGTCTGCTGAATCTGCTGAATCTGCTGATGCTGAACCGGCCAGCCACCCTACTTGGTCTGGCTGCCGTGCCTGTTTGTTATACTTTTTTGTTGTTTGGTTTTGAATCCATCCCATCTCCCCTCCACCTCTCTCAGAGGCAGCAGGAGAAACAGACATTCCGTTCCTCCCCAAATCTGGGGTCTACTAATAGTATACTCACACAACACAACAACAAAGCTAGTAGAAGGGGTGTGCCAATACTTTCACACAGTACAGGGCAAGTAACTAAGTGAACTGTAAGTTCTTCTAAGATGGAATTGTAAAAAATATTCTATAGAGGTGGGTGCCCTTCAACAAATATGTGTTTGTTTGAGTGCCTGACTGTAAATAAATGAATGAGGTGTTGACCCACTAAGCTAGTACAGTTGTGCCAAGCTGGCACAGACAAATGTGTTTGAGTGCACTGGTTGGCGATGGGGAACTCTGTATATTTTTAAAATAATTTAATCCACAGCCTCCAACCTCCCCTTTTAAGAGGTATCAAGAAATCCTCAGAAACAGGAGGAGAATAAAAAGGATTAAGAAATAATTAACTGTTATTCCCCCAGTGGCAGGGTATGAAAGGACCTTGGCTGTTGCTTGCCACTTGCCACCAAGCAAATGAACTTTAGAAAATAGAAAATGAATGGTAGTATTATATTTTTAAATAAAAGTTATAAACTGCTACTAGGGTAGGGTTGCTTGCTTGCTATTCCCTTCCCAAACCCCACATCAGCAGAGCTGCAGGCAGGGTAAAAGGACCTTGGCCAAGTAAATGAACTTGGTTGGGAATTGGGATAGAAAAAAAAAGGTAAATAATATATATTTTCAAAATAAATCCGCAGCACCTCCCCTCCCCTCCCCTCCCCTCCCGCTCCCACTCAAACCTTCCCTCCCCCTTGAAGCAAATATAAGCAAATTAAAAAAGGAAATCTTCCTCCAAAATGCAGGAGAATACAAAAAAGAATAAACTCTGCATTGCTATTCCCCACAGGGAATGAAAGAAATTATTATTTTTTCCTAAAAATTCAATTGAATCAATTCCCTCCCTGCCTTCCTAACGCGACCGCGACCGTGAAATCGAAACTAGACTGAGCGCAGCAATCCAGCCCTGACCACCACCCTCCACCAAGATCCAAGCCCAGACTGCGACTGACTGGGAGTGCCTTGCCTTTTTATGCCCTCTTGCACATCCAGAAGTGTCAGTCAAAACCTGGCCATGCGATTGGTAGAATGGGTCCAAAAATTTGCATGGTCCCATCCCATGGACAGCCCATCATTGCACAGGTGTAAAAAAATAAATTAAGAAAAAAATAAAATAAAATCAACGGAGACGTTTTGTTGTAAGACAAACCCACTGCTGGTACTGAAAAAATTCAAGCATTTAAAATAGCTATTTTTTGCATGTTTCTGTGGTGCTTTGGTGTGTTTTTGGACCACAATTTCAAAAAAAAAATTGCGGTCACCATTTTGGATCCCCCCCGCACCGCATGGCAAATGGAGGCAGACGAGAGGATGCCCCCCCCAGCCTGGTACCAGCCAGCAGCGCAGCAGTAGCCAAGGAGAGGGGGGGAGGCCAGGGAACACCCCCCCCCAATAAACCACCCCTCTGGCCTGGTAGGTGCCCTCAGACTGCTTTTTTGGCCGGGAATCTGGTTTTTTTTTAACTTATAAAAACTTTTTTTCTGTGCTGCTTGGTATCGCGCGATCGCCGCAATGCCAGGAACGACAACGACAGATCAGACCCAATTTTTCTTTAGTCGGTTCGAGTTCGAGTTCTGGCAGAGTAATTGGGTCGTTTCCTTTTCCGTTCCGTAACGGAAACGAGTAACGGAAACGGAAACAGGAATTCCGCTAAGTCGTGCCCATGTCTACCCCACACATATGTGTCAATGCACTGGGTGATGAGGTTTTAGTCAGTTGTACCATGATAACATCGTCCCTCTTCTTCTTCTCCAGCCCCATGCATTTTGGGTTTTCCTTCTGTCTGCCCCTCCCCCCTTTTCTATTTTGAGTCATGTTGTGGCTGCTTACATTCTCATTCCTGAGCCTGCAGGGCTGAGAAGCCAACGGCAGTTTTTAAACATTGTGAGAAGAATGAAGATATGCCAATTTTAGAAATGACTTTTCCCAAAACCTTTAAAGCTGCCTTTGAATATTTTGGCATGATGAAGCATATCCTGCTACCTTAGCATGTTTCATGTTGATATGCAAGAGCCCCTCAATACTGTATATCTGTTTTCACATCTCCATTCAAAGTAATGTGAATGCTGTATATTCCAAAAGCCATGTGTCAATGTGGATCCAGGCTTAGATCAGACAGCCCAGATACTCCATGTTCTATTTAGATCCTGATCTGGAGCTCAGAATTGACATGTAGATTCAATCTGGGGATTTGTGTGCACTCCAATACATACTACTGAGAGCTCCCGAGCATTCTGGGGCTTCAGTGAATTCTCTGATTGACTAGAACTTGGAAATTTCAGGTTGACCTTGATTCAGATTACAGAGAGAGTGACTTGCAGCAAATCCAGAGTGAATGGGTTGCAGCAAGCACTGGACTTTTGTCTCTCCCCTCCCTGTCCATACTCCTCTTACATGGCAAAGAAGAGTCAAGGAACTTCCATGTGTGTCTAAGTACAGTCTGCAGCGTCATCCAAAGTTTGATAGTTTGCTTGAAACTAGCCAACTTCAAAACATAGTTTCTGGTGCTAGGTTGTTTAAATAGTAGCATAGTAACTAGAGATGGGCACGGAACGAAGAATATTCCGTTACCGTTAGTTGTTAGTCGTTCTGTTAACGTAACGGAACAAAAAACGACAATTTGGACCGGCCAGGCTCTGACTGAACAGAACCAAGAAAATTTTCTTCGTTCTGTTCGTTTCCGTTACTTGCCTGGCCGCCCGATAAGTCCTCCTACCTGCCGGCCTGCTGCTGCTGCTGCTGGCCTTCCTGGTCCAGTCTTCCGGCTTCCAGCTTCAGGGGCGGAGTCAAGAAGGGGCTCCCATCCGGTCTCTGTGTGCAGAGACCTGATGGGAGCACCCCTCGCCACCCCTCGGCTTTATTTTCCCTGCATACCGAGATGACTGTTCTTTACTGTGAACTGATATCTGAATCTGAAATTTAAGAATGGGGGGGGGGAATACACAGATAATATATGGTAATAAAAGAAAGGACCCATATGTTGCTTCAAAGGGGATTCACCACTCCTTGATGCTTCCATCAGCAACACTGCCCTTGGTTTTAACAACAGCAGCAAGTGAGGGTGGGTTGGGGGCTAGAAGTAGGCTGAGAGCTATAGAAATTAGCTAGGTTAGTGCATATAGGCCAGGAGCCAGGAGTTGCCCAAGCTAAACTATGGTTGGGCATAACATTCAAACGCATTTCCCTCTCTTTTGTGATCTCTCCAGTGTTATGAGTAAAGGAAATCAGAAGTAACGGGTACTTTGTACTCTCAAAGTGGCTGTATGAAAAATGGCAAACCATCTTTTGATTCAGATTTTCAAGGGATCACTTCTGATAGATATATGTATATGCAGATGACATACAGGTTTTGTTTTCTAATTGGCAAGGGAATGCCTGTGTCTACCCTCTTGTCCAGAGAGGAACAAGATTAAAAACAAAGTTCTGATGATATCTTTTCATGTTCCTTTTACCCTGTTGCTAGAACAATTAATTTAAAATGGTAGCACTGAGCCTTATTGATTCATTTAGCACTTGGAAGCTTAATGAGGTGTAAATCCTACAGGCAGCTGCATGGTAGAGCTGACAAAGTAATTTATATCAATTGATGTGATTAGTAGACCTCCTCAATCACTCCATTGTTGCTCCCTGCAATCTGTCATATTATGAATGGGAGGAAAACTCAACTTTTGAGCCTCCCTCACTGAGGATTCTAAATTCCTCTGCATTGTATTGAGGCAACTTGAAATGTGATGCTCTACACAGACAAATAAATACATATTGCCCTTTCTTGTACAGGGAAAAACTTAAGTCCTAGGCCAGTGGTGGCGGACCTATGGCACGGGTGCCAAAGGTGGCACTCAGAGCCATTTCTGTGGGCACCTGACATTGCCCCTTCATAGCCACCTGTATACAGGTTAAATGACTGTATTGGCACTTTGCAAAAAAAAAAAAATAGTGGGTTTTGAATTGCATTTTGGGCACTCGGTCTCTAAAAGGTTCACCATCACTGTCCTAGGCTTTTTGTCTTTCCTTGTTCCCTTGCCCTTCTTAGCTGTACTTCACCCCTCCCCAAGTGCATGGTAGATGCCAGTCCATTCTTCTAAAGAAGTGATCTCGCCACTATGGCTAAAGGATTCTGCTTAGGTGACCATGCCACAGCTTCACAGGAGGGACGAAAGCTCTGCTTATCACACTGCTGTATAATCAAAGATGCCAATGCAAGTATCATGTTCACCTTGTCTTGAACTTAAACCAGGGTTGAGCAAATGTCAGCCCTCCTCCTCCATCTATCAGGATTTCCATATAACTTTCATTGACTGGGGAAAGGGGCCAAAACAAACAAAGCACATTTCCATGGAACAGATATGGAAGTTCTGCAATGGGACAGGAAAAGCCAGATTGACAGAACTGACATCTGTCTGGACAGCAACACTTGCCAACAGGTCTAGGGTTCTTGGTAGAAAGCAGCCTGAACATAAGTGAACAATGTGATGCAGCAGCTAGGGAAAAGCTCATGCAGTTCTACGCTGCATCAATAAGAGTATAGCGTCCAGGTAAAGGGACGTAATGTTCCTTTTCAATCATTCATCCCTGTTCAATCATTCAGTTTACATGTAGAGCCCACAAAAAATGAGGGGATATAATAGCCCTGGCCCTCTCTGTTTTCACCATTGTCAGGGAAACAAGACAGTGTGAACTGGAGGAGGCTGTTATCCCCAGGCTGCTGCTCTACATTAATTAGGACCTTGATTGTTTTCTACTGTTGGCTCAGGTGGAATGGCTACCCAAACACAGCAGCCTGGCCCTCTTCAGGATGTTTTGTTTCTATTGTTAAGCAAAGATGAGGGCAGGAAGGGGGAGACTAGTGCATATGGGCTCCAAACACAAACTGAATGGCCAAATTCAACTATGATACTACTCCATCCTGCTTTGGTCTGATCTCACCCAGAATATTGCTGTGTCCAGTTCTGGGCATCACAGATGAAGAGGATTAAAGATAACCTGAGTCACTGCCAGAGGAGGGCAAGATGGTTAAGGGTCGGAAGACAATGCTCTGTGAGGAATGGTTGAGGGCACTGGGGTATGCAGCCTGGTAGAGAGGACAGGAGAGTGAAGGAAGGCCATGTGGGAAAAGGAAGCAAACTCATTTCCTGCAAGGAGAGGCCCCGACATACAGAGTCAAATAGCACCAAGGGAAATGCTGACCAGACACCAGAGAGAAAAATTTGGAGGGCAAGAACTGTTTGATAGTGAAACAACTTATCTTAGAAGGTGGTGACACCCACCCACCTCATGGACGTTTTCAAACAGAGATTGGATAGCTAACTTTCAGAGATGCTTTAACTTCTTCTTTTTATGATAGATTTTTTATTTATTTTCTACATTAAATTACATAAAACAAATATATTGCTTGCCTCCTGTTGTGTTACCAATTCAATCACAGTTTTTCCCAACATTTGAGCCCAGTATAATTCATATATCCTTTCCGAGCTTGAATAAGCATACTTTCATACTTAGTTTCCTTACTATCTCATCCATGTTCTATCTATCTTTACTTACATCTATTTTAATACAAAGAATATAGTCTGTCTAATCTTAACAATCTATTTACTCTGACTGTTTAGCTCTTCAATACTAAGCAATTTAGGATATATTTGGCTAACTATATATCTTCTATACATCATCCACAGTATAATTACTTATTCTTCCAATGACTGCCTAATTTCAAGAATAATCTCTAGACATCTCTAATTCAAGTTACTACTTTATGGGCTATTATAAAAGAGCTACCTCCTGGTCTATATGTTTCACTTTATGCATAGAAGTTCTTGTCTATGCCTAACTGCCACTATTCTTTTAAAAATCTAACATATTAACATTTATTTATATATCAGGTTTGTCTTCACATTTCCATTTTCCGTTTCCCATACCATACCAATTATCTAGTAGACTTAGATAATCAGAATACAGAAAACATTTTATGTAATAAATTCACTAAGCCAAAACATCTTTTTTTTTCAATTTTCCCCTTTCCTTCCGAGCCCCTTATCTTCACAAGTTGTTTTTTCCTTGTCAAATCCATTTTCTTCATGGGTTGTTGTATTATCGTGATAGTAATCTTGATGGCTGCTCTGCTTCTGAAAAAGTCCCAAGTTTTCCTCTTTTTGGCACCCATATTAAGTAAAACAGCCTATCATATTCCGTGGACTTGCCACATCTAAGGGTTTAGCTTGCACCATTCTTGTCATATTTGCGTTCATATTGAGATCTGCCCTCTGTTCTGGTATAATCTCTTGATTCACGCTAATATCAGTTTTCCCCAGATATTTCATGATATCCAAGAGTTCATATTGAGGTCTAGCTTGCATAATTCCTGTTGTTGTTATCTGTAGCTTGGAGTCTGCTGTCTGCTCTATTTCTGTTACTTTATCAGGATCGGAAATCTTTGTATCTTTAGAGGTAGCTCCAAAATATTTATTATTCTTTGTAATCCAGATAATAGAATATTTGCAAATTCTTCTGAGATATTTTCCCAATCCATTGTGTTTTCCATTGTATGTGTGAAAGCATCTGAGTATTCAGCGGGAGCTTCTCTTACCTCTCCCAATTCATCATGTTTGAAGGTTGGTCTTCAGTGCCTTTCAATCCTTCCAAGAATCCTTTCAAGGCTGATTTTTGAAACACAAACTCTCCCTGAATCAAACCAATACAACACTAACCTGCTCCCCCGTCTAATTTTTCCTTCAGTAGCTGAGTTCTCAATTAATATCCCTTAATTTGAATGTGTACTACCAGAAGTTGATTCCAAACCTTCTCATCTATCTAGACTACTTTGCTTGTCCTTCCTGCTAACCCCAACCCACACATGTCTAAAATGGTGATTACATTGGACATTTACTCTGCAATTTACATTGAACTTGAAAGAAATCAGCTTGAATTAAAAACTGGTGAATACACAACAGGAAGCTCAATGCAGGGAAACCCATTGTATATTGTCCTTTTTTGAGGGGGAAGTTGCCTTTTTTTGTTCAACCAGCAGGGCTGGTTTTAATTTGCTCTGATCAGGTTGATGGTCCTTTGATAGGCTTTCTGCCCAGTGTGATCACAAAATCCAGTCGTAACGGGTACTAGCAGAGATGTCAATTATCTTCAACTGAGCACCTCTAGTCCCCGCACAGTCTCTTTACAAACCATTTTAAAAGGTTTCAACTCAGCAGTGACACACACTATCGTTAGAATACTTAGGAGAAATAAAAAAAGAGAGGTGGAAATTGCTGATCAGCACCTTCTTGGCATCTTTGGTCTCCTTCTGCTGTTGGAGCTCTGCACAACCTGCCTTTGTCCTCCTTACGCCTACAAATTGGTGTCTGGACAGCGACAACAATTCACCTGGGAAAGCACAATCTAATAAACTATGAACACACAGCAAATCAAACTGAATTTTCCCTTCTGGGTGCTCACGCCCTTAGTCAAAAGGAAGTCTCCTTGTATTTTAATGGAGCTTACTCCCAAAAATCAAGGTATAACATAATAGCCTTGGGGGATAATCCAATTAACCAGGATGGCTGAAGGCCAGCTAAACTGACACAGTGCCATCTGAAATTATGTTGAATCCAAACCTCTCCTAGGATTGAAACTGGGAAATATTTGCAACTAAGGAACTGGCAAACCACTCCAGTATTCCTGCCAAGAAAACTCCATGGACATGGGGTCACAAAGAGTCGGTCATGACTGTAATGACACAACACACATGCTCATCTGGCCTACATTTTTGCAGGCAATGTATCTGTGCCGCTGGGCCGAAGTAGCTAGCATAACACAGCTGTTCTTTTACTCTTCCTCTTGTCTGTCTGTCTTTTTTTGCTTTTTTTTAAGCTCCTGGGTTGGCTACTCTAGCCCATCTCGGCACTTGTGTCAAGTTACACAAAGCCAGCACAAAGGGTTTGGCTGGTACAAGGGCATCTGTGCCATCACAACAGGCTTCTGCCCATTCCAGCCTCACTGCAACTGGCACAAATTTGAGTTTGAATTGCACTGTTAATTGGTTATAAAGTCTGGCAGACAAGACAGAGGCAAATCGGAAAGCTTCCACTGTTCTTGTTTTACATGTCTCAAAACTGAAATGGGCCTATTGTATTGTTATGAAGAATGGCATGACTGGACTGCAGAGGAAGAGATACCCTTTAACGTCTCATTTATAGGATCATCATTTTCTTCAGTGCAGTAAAAATTAGCCACTTTGTTCTGACATATCAAATAGAAAATATTAGGAATGTCTAGAAAGAACATGCATTTGTTCACTCCCCTCCCCCTCCCCCCACAAAATGTTTGTTACAGATCTGCATGTGTTGTCTGCCAAGCAGGTATATTTGGAGCAAGAAGACATAACTTAATAGGCAGTACTGTGAATAAGAAAAACCATACAGCTTCTTAAATAGAAGCTCTTGGAGGTTTGGAAGTTGAGTCATGGCAACTGGACTTTTTCTTGAGAGAGAGAAATGTTTCACTGCTCATCCAAACAGCTTCATCAGTCTGAAAAAGCTAGTGCGAGTCCTCCATCTTATAGTCTGCTTTGATCCCTTATCACCTTGGTCTGAAATAGACTCAAAGGAAGAACAATGGCCTGAATAGGCTTGTTAGGTAGACAACAGTATTCATAGATGCACAGTGAACAATGGCCTAAGGTGCTAAAGTATGGGTCGTTATCTATGGCCTTGGTGGTGAAGGCTTTTTGATTTGTCTGGGTATTGTTGAAAGCACAGCCTGATAAGTAGCAGACAGACTGTGCCTAAGGACTCCACCTCTATTGAGAGAGGGGTTTTCAGTGCTCACATGAATGGCTTCCCTGACCCCCCTCTCAAACCACCTATCTTCTCTGTCTAATATGTGTACATCCTCATCTTTGAATGAATGCCCTTTGTCCTTCAAGTGGAGGTATACTGCTGATTCTGCTCCTGAGCTGCTACCCCTCCTATGTCGGTCATCCTTCTGTCTAATGGCTGTTTAGTTTCTCCAGTGTAGAAGTCTGCACACTCCTCACTGCATTGGACTGCATATACAATATTGCTGCTTTTTTGTTTTGGTATCCTTTGGGTGGACAAATCTCTGTCTTAGTTTATTTGTGGGTTTGAAATAAACAGGGATGTGTTATTTGAAAAAAATTTATCTTTTTAAGCTTCTCAGACACTCCAGCCATGTACGAAATGACCAGGTTTTTCTCTCAGGCTGATCCCTTGTTCTTCTGGTTTGGCACACTGATTTATTGAAGGCCCACTTTGGATATGCACAGGCATTAAGTACTGTCTTCAGGTGCCTGTCTTCCTTCTTCTTGGCTTCTGTGGAGGTGGGGATGCTATTTGCTCTGTGGTTTATGGTCCTGATGACTCCTAATTTGTGTTGTAATGTATGGTGGGAGTCAAGCAGTAAGTACTGATCTGTGTGAGTGGGTTTCCTGTAAATTTCTACTCCCAGGCCCTGTTCAGGTCTGATGATGACTGCACAATCCAGGAAAGCCAGCCTGTTGTCTTGGGTGTCTTCCCTAGTGAACTTAATATTAGGGTCCACTGCATTGATGTGGTCTGTAAAGGCCTGTACTTCCTGAGTCTTGATTTTTCACCCAGGTATTATCTGCATACCTGAACCAGTGGGATGGTGTTGTCCCTGGGAAGGTGTTGAGGGTCTTCTTCTCCACTTCTTCCATGTATAGGTTAGCAACAATTGGTGACACTGGGGAACCCATGGCACAACCATGTTTCTGTCTGTAGAAGTCCCCTCTGTACATGAAATATGTGGTGTTCAGACACAGGTCCAGGAGCAGGCATATCTGGTCTGGGTTGAGGTGGCTTCTGGAGGTGAGGGTGCTGTCTTCTCTTAGTCTTCTCTTTACCGTTGTAGGGCATCGGTAGTGGGGATGCTGGTAAAGAGAGATGTAACTTCAAAGGATACCATGGTTTCATCTGTATCCAGTTTCTGCTCCCTGACTTTAGAAACAAACTCCTCTGAATTGTGCAGGTGGTGGTTCGTGAGTCCAACCAGTGGGGCTAGATCAGGGGTGCCCAAACTTTTTGTAAGGAGGGCCAGATTTGGTGGCTGAGAATGTGTCAGGGGCCGGTTGCTCCCTGACCCTGCCACCCCACTACAAGCCCCACCCACTGACCCATAAGCCCCACCCACTGACCCCTTGCAGCCCCACCCGAAGGAAGGAAGGCAGGGACCAAGGAAGGGAGGGAGGTGAGATACAAGGGAGGGAGGAAGGAAGGAAGGTGGGGACCAAAGGAAGCACAGGGAGCCGTGGCCACAGGTCGTCCCTTGGAAGAGGCAATCTGTGCGACCTTGCATCCCCCCAAGCTCCCCAGCAGTGGCGACGGCTCACCCGCCAGCCCACCCCAAAGCTCCTTGGTGGTGGCAGAGGCCCGCTGGCCTGCCCACCCCCTGCGGTGCCGGTGGCGGCAGACCGCCCAGCCGCCCAAGCTTCCCAGTGGTGTCAGTGTTGCCAGAAGATTTTTAAAAAAAAAGGGGTGAAGGAGGGGTAGGGAGGGGTGGGGCAACCAGCTGCGGGCCACTCAGAATGGCCTGGCGGGCCGGATTTTGCCCCCCCCCCCCGGGCCGGACTTTGGGCAGGCCTGGGCTAGATAGTTGCCAGGTGCTTTGCAATGTTGTAAGTCACTGAATTTATATTACTGACAATGGGTCTGAGAGGGATTCCTTGTTTGTGGATCTTGGGAAGTCTGTAAAAGCAGTAAGCACACTAAGTCAGAGTTTCTGAATTTTCCTAGAGAATGGGATTCTACTCTTCCTGCCCTTACTAAATAACAGGCAACACCTCTGGGCCTGATCTACCAAACCATCCGTCCAGATGACCTCAGCTGGCACTAGAAGGATTCAAAATCCCGGTCCATGCTCTGCTGGTGCTGCAACCTACTGAGAGACACGAGGAAACAAAATCTCTTGTGTCCACCATTTAAATTTCTTCCTGATTGCTCAGTTAAAAAATAAATATAGGTCTTACAGCCATTTACCAAACCAACATCAGTCAGAAGTACGGCTGGTATTCTGTGGAACCATAAACAACTTAAATGCCCACCATGAACCTCTTCACTGCTAGGTGCTCTCCTGTAGAGATGGGCACGACTCAGAAAAATTGTTCGTTTTCGTTTTCGGCTAGGGGTCCGTTTCGGCTCGTTTCCGTTTTCGTGAGCTAATTTCAAAATTTTTCGTTTTCGTTTTGTTACGTAACGAAAACGAAAAAACGAAAACGAAAATGAAAAATTTTTCGTTTCTTCCCATTTAGCTCCATTATGTGTTTTTCCAGTAACGAAAAACGGCTCGAAATTAGTCGTTTCGTTTCCGTTCCAGTTCTGAGCCGTTTTTCGTTTTTCGTTTCGTTACGTAACGGAAACGAAAAACGAAAACGAAAACGAAAATACCGCTAAGTCATGCCCATCTCTACTCTCCTGCTATCTCTTAACTACACACACACTTGCAGAAATTGTACGTGTGTACTATAGATTTGCCACTGGAATGCTTGTTTGCCTATGATTAGTTCAAGCACTTGAACATCTGAAATAAGCAATATGTAGGAGAAGGGGTTAGACAGTGACAGATATTCACAGTACCTGAGTGGGGAAAACAGTGGTTTACTCATTCTCAAGTCTATTTCATTCAATTGTTTGTGGAATGAGCAATTTTTTATAGCGCAGTTCACCTGATATTTTGGAACAAAATTAATCTGAGGAAGGCCAACCGATGGGAAACACTTGGAATTGGCTCTACCAAGAAGCTAGAAGCTTGGGTTAATATAGACTCACAGAATGAAGTTGGAAGGGGTGTATAAGGCCATCAGGGCAGGAGTACACAAATCAAAGGGTATCTGCCAGGTTATTAACCTAATTTGTCTTGAATGCCTTCAGCTTTGGTGCACTTACCACCTCTCAAGGCAATTGGTTCCATTGTCATATTGCTCGATCAGTTGAGAGGTTTTTCCTGATACTCAAATGAAATTTGGCTAACTGGAGCTTGAGCTCCTTATTGTGTTTCCTCCTGCACTTGGGGACAGACTTTGCCACTCTCCTGTTTTGAAAAGTGGTATCATATTGCCTCTCAGTCTCCCCACCCACAACCTCGCCCCAGGACTATGTATACCCAGTTATTTCGGCTTTTCCTCATAGGACTTGGTTTCCAGACCTAATTATCTTTGTTTGGGTGGGGGGCTGTGAATTTGTTCCAATTTATCCGCATCCTCCTTGAAGTGTGGTGTCCAGATCTGAACACAGTCCTCAAGATGAGGCCTAACCAATGTCAAAAGGGGAGGGAGAAACTAGCAGGATTTGGAGACTATACAGCCCAAAATAGCATTTGCCTCCCCCCTTTTTGCAGCCACATCACACTGTTGGCTCATACTGATCTGGTGGTCTATGACAATTCCAAGATCCTTCGCACATGTAGTATTACTGAGCCAGGTATCCCTCATCTTGTAACAACATGTCTGGTTTCTTTTTTCATAATTGCATTTATCCCTGTTGCATTTCATTCTGTTGCTTTCGGCTGAGTGTTCAAGCCTATCTAGATCATGTTGAATTTTGTTTCTGTCTCCCAGGGTATTAGTTATTCCATCCTTGCTTGTACCTTCTCAGTGCCAGACATTTGAAAAATGACTGTTCTGGCACTATCTTCTTTTCTTAACTGGTAAGGTAATAGTGGCAGCTGTGCTTATATAGCTTCCGTCTCTATTTTAACATATGACTATCTTTAAACTGAGCACTTCTAAACAGAGAGGCATATGGATAAGAGCAGAAACGTTAAAAAAAACTAACGACCCAAACATCACAGTTACTGTTAATCAATGTACAGTGGTTCCTTGTATAACAAACAGTTTGTATAACATAAAATCTGTACAACATAAAAAATTCCGGAGATAGGGGAAATTTGCTTAACATAATCGCCTATGGGGAGAATCCGTACAACATAAAAATGGGATTACTCCCTTTTCAATGCATTCCTATGGGAATTTGTATAAAGGAAAATTTGCTTAACATAATTTCATTTGGAACGAATTAATTCCTTTATACAGGGTACCACTGTATATGAAACCATTGCTGTCCAAACTAGCAAGGCCTGGTTCATAATATGGGTTTTTCTTTGGGTTATTCTTCCACCCCATATTTCTTCTTGTATTGAGTACTGGGAATAAAGGAGGCCCTTATGATCTTTCCTCAGGACTGCAGGCCACAATTTCCCTTGGTACCACTCACCTCTCACATGGAATATATGTTGGGATCTACAAAATGCCCTCAACCTGGTGGATGTTTCAGACCAGCTTTCTGCCATGAGTGGGGAAAATGTTGAGGAAAGCAGGAGAATATAGCCAGAAGGAAAGACTTCAGGACTGTCTTCACTATTTGGTGGTTTCTTTCAACATCCCTGGTGCTGATCCCCAGTGTGATGTAGTGGATTGAGTTGATGGAGTAGGATTCTGGAGAACAGGTTTCAGATCCCTATTTGGCCATGGAAACCCACTTACCTTGAAAGCCCTTTTAGGGTCGCTTTTAGAGATTGGCACAAACTGCTGGTTTGGCGGATCAATGCAGTTTAGTTCAGTCCTAAACTGAACTGTGGGTTGACACTGTGTCTCCGTCAGTGGGTACCGACTCTGTAGTGGCCAGAGAAGGTGGGGCAGGTGGAGTGCTGCTGCAGAGTGAGTGCTCGCAGGAGGGAGGGAAAACGGCAAACTGCTGATCAACTGTTCACATGGAAAACGAACCACGCTGAACTACCGAACTGGCAGTTTGTACCTGTTTCTAGTCCCTATAAGTCAGTTCTGACTTGACAGCACAGAACACACACACCCCTGGCCAGTGTATGGTATAGTCTGTGAATGTATTTGATGTTGCATTTGTACTTTACATCATATGGGTACATTTCAAAAGTGTACAATTAAAAAAACTAACCTCAATTAACCTTTAGATTAATTCCTAAAATATCCAAGATCAAGCCTTTTTTATACTCCTTAAAATAAATGTTTCCCAGTTCACAATGGTCTAGATTTCTCTCTCTTAACTTCTCAAAGTGACATTCACAGTGGATGAACATTAATGAGTCTTGTCTGTTAAGCTTCAGAGGCAAGATAGTTCACAGCATCAGTTACTGGGGAGCAAAAACAAGAGAGGATATCTAGCATTACACCATACTTGGGGGTTTCCCAAAAACAAGCTAGGCTAACCTCATGCCAGCACCAATAAGATTGTGGCAAATAATGCTAGCTTTGTGTGGCTGTTGAAAAGATTAGAAGTGGTATGTGTGTGAAGCTATTAGGAAACACACAATGTATTTTTTATTTGCTCATTCAGTTCATGTCAACACTTTCCTAATGAAGTGATTCAGAGGGACTTGCAAAGTATATAGTTGGTTGTATCTTTTACCCACCTTTTCTCCAGACAATTCAGACATACAATGACTTTTTATTATATCCTCATGACAAACTTATGAGGTAGGTGATGCTGAGGCCATGTGATTTGAACCTTGGTCTTCTAAATTCATCATCAGACATGGTGCACATTATGACATACAAGCCAGAATCCTGTTGTTGATCTATGCTTGCATAAAATAAATTGCATCAAGTTTTGGCAGCAAATTACCACTCATTAACAAGGGGCTGTTTGCATTCCTGGATAGATACTCAATGCCACAATTGGGCATGAACCCAGGAATGGAACCAGCACATTGTTCGTGGGTGGCAATTTTCTGTAAAGATTCAGGGCGTGTTCACATGTAGGAGCAGTTAGTATTTTGGGGAACCTGTGGAGTGGTCTGATGTAACCTGCCTCCTGGCGATCAGGCGAAGTACAGGGAATTGCACTCCAGCCTAACCCCAATGTATGCCCAAGTTGAACATTTTTTTTTTGTCTGCACACTAAAAAGGGGCTGCCGGCAACCCCTGCTTCTCTTCATGCAGAAAGAAAAGGTCTCCCAGGGAGCAAGAGAGGGTGCTGAAGGAGCAATGGTGGCAGCCAGAAACCAGGGCAAGATGTTGCACGCTTTTCTACTGTGCTGGGGAAGGAAGATGAGAAAATGAGTCACCAGCAAGAAGCAAGAAAGAAACAAACAATGGATGTTGGTGACAGGCAATGGTGATGAGGGTGCAGAGAAGGTGGCAGTGACAGCCAAGGACGACCAAACCGGTGCCTTTCCCTTTGTGTAATCACACTTCACATGATGTCCCTCATGTAAGCTTAAATCGGTAATAGGATTCTGGCTGTTGACTCTCTCTCATAATGGAGATGCTGAAGAAACATTCATTTTTTTTAAAAAAAGGCAAACAATGTTGTTCATATACCACCCCATAGTGCTCAAAACATTCTCTGGGTGGATTCTAAGCTAATTATGCAGGATACACATTGCCTCCCCTCCCCCCTGCAAGCTGGATACTTATTTTACCAACCATGGAAGGCTGGAAGGCTGAGTGAACCTTGAGACAGCTACCTGGATTTGAACCCCAGGTTGTCAGCACAGTTACAGCTGCAACAAGCAGTTTAACCACTGCACCATGAAGCTCAGAACAGAACTATTATCTTTTTATTATTTTGAAGAAGGGTAGCTGTTATAACTGCCAGAAATATTGCCCATTTCCAGGTTAAATAATTGTAAATGCCTTTGCCAAATACAATAATGTTTTAAGGGTATTGATTCATCTTTGTCACTGTGGGGTTTAAAGTAATACTCAAAGAGAGCAATAACCCACACGGAGACACATAAACACCCACTCACCCACAAGGTAGCTGAGAGGTTGCCATATCCTTCTATAAAGTCGAACTGCTTGCGGGTTTTCGATACTAGATCTCTGGATCCCAACAAAAGCAAGGAACTGAGCACCGAAGAGTACGAAACCCATTTTGTTGTGTGGAAAGTCACTTTGCACCTCGATGACAGCTTCTCCCAACCACTTCAGATGTGAAGTATAATGTTTGCTCTGGTGAGAGGATACCATTAACAAAATAAGCAGTTAGCACAGAGGCTGTGAACTGAACGGGGCTGAGGGAAATCACCTCATCGTGGAAGCTCTGTAGATTTCTCTTTTCATGGCACTCAATGGAGTTATTACAAGTGACTCAAACACAGATATCCACATAAACCGTCACTGTTTCGCTCGTGAACTGAGAACTGCCACCCAAACACCCCAGTTGTAAGTGCCAAATCAGGATGTCAAGCATCTGTTTAAAGCCTGTTTCAGAAGAATTGTGAAATGCTGGCACTCTTGCTTCCGTTCGAGGATGGGTTTTTTTGGTTTTTTTTGGGTCTCTCACTGAAATTTAAAATACAAGATCTTCCTTGTCCTTTCAAACGTCTTTGTTGCAATCCACCCTTACGAACTGCAAGGCTGGGATATTCATGTAAGTGGAGTGTCTGCCTAGTCTAAAAGCACTGATACTTTAAAAAAAAAACCTTTCATGGGAAATGGCCAAAATCCATGGTTAATTTTATACAATCTTTACCAGGCCAACCAAAATGCCACAAGAGGGTATAAACATTCTAGCTTTCCAGAGCTCTTTAACAGACTACAGCTTTGCTGAGGCATTTGCCTGAACATACAAAGGGATACGTTTGTCATATGGATGGTGGTGCCCTGGAAAGTCCTGCTCCTAAGCTCCTGTTTCACCCAGCTGCCACGTGAACCTTTACATACTATTTGGCAGTGAGGGTGCTTATCAGGATTTGTAGTAATGGGGACTCGAAAGAACATGTTTACAATATCTTCTTCGGAATTTTATGTGGCCTCATGCAATTTATGGTTGGGATACGTGGCAGCCTGCAGCACTTGCATCCCCACATCCCACCCTGGATGTAATTGTTCATGTGCTCGAGTGAGTGTTTGAATAAATCTCAGAGGGTTCAAAAATATTGAGGGAGGTGAAAAGCCCCACAAAATAGCTAGATATCAAGGCCACAAGATCTACAAGTAGTCTCGGTCTTAAAGTGAAGATTTACAAGTGGTATGAATCATTAAGAGGTGTTGCCCATGTTGGAATTTTATTTACAACCTTGCATGCTGTCTTTGGTTTTGTTGACTGAAAGGGGCTTTTCTGGGCTGGGGTAATTATCTATCTAGCACTAACCAATAGTTCCTTCCAGCCCTTGAATTCATCTCTGCTTAGTATTCTAAGTTAGTTAACAGCAGTTGTTTTCATTTTTGCTATAGATCTGTCTGGTTGGTTGCTACTACTGCATGTGTGCAGTAAAGAAAGCTGTATAGACTAGTCTGCAATTTCAGGCAACTATAAGTAATAAGTTATTCTTTCCCCTACATATGTATCAGAGTGAATTATTGAGAATTTAAGTGCCAATTAAAAGTGCCAGAAATAGGTGGACCCTGGGCGACTTGTAGCTATGGATCTCTGTGTTTCTACTGCATTGCAAAAATGACAAATGTACCAGAAATTTAAAGCTCTGCAATAATGCATGCATAATAGCAAGCAATTCATTCTAGAATGAAAAATCAAGGTCTGATTTTGATAGCTGAAAGCATAAAGTTTTTTTTCAGGGCAGACACTCGTCCCTACTTGCTCATCCAGCTATTCAATTACTTTGGAACTCCACCATGGGTTCAGCCACAGAACTGTAACATTGTTTAGAACACCATTATGTACCTGCATAAGCTTATTTAAAAAGAATGATTAGAGACCCAGAGTGGAAGGTGCAAGGTGCAAGGTGCATCCATACATGATATAAGCCTATATGCTTTTGACGTTTTGAGATTGTTGTGGGAACTTGAGTGGGGTGGGTGGATGAATGGGTTGGAAAGAGTGGACAGAAGAAAATGGTTGATTTTGATGAGGAGAGTTGTCTCCTCTTTTCCCTTCTCCTTATTTTTTCAGTTCTTCTAGTACTAATGAAAGTTCTGATTCAGAGGGACACATTACAACACCCACAACCACATGGACAAATATTTCATTTTGTGATGTCTGCGAAGATTCTCAGTCATCCAGGTGAGTTTATCTGGAAGTTGAGTCATGGCTACTGGACTTCTTTTTGAGAGATAGAAACGTTTCGCTGTTCATCCAAACAGCTTCATCGGTCTGTGATATGCAAAGGCCCATTTTCAGTAGGGAGGAGTCCAGCAGAGAAGAGCTCCTTTATCCAGTGCTTTCAGGGGACAAGGAAGAGAATTCAGGAGCCTTTTTCAAAGAAAGGCCCATTCTCTGCAAAAGTGGTTGACACACCACAGGGGACCTGCAAAGATTGATCCCTTGCCCTCCAGATCTACCAAAGAAAATAAAAATAAAAATAAAATAAAATAAAATAAAAAGACTTGTTGAAAAACCTATCCTGACTTGCAATGCAGTTTCATGTCTGCTGTTGTGCAGGGCATTACTGGAAGCTTTGATGTGCTGTAATTAAGTTCAACAAGTAGTAATTTGTGCTGTTGTTGGTATTTTTCAGCCAGCACCTGGTAAAGGGACTCCCCTTCCACAGACACCTGTGTTAGAGGGTATTCCCCACTCCCCACCCAGCAATCCCTCCCTGCCTGCTTGGCTTCACTGCCTGTCTCCTCTCAGCACTGCAGGAACAGATGGTACAATCATTGTACACATACCACAGTTCGCCCTCCTGCTGTTGCTGCCAGCCTTCTGCAGTTGTGATACACACAATTAGGCAAGTCAATGGCCAGTGCAGCAGATTAGAACCGGCACAGTTATATCCAGAAAAAACACACACACTCCAGTTTATCTACTCTAGTGAATGGCACTTCTACTCCCCCGCCCTCCCACCTTCTGCCTCTTTACTCCAGAAGTGCAGACAGGAGGCAGAGACTAATTATGCTGCCATTGGTAAGCAGCAGAGAAGAAGGGAGGCTTTTCTATTGGTCCCTGCCAAGAATATTTAAGAGGCGAATTTATGGGATTAGTTCCGAGCTTGTCTCACAGGTGATTTATGCTCACAAGTCCCATTAACATTTATGACTCACTCAATGGAACCGTCTTTTGTGCTCATGAGTAATTTGGTGGCACATGGTTTTGAATCGAACTGTACAGCTGCAGCCTTCCTGCCACAAAGTTGGCAGGGCTGGCTCTATCATTAGGCAGACTGAGGGCATGGGATCCTGGGTGTCATGCAAGGGCAGCCAGTTCTTATCGTTGTACTCCTGACTTATCTGTAGGACTAGCCCCACTATTGGTCCATCTGGAGTTGTCACACAAAGAGCGTGACAATGGTCAGCAACAAACCATCCCGTTGAGCACCCAGCAAATAAAAAAGAGAGAAGAATGTGCCCCCACCATCACTGGAAGCTGCTGCACATCCATGCCAGCAGCAGCCAGAGAAGAGGGAAATCGCACAAGAGGCTTGTCTTCTGAGGAGTCCTCTTCCCAAGGTATGATAGGAAAGAAAACCACATGAAATGGGTAGAGAGGTCTCCCCGGAACTTGGCTTCATTCATTCATTCATTCATTCATTCATTCATTCATTCATTCAATTTCTGCACCATCCATCTAGCTAGGCTACCCTGGAAGTGGACAGTTTACAACAATAAGAGAATAACAACTGTTAGATAAAATCTAACAATACAATATTAAACAACAAAACTATGAAACAATGTGAAACAATGTGAAACAATGTAAACAAATAAAACAATCCATTAAAAAAAGACAGAGATGGTATACATCTTAAAACCAAAAGTACGTTGTGGAGTTATGCCCCAGACTCAGGGAAGCTCAGATTCATTTCAACAGGGGGTAGTGAATTCTTGTTGAGAAGGCCCATTTTTACTTTCCGGACCTCCCTCCGGTTCAAAGCTCTCAATCAGTTTGGGACGAACACGTGACATGGGCAGTTCTCTGTGGGAACCCCATAGGCTGCCCCACTGCTATAGTCTAATCTTGAGATTACCAGTGCATGGATCAGCATAGTGAGCCTCCTGGTGTATAGGCAGGGATGCAGCTGGGTAATCCGCTGAAGAAGGAGATGGGCAGAATGGACCACAGATGCTACCTGGGATTCCATGGAAAGTGCTGGATCCAGTAAGATGCCCAAACTGGGAACCTCAGCCTTAGCAGAGAAAGCCACTCATACAAACAGAGAGGGAGTTCCAAACTTGCAGATACTGGAAGGCTCCACATGCAGGGCTTCTGTCTTATCTGGCTTCAACCTCAGTCTGTTTGCCCTGATTAATCCCAGTATGGTCTTCAGGCAACACTCAAGGGATGGGACAGCATCCACTGCAGAAGGTGGAAATGAGAGATAGAGCTGCGTGTCATCAGTGTGCTGATGACACAAAGCTCCAAAATTCCTGATGATCCCTCTCAGCAGCCTCATATTGGTCTTAAATAGCATTGGCAAAATGGCTGGCCCCTGTGGAACGTCACAAATGAGGATCCATGGGATGGAGGTCATCTGAAGGACAGCCACCTGGAGGATCATCTGAGGACAGTCTTCCAGGAAGGACGGGAGCTACGCCAAGGCAAGGCCGCTGATCCCCAACCTGGTGGGCCTCCTCAGGAGGATACTATGGTCAAAGTCTGCTGACATGAGAAGGACTGACAGAGACACTTCCCCCACGTCACTCTGTCCAAAAGAAGGCCATCTTGCAAGGGACTGAATGCTGTCTCTGTGCCATGATATGGCCTGCGCTTGAACTGGGATGATTCAAGGGTGTCAGTCTTATCCAGCAGCACCCGAAGTTTGTATTAAAGATACAATAACAACAATGAGCCAACACTTGCACTTCTAATCTCATTCTTCTCCACAGTCATCACTGGGAGCGGAAGTGCTGGACAGTTCTCCTGCCACCAACAGAGAATGTGGCAGGCCAGCCTTCCAGTTCTCATGTCGCACAACTCAGCAGTGTTTGGGGAGAAGCACAGAGATGGAAAAATGAGAGGGGCTCTTTGCTTCTGCATCTTCCCCAAAGGAGCAGGAAAACCTGGGTTGCCCTGACCTCTGTCTCCTAAACAACTTATGGCATGCCTGTGACATATTTATCTGACAACATCCTGGCCCACATCCACTAATGCATTTGATAATTCCATTCCTCTGTTGTTATTTATTGTCAGTATCTACACCTGAACATAAATCACTATACCATTGAATAAATACTCCAGGCATGTATCTGCATTCCTGTATCTGAAGAAGTATATTCTGACCTGAGCCATGATAGTTCAAAGCAAAGCAAAAGCAAAGTTTGCTGCTTATATAACTCTCCACAGTGCTTAAAGCATTTACAAGTAATGATGCAAGCTACACATTTGCTCGTTCCCCAGTGCCAACAAAGCTGGGTACTTATTTTATTGGCCTTGGAAGGATGAAAGGCTGAATGAACCTTGAGCCCACTAACTGGAATTGAACCTCAGGTCATGAGCACAGTTATGGCTGCAGTACAGCAGTTTAGCCACTGCACCATGAAGCTTCACACTAAGATGAATCTGTAAGTCTTTAAAATGCTATTGCCTTCTTTTTTTTTTTTACCCTTTTCTATTTTTATCTTTTGCCAGAAGTATCTGAAGGTGACTTGAAGTTCCTTCACATGTAAGAACTAATGTGGCTGCTTGGCTGCTTAAAACTCCTAGTTTGGGACACGCTGGGCAAATATCTCCAGCGCTTCACTCATCTCAATAGGCATTCTGACACATTCTGCTGTCAAGACGTTGAGGGCAATCTCAGCATATACCCACCTTTCATAGAATCATGGAGTTGGAAGAGACCTCAGGGACCATCCAGTCCAACCCCCTGCCATGTAGGAACCCCATCACAGTATTTCTGACAGATGGCCACCCAGCCTCTGCTTTGCCCTTAAAGGCTGAACCCGGCATGACAGAATGTTACATTGCTGCTGCTGATTTCCTTTTCTGTCAAGCTGCTGAAATCACAGTCTTGGAGGGCCCAACAGACCAAGAGTCACAACAGAGAAGAAAAAGATGGACAAGACTTATACCACATGATCAGTGACATCAAAGGTGGCAGTTTGGGAGCGGGGAAGTGGCACTGGAAAAAATCCAGATGCTAAACATTGCTTTCTGGACACAAGGTCAGCTTTAATATGAAACAATGTGAAAGCAGGCAGCAGATTGCAGAGATATGTTGCTTTTGAGCTTCTGGTCCCCATCACTGCTAACAGACAATATTTGCACTCATCTACAACAAGGTGCATGCATGTGCAAATACACACCCATGTGCATAAACCATATGTCCAGGGTTATGTCTGCATCCACTTGCAAGTTTGCTGAAGGACAGAGCCAGGCTGCTTATATGAATACAGAAACCAAACTTCTGAACTGCACGTCCTCCTCACAAATCCCAAGATGACTGCAAAACATGCAGCAGGGCCTATTTAACAACCTGTGATGGAAGCTGGCCCTTTAAGATGGCCTTCCTTTCTCCCATCATGGTTAACTTCTGATTAGAACTTCCTTAGGACCCTAGCAATGGGCCAAGTGAGGCAGACAGTGGCTATACCTCTCCCCTCTCATAGCCATTCCTCTTGCACGTGGCATGAGCCCAGTGGGCTGTCACAGGGTGCTTTTACACAATCTCTAAAATCTGCTGGCAACTTAAATTCAGACCAGAGATTGTGGGGTTTTGTTCCCTTCCTGTGTTCCCACTCTTCTGCACTTCATTGCTCCTGTCTGCAGTGAGGGGAGGGAGAAAAAAAGGGAGAAAAGAATGCAGGCTCACCTCCATCTGCCAGTCGGAGCAGCCCCAGAAGCATTCCAGTCTCTTAAAGGGGCAGGGGGCAAAAAAAACAAACAGAAGGTGAGGAGAGCCCGGCACTCACTGCTTTATAATCCGCATCAGAAATTTTTTTACCTCTGGAGACCAGGTACTTTTAAAATGTGCTGGGGCGCGCTTAGGTGGGTGTGGTCGTACTTCATTTTTTTAAAAGTGCGCAGGTGGTGGGGAAACAATTTTAAGCTCTGCATCTGGGAGCCCTATGCCTCAGATTTTAGAGGTTGTGTAAAAGCGCCCACAGTCTCTCCTGTTCTTCGTCTAACCTGGCTGCCGTGGTGGAAGAAGCAATTTTATCATCTTGGTTTAACTGGAAGTCCACCCGGTTTCTGGTTGTGGAACACGACAGGGGAGTGTGCTCTTATCCTGCAATTTAGGATGCAAAATATCTTAGGTAGTCCTTATTGGATCTGGCCAGAGAAGACAGGGAAGCAGGGATTTTCAACATAATTGTGGCCTTGAAGTTTTAGTGCCTTCCACATGTCCCATTATCTCCTCCTGGGTGTC
The DNA here is from genome assembly GCA_023846285.1 of Phrynocephalus versicolor. Taxonomy (NCBI): domain Eukaryota; kingdom Metazoa; phylum Chordata; class Lepidosauria; order Squamata; family Agamidae; genus Phrynocephalus; species Phrynocephalus versicolor. The sequence continues at coordinate 15,531,845 of JAHTLZ010000015.1, forward strand.
CGTGTCCCTAGGGCAAAATGGGGTTCTGTCTTTGGAGCAGAAAAATTGTCGCTGTAAGAGGCTTCCCTGGAACTGAAGAATGATGCAAGCAAGAAGTCAATCAGCCCCTAACTGGCAGAAATGCAGGGCACCCACGTCCAGCCCCACCACTACAACACTAGCCAAAGGCCATACAAATAAGGTGATTTACACAGTTCTTGGATGAGCCTCAAGAATGTACAACAGGAGAATCACTCTTCTGGCATTACAATTTCATTTCACCTGGGTTCCAATAAAACAGTTATTACAAAAGCAGATGTCATAATGTCACATTTTAAATGTCTGCAAGCCCAAAGCAAAGCAGCCATAGCAGTAGTAAGTTCGTTTGCTGAGTATTTTATTTGTTTTGTATCATTTGTAGGCCACCTTTCTCCCAATGAGAGGACTCAAGGTAAAGTAAAATAGAATGTTTTAGTGGTGGCCAAAGGCGTTTTTGTAACTTAAACAAAGCTGACCTCCTTTGGTTTTAGAAGTTAAATAGAGACAGGGCTGGATATCACTTGGATGAGACACCAAAAATATCTTTAATTAAGGCTGGGAAAACAATCCTGCCAGAAGACCTGGAGAACAGCTGCTGCCAGTCAGAGTTGATATTGGGCAGAATGGACCCAGGACCAGATTCAGTAAAAGCAGCCCCCCCATACACATATTCTTGTCTCAAGAGAAATCTAGATAAGTACTTCTTTTATAAAAGCACACTCATTTAAAAAAAAATCTTACTGCTCTCTTCAGCCACAAATCTGTGACTTCTTCTGATCGATGCAACCAAAATCAGGTCATTCTGGTCTATTGTAAGGCAGAATTCACCATCATTTTTCTTGTGGTATAGTGGTTAAATTGCACTACTGCAGTGAGGACTCTGCTCACAACTGAAAGGAATCCTGGGCTCAGAGAAGCATCTCAGTGTTGACTTGGCATTCCATGATCATTAAATTGACTACCCAGTTTGCTGGAGGGGGCGCAGAATGTGTTGCTTGCATAGGTAAGCAGTAAACAGCCCAGAGAGTGCTTTAAGCACTATGGAGAATATACAGGTGAAACTGAAAAAAATCAGAATATCGTGCAAAAGTTCGTTTATTTCAGCAATGCAACTTTAAAGGTGAAACTAATATATGAGATAAACTCATTACATGCAAAGCAAGATAGTTCAACCTTAATTTGTTATAACTGTGATGATTATCGCTTACAGCTTATGAAAACCCTATGGATTTGGCACTATTTTATGTTGTGAATCGTCCATAATTCCTAGGGAAAATGGGCAGTCTAGAAATATAAGTATAAATAAATAAACCCCCACAATCTCAGACAATTTGAATATGGTGAAGAAGTCCACTATTTGAGGCTGAAATTGTCCCACTCTATTTAGCTCAGCAAAGGGTTCCTGGGCCTTTAAATGGTCTCTCAGTCAGGTTCAGTAGGGATCACAATCATGGGAAAGACTGCTGACCTGACAGTTGGGCAGAAAACCATCACTGACACCCTCTATATAAGGAGGGAAAGCCTCAAATGGTAATTGCAAAAGTGGGTTCCCAAAGTGCTGTATCATGGCACAATAATAGAAAGTTATGTGGAAGGGAAAAGTGTGGAATCAAAAGGTGCACAAGCAGCCGGGATGACCACAGCCTGGAGAGGAAATGGCCATTCAAAAGTGCTGGGGACTTTCACATGTGAAACAAAACAATTACATGACTAAGAGCTTGGAGGGGGCATATGTTTGTAGAACAGGGCTTTTCCATCTCATCCTTCTCCTTATTACCACCAAGCCATCTCCAAACCCCCAAGGCACTTTAGCGAATGTACAGAACAGTAGAAGAACCTGCAATGACATGAATAAGGGAGCAATATATATGTGAAACCTCCCCCTTTCCTCTCCCCTGTCATTTTTCTATGCTGTCTATGAGGTCTTAAGGCAAGGGACACCAATAGAAACCAGCTTGATGGCATCCGCATGGAAGTGATACTGTGTTTCCTCGAAAATAAGGCACTGTCTTATATTTATTTTTCCCCAAGAAGATACACTAGGGCTTATTTTTGGGGTAGGTCTTATTTTCGCGGAAACAGGAACTGCAAGCAAACATGCTACGAAGTACGGTAACTTTGGTGGCCCAAGCGAAAGGGAGGAAGGACCATGGATGGAAAGGGAGGGGCAATGTGCTCTGTGTGTGTGTGTGTGTGTGTGTATGTGGGGGGGGGAGGCACAGCCATGCTCATCACTAGGCCTTATTATCGGGGTAGGGCTTATATTTAACAAATGCAAAGAAATCCTGCTAGGGCTTATTTTTGGGGTAGGTCTTTTTTTCGGGGAAACAGGGTATAAGGTAGCAGGGAGGATCCTTGGGCCCTGGGACCAAATACAAGCTTTCTGGGGTTTTCCAGATGGCCATAACCCCCACCCTCACAGAATCATTTGGAAGTTCCCCACTGTCGTCTGTTTCCCCCCATTGTAACGGATTTTTATGTTTCTACTAAGTCTTAAGAACTTTTCAGCTAAAATATGCTGGCATTTTTGGCCCCACCCGCAATCAGAGCACAGCCCATAGAAGTACGGAAGGTGCATATTAATAATCCTGATCCCATGAAATTGGCTGCTCCCTGGAATATATGGACCTCAGTTGTTCTGTAGGGTAACCTATGTGGTGTAATGGATACAGTAATGGACCAGGACTCATGAGGCCTGGGTTCAGTTCCCCCATTATGCCATGGAAACTCACTGGGTAAAACATTAAATACACTATGTCACTTGCCTTGAAAACCCTATTAGAGTGACACTATAAGTCAGTTCTGATTTGATGCCATATAACAACAGTTGCTCTGCATTCATCCTCTGCTTCAACAGAATGAAGTGTCCTGTACACACAGTAATGAGTGCAAATAATGAGTGCAACCTCGACCTTTGATGCAGGGAGAGACGGCATCTGCATAACCACAGGATGCCAACATCACAATACGAACACAGCCTTTCTCGTCTCATTGTTATTGGTTGTCTCTTGCCAGAAGCCGGACAACATGATGCTTCCTTTCTGTATTTCTCCATTTACTTTACCTTGGATGAGCAGCTGGAACAATTTCTACTTTTTGTTTTTATTTGGCTAATTGTTTAAAAATTTCTGGAGCATTGAGTTTTATGATTTCATTGTCTTGATTCCTTCATTAGTCAAATTCCACAAATTCTTAATAGTCTGTAAGAAATCCACAGTTCAGGTGCTTCTCTTTTTAAATACTAGTTCATATTAAAGTCTGCGACTCCATGTTGTGCAGTAGAACTCAAAAAGCACAGCACTATCTCTGCAGCTGATTGGCTACAGCTTTGAGATCTAGAAAGAAACAGCAAACTATATTTTTCAAATATAATGGTATCTCTGCTTACAAGCAACTCTACTTATGAGCAGTTTGACTTAAGAGCGGGAAACCGTTGGTGTTTTAACTGCTGCCTTACAAATTTTAGATGCAGTCTGCTCTACATACTTTTTTTCTTGATTTTTTAGATACAGCTGCTCTACCTACAAGCTGTTTGACTTATGAGCATGCATTTGGAACAGTTTAAAGTTGTAGGTAGAGGTAACACTGTACACTGATAAACATTAGCTGTAGGGCCACCACTTTAGAGGATTTTATACAGACATATTCAGCCTATTTTTGGAGACTATTTTGGGTACTTATTTCTCTACTCTCCAAACAGGGACAGAATTTATCATTTGTCCCACTCTTCTGTCTTAGCTGTTTTGCTGCTTTAGAGAGCATCCCCCTTATTGCAGAAAGAAATAGTATCCATGCACAGCTTCAAACTGCGAAGCCATTCATCTGCCTTACATGTGTTTCTCTGTTTGTTTTCTCTGGCCCTCAGACACCAGCTTTAAAAATACTTAGCTATGTCATCTGTGGCAGGCTGCTGAGCCCACTCACTCCAGAGGTATGAATCAATTTATTTGGGCCATCCATCATGCAGTGTGGACAAGAGAATTTCATCAGTATTTCCTTCATTTGCCATGAAATGAACTCCACATCCTTATCCAGGAGAGGAGGAGAACGATGGGGCAGTTGAGGTGACAATTCACTTTGGCTAAGCTGCTCCTGCCAGTAGGCAGGGGTAGCATTTGAACAACGAGGGTCCTCACTCAGAAGGCTTTGATTTCAAGCATAGGTTAATTCATGAACTCACCAGGTGAATTTATTCAAAAACATCATGTTTTACTTAACGTCTTGACAGTCAGGTGCAGAGAAGACCAGCTTCTGTTTCCCAATCCCAAGCACTACATTAACAGGCAGATAGCTGAGAATAGAACAGACTCATTGAAAGAGCAATTCCTTTGATCTGGGGTAGGGTATTCAGTGTTGCTCACACTTTGATTCTGTGCATAGACCCATTTGTGTTATGCAAATTATTTATGTGAATCAGCTGCCAAATATCACCAACCACGAATGAGATAAGCTCTGTGAAGGTGGGAAACTGACTGGCAGTTTACAAGATGTTCACGTGACTATTCAAATTAAAGTAAGACCACTAAAATCATGCCATGTTCTATAACCTTCCTCTTCAGGACAGTAAGCTGGGAAACTCTTGTCAGTTGATCATGTATATCTGGGAGACTATGAAGGGACATCAGCAGAAGCAGAAAACACCTTTCAATGTTTTCTGGAAACAGTAAGATTCTGACAAAGTCTCCAGCACAGCAGAACTGCTGTCAGTGGAAACTCCCTTTTATATACCCTCCCTCTCCCCAAATAGATAGGATTGTTCAGAGTTTTCTCAAATATCTTAACAGTTCACATAGAAGGCAGCTGATGTGCAGGAAATTGTTTCATGTGTCATATATAAGTTACAGCATACACAACAAACTTCGACTGAAGGAAACATGTCTCCTGTAAACGAGGAAAGGCAAGGCTTTCAACAGTATAAAGGAATGGGCTTCACTAACAGAGATGTCATCAGTTCCATAATTACCCCCCACTCAGCTTGACTTCAATTCCTGGAAAGATTCTAGAGCAGATTATTAAACAGGCAGTCTGTAATTATTTGACAAACAATGCTGTCATTACAAGATATCAACAGGGGTTTCTTAAAAACAACTCATGCCAGACTAATTTGATCTCTTTCTTTGATAAAATTACAGGCCTGGTGGATCAGGGGAATGCTGTGGATATTGTTTATCTGTACTTCAGTAAGGCCTTCAATAAGGTTCCCCATAGTATTCTTGCTAAGAAGTTAGGAAAAAGTGGGATAGTGCTACTGTTAGGTGGATTTGTAATTGGTTGACTGATCTCACCCAAGGGGTGATCATAAATGGTCTCTCTTCAGCTTGGAGAGACGTGACCAGTGGGGGTGCTCCATGATTCTGTTCTGGGTTCAGTGCTGTTCAATATCTTTATTAATGACTTGGAGGAAGGAGTAGAGAGTATGCTAATTAAAAATGCAGATGACACCAAATTGGGAAGGGTCGCTAATTCCCTAGAGCGGTGGTCCCCAACCCCCGGGCCTCCCCTTTTCCTCCGCCGCCCTCCTCCTCCTCCTCTTCTCTCCCCCAGGGGGCCGGTGGAAGAAGAAGGCTGGAGGAGCGCAGGAGGAGCCGCCCGCTGCCTGAGGGACAGAGAGCGCGGTCATGCGGCTGCTGCCCTGGGCGCCTCCGCCGCCTTCGCCTTCACCCTCCTCGTCCCCGTCGGTGCCCCACCGAGGCGGGTGGCGGCGGCGGCCACGGGGCGCCGCGGCCGAACCCGGGCAGCTGCCTTGGCCGCCGCCGCCGCCGACAGGAGGAGGAGGCGGGGGCCCGCCCGCCCAGGAGCCCCGGGCTCCCCCCCCACCCTGCCCGTGCAAAAAGGCAAAAAGTCTCCCCACCCACTGAGAACTCTACAGATGCACTTTCAAAGTGCACTCCTCCCCCTTCTCACCCACCCCTGCCACAGGTGCTGCCTCCAACATCCTCCCCAGGGCCCCCACCTCTCCTCCTTTGCTGCCACCGCTGCTGGGCACCTAGGCAGTCGGCAAACCCGGGTGAAGCTGCACGCCACTTGTGCGTCCTTCCCCCATCACCTCCCGGCCCCCACCTCTCTTCCTTTGCCGGCACCGGCACCGCTGAGCACCTGGGTGATGGGCGAGCCTGGCGAAGCCGCGCACCATTCGTGTGTCCTTCCCCCATCACCCCAGCCCCCACCTCTCTTCTTTCGCTGGTGCCACTGCTGCCGAGCACCCTGGCTCAGCGCAGCCGCCGCCGCCGCCTTCTCGTCCCCGTCGGTGCCCCACTGAGGCGGGCGGCGGCCGCGGGGCGCCGCGGCCAAACCCAGGCAGCTGCCGTGGCCGCCGCCGACGACGACAGGAGGAGGAGGCGGGGCCCGCCCGCCCAGGAGCCCCGGGCTCACCCCCACCCCGCCTGTGTGCGGGGGGGAGCGGCACGCCTGCCGCCCCCAGCCGGCGAGCGCCGCCGCCGCCGCTCCCGTGGCCCCTCCCCGCAAGGCACACACGCCAAGCCCCCCCGCACCCCTCCTCCCCCTCCTCTCTCCCCCATCCCCCGCCCCCCCACACCCTCCCCTGCCCCCCCGCCAAACCCCCGCCCCCCCATTGGCCCCCCTCCCCACCCCCAGCCCCGGGCCACGGAAAAATCATCAAACATTTTCCGGTCCCTGGGGACAAAAAGGTTGGGGAGCACTGCCCTAGAGGGTAGGATGAAAATCCAAAATGACCTTGACAGATTAGAGTGCTAGGCCAAAGCTAACGGAATGGGTTTCAACAGAGGGAAATGTAGGGTGCTACATCTAGGTAAAAAGAATGAACTGCACAGATATAGGATGGGAGATACCTGGCTAGAAAATAGTACATGTGAAAGGGATCTGGGAGTTTTGGTGACAAATTGAACATGAGTCAGCAGTGTGATGCGGTGGCCAGGAAAGCCAATGTGATTCTTGGTTGCATCAACAGAACCATCGCGTCTAGATCAAGGGAAGTGACAGTACCACTCTATTCTGCTCTGGTCTGACCCCACCTGGAGTACTGTGTCCAGTTCGGTGCGCCTCAGTTTAAAAAGGATGTTGACAACCTTGAGCGAGTATAGAGGAGGGCGACCAGAGGATGGTTGAAGTTCTGGAAGAGATTCTTACGAGGAACGGCTCAAGGAACTGGGAATGTTTAGCCTTTCAAAAAGAAGGCTAAGAGGGGATATGATAGCTATGTTTAAATATTTGAAAGGATGTCATACTGAAGAGGGAACATGTCTTCAGAGACTAGGACTCGGGGCAATGGTTTCAAACTAAAGGAAAAGAGATTCCATTTGAACATTAGGAAGAACTGCATGACAGTTAGAGCTGATCCGCAGTGAAATATGCTGCCACGGAGGGTGGTGGAGTCTCCTTCTTTGGAGGTTTTAAAGCAGAGGCTGGATGGTTAACTGTTGGAAATACTATGATGGGGGCTCCTGCATGGCAGGGGGTTGGACTGGATGGCCCTTGAGGTCTCTTCCAACTCTATGATTCTATGAGTCAAAGAGAAGCAGAGCTGTTGAGGGAAAAACAGTTGCCAGCCACAAGCTGGAAGAACAAGAGCCAAGAAGAGGTGTTTAACTTTTCCAACATGGGTCTTTTCAGAGTGCACATGTTTTGGTTATGCACATGAGACTCTCTATTTGCAGTTTCAATTTGCACAAAATAGGCCCATATGCTGACTGCACTGTCTCCATAATTTATTATGCCTGTCACAGGCGGAGTAACAACATATTAACTAAAAACAATTTAAAACAAACAAATGAAATGAAGTGGTAATATTCATTTTGCTGAATCATATGCCTGACAGCAGAGTCTTTTTTGAGGTTGGTTTTTTTTGTACATTCACAGATGCACAAAACACATATTCTGTAGTCCTTCCTGCTGCCAATAAAAGAAGCCTAACTTTTTTTAAAAAAGAAAGAATACTGTACAGGTGCAAATAAGCCCTACAGGCTAAGATCTGTGCTGGATCATAAATATGCCTCACAGATTAAGGTCTGTCACTGGAATATGTTGCCTGATTCAGTGAGCCACAGGAAGAATTACACTAACAGCCATTTCCTGCCTTTCAGACCAGCACTCCAATGACTAGATCTACCCTTCTTTGATCTCAGCCACAAGCCAAAGGCACAGCGGCAGCAGGGATAATCCGAAATCAAGTGGTCATCTTTCAAGAAAAACCTGCACGACTGAAGACTACTTCCATGTTTAAAAAAATAATAACCAAATACAAACAGCTGTTTCACAAACAAACACTTAGAATGAAAGTAATTATCTGCACTTACCTGGCAGGAAAAAGAGATACATTTCTGTCAATTTTGATTTCTTCCCAGTTTGAAATTCATTTGATTCCCTTTTGGCATAATTCCTGAGCTAGTATGAAACTAACTGTGCTAAGTTGCCTGCACTGACTCAGAATCCAGCTGTATATTGTTCCCCATTTTTGTAAGTCGCCTTGGGTCCTTTTCCAAGGAGAAATGCAGGATAAAAATATTCAGAATAAATAAATAAATAAAAATCCCACTGCAAAGCTCAGCTAGAGCAAATCTACTCAAATCAAGGCGATGCTAGTAAAATTCAGATAAGGGCAGGCATGGGTGAAGAACAGTTTTTTAAAAAATTCTTGTATTGCTTTGAGAAAAGTGCATTACGTAGGTCTGCATTAAAATTCAAACAGAATGATTCCTTCCTCATTCCTGCCTGGCAGAATGTCTCACTACACATACGAGCAACAACAATCCCAAGATGACCCAACTGGATAGAAGTGCTTGAAATCTATAGGCTTATTGTTGGCTGCTCTCCCTAGCTGTGTCTGCTCCAGCAATATGATTAAAAACAATGAAACAGAATTGTAATATAGGACTTGGTGATAATTGAGAGATCTTGGACCCCAGTTAGATTTTGAACTACAGATAGACATTTTAATATAAACTTTTTCTATAAACATTTCACAGCACAAAAGCCAGCAACCTTCATCAGTGTTTCATTACATTCATATAATAAAAGGAGCCTCATCAAAAGAAACCACTTCAAGATAACAGAAGTCTTCAGGTTTAGGCATTAGTCCTGTGTCTGGCTGTGTCAGTGATAATGGCAAGGAAAAATGAGTACAATCTTCGATACCATTAAGACTTCTGATGAGGAACAAAACTAATTATTCCTTATAATGCAACAAAAATGGAGAGTAATTATAAAGTGGATGATCCTGTTTTGCTTGCACACATTATGTCCTGAAACAGCACCTGACCATTAAAAGGAAACATAATACCCACCAGCTTAAACCTCTATCCATTCCAGCCCACCCCATCCACATTTGCTCCAGAAGCGTCCTTCGTTGTGTCAAGAAGCAGATGAGTGTTGGACTGAGGCGTCACCTCCAAGAATTGTCTCATTTCAATAGGATCTGGAGAAAGTCCTTGAGGGCAAGCCAGAGAGCTTCGTCCCATCTCCTGTGAAATGCTGCTGCTGCTGCTGCTACTGCTGTCGTCTCTGCGATTTCCAGGTGAACCCTCAGCTGGCTCCGTAAGCCTAATTGCAGTCTGCATTTGCTCTCTTAATTCCTCTATCAGTTTCCCAGGGATGGATGCAGACTGTAAAGAAGCCTTTGATTTGTCATTTCTAACATCTAACGTCAAAGTGCCCGTGTCTCGCCTTAATCCATTACAGTCAATAAGCGGGGCTGTCCTCTCGTCTTCAAGTGTGCTTTGTGAAGGATTTATTTTCCCATCTTGGCTGGCTGAGGACTCTTGTGCATCTGAATCGGAGTCTTCTGTCTCATATGATGAAGTGCTGCTTGAGTCGTCGGAGCCACTCAGCTCTCCTTCAGAGGGAGGCAGCTGCTGCTTAGAAACGTCGGTGTCGCTGCCTTTTAACTCCTTTTCTTCCTCTTGCACAAGAAACGCAGCGGCTTCGAGCTCATCCAGTTCGAAACCCAATTGAGCTTTCGTCAGCTCTGCTTTCTGCATCCGTTCAGCGAGAGCCGCCAATTTCTTTGACCTTTTTTTTTAGAAAAAGAGGGAACAGAGGAACAGGACACACAAGACATTAATCTACTCTGTTTCACTTACACATGCAAAGACTGTTGCACAGAACAATGTCAACAATGAGGAATGCATAATTAAACAACAATTCACAGTACTGAGACTAGGCCAACTTTCAAAGGATTCATAAATTGTGCTTGTTCTTTAATCACTCAAAGAGATTCCAAGCCAAATAGTTAAGAGAAAATGCATAAATACATGTCTCTGTGACAAGTTATTTGAATTTGGGAGCAAACCCATGTGAGCTCTGTATTTTAACCCAAAAGAAAAAAG
>JAHTLZ010000015.1:15546613-15653779 GCA_023846285.1 Phrynocephalus versicolor
AGGAAGGAAGGAAGGAAGGAAGGAAGGAAGGAAGGAAGGAAGGAAGGGCAGTTTGAATGCTGATGGTGTCAGCAGTCAAGATGGTTTACAACAGCAGTGGTTCCCAGCCTTAGGTATTCCAAGTATTCTTGGGTTGCAGTTTCCAGGAAATCCCAGTCAGAACAGCTCATGGTGAAGACTTCTGCGAATCGCAGTCCAGGAACACCCAGATTAACCAACACACCATTACTCTTTGTAACATGCAGTTCAGCACTCAACTTGTAATTCTTTTGTTGCCATAAATTCTGTGAAGAGTACAATTTCTTGCTTTTACAGGTGACAGAATAACTCCAGAAGAAAGAACCAACACATGATCCAAGCTGGCATGAAACAGAGTAGAGGAAGGTAGCAACTTCTTTGCTCTCTGCTTTGAGACCTATTCCCTGGGGTAGACACTATAATCATCAGTACAGATGGGCACTAAAGAAAAAATGACATGCTGTTTCGTCTATTCGATATGTAACAAAATGAAACCAAACAAAGCAGCAGCATTTCATTAGAGATGAAATAAAACTGTTTTTTTTTTTTGCTTAAAAACCGTTTTGTTTGTCTGTAAAACAGCTCCCTACCTGTTTGTATCCCTCCTCTGCTGCTGCTGGAGTCCCACCAGCTGGCCGGAGAGGGCGAGTGGGCCCAGAAGGCTGGCCTAGGCCCCCTGCTGGAGCCACCGCTACCGCTGGAGCCCCGCCAGCTGGCCAGAGAGAGCAAGCAGGCCTGGCAGGCCACCGCCACCGCTGGAGCCATGCCAGCCGGCTGCAGAGGGCTGGCCAGCTTAGGCCTGCTGCCAAAGCTGCCACCAGAGCTGCTGCTGCCGGAGCTCAGAAGGAGGAGGAAGTGAGTAAAGCAACAATTCATTTCATTACTGTTTCATTTCATAAGAATTTTTGAATGTTTGTTGTTTGAAAAAAATCGTATGAAATGGAACGTAATGCAGGGGGAACAAAAGGGAACGAAATGAAACATAGTTTTTCCATTTCGTGCCCATCCCTAGTCATCAAACAGGAATATTTTAAAGCATTGCTACAAAAATGTATTCTCTCTCTCTCTCTCTTTCAGACAGCAGATCTTCTACTGACATAACAACTGGCAACTGTATTTGGTAATTGGAGATACAGGGCTTTTTCAGACTTTTTCAATGAAAGCTTATAGCTCAAGGCTGTACCCGTAAAAGAAATCAACTTTGTATGCATGGCTTGTTGTTTTAAAGCCCTGGAAAAGTTCCAATGACTTGCATAAAGTAACAAAGATATTAATAATAGAACACCCTCATGCCATAAGCAGTGGACAAGAACTTTCAAAATTTGGGGAACACCTAGTTCTCACCAACATGATTATGGTGTCCCTAATTAAAAGGGACAAATGCATTCTGTATTGTTTATCTAAACCAGCAAAGAATGTTGCTGGGATTGTCAAAAGTCAGCAATGGATTGTCAACAGTAATCTACCCAATCAGAAAATATTGTTTTATGCAGAACCTTAGCACCACCATGGCATTCACCGTGTTGCTTCTGCTGTTGTTTCCATTGTTTTTCTTAATTAAAAAAAAAACAATGCAGTAATAACCAGAACCCAAGGATTTGTCAAGAAAAAATCTTGCTAGACTACTCTGATCTCATTTTTAAATTGGGTAACCCCCCTGGTAGATAATGGGAACGAGGGTAGATGTAATATACCTTGACTACAGTAAAGCTCTGTGATACTTTGATTAGCAAGTTAACTAGGTGTGGTCTGGAGAGAGCAATTGTCAACCGGATTCACAGCTGATTATACAGTCACCCCCTACCATTTCGCGGTTCAGGTACTGCGGTCCCACTATATTGCAGGATCGCAGTACCTGCGCCTTGGGGCCATGCGGGGGGGGGGCAGGGGGCAATCACACCCCCGCCACCCCCACACAGCCCTGAGGCTTCTCAGGAGTGCGGGGCAGTGTCGCAGGGCGATGCAATCACCCCGCCCCCCCGGTTCCCTCCGAGAAGCCTCGGAGCTGCGCGGGGGGTGGCGGGGAGTGAGTGCATCACCCCACGCCATCCCCCGTGCTCCTCTGAAAAGCCTCGGGGCCGCTTGGGGGTGGCAGCGGGATGTGATTGCCCCACGCAGCCCCCCCCTGCCCCGAGGCTTTTCGGAGGAGCGGGGGGGCATTGGGCACCGCCCCGCAATTTCCATTGAAATGCATTGAGCCAATGCATTTCAATGGAGAAATTTTCCCCATTGGAATGCATTGAGCCAATGTATTCCAATGGGAAAAATTATCTCCACTGAAATGCATTGAGCCAATGCATTTCAATGGAGACACTGGGACCGCGGTGGGAGGTCAGATCTCCCTGCCGTGCTGGCGTGTGCCGCCCCAAGTCTTCTCGGACTACTGCGCACCGATGGCGGAAGGGGGATCTGATCGCCCCACCCGACCCACTTCCGCATATCACAGATTTTCAGGTATTGCAGGTTGGGTGGGTCCCTAACCCCTGCGATAGGCGGGGGATTACTGTAGAATTTGTGTGTGTTTGTGTGTGTGTGTGTGTGTGTGTGTGTGTGTGTGTGCGCGCGTGTGCATGCTGTGTCATTACAGTCATGACTGACTCTTTGTGATCCCATATCCATGGAGTTTTCTTGGCAGGAATACTGGAGTGGTTTTCCAGTTCCTACTCCAGGCGCCTATAGCACCTGGTATTCCCTGGTGGTCTCCCATCCAAGTGCTAACCAGGGCCGACCCTGCTTAGCTTCCAAAATCAGGCGAGATCGGATATGCTTACTGAGTGCTTATCAATGGCTCCTTCTCAAACAGAGAAGAGGCAACAAGTGGGGCACCACTAGCGTCAGTCCTGGATCAGATGTTTTTTCAACATTTTAATTAATAACCTGGATGAGGGAGTGCAAGAAATACTTATCAAATTTGCAGATGGCACAACATGGAAGAAATATCTAAAAGCATGGAAGACAGAAACAAAATTCAAGAAGATCAAGATAGGCTTGAGTACTTGGTTGAAAACAACAGAATGAAAGTTAACAAGGATAAATGTAAGGTTCTGTAACGAATGGGGAAACTTAAAATACACAGTTACAAAACGGGATACTTGGCTCAGTAATACTTTGAGTGAGAAGGACTTTTGAATTGTAGATCAAAAGTTGAGCAAAAAAAAAAAAACCTTCCATAACACGTCCAAACAGCCCGAAAAACTCACAACAGCTATCAGATCTTGGCCGTGAAAGCCTTCGGGAAAAAAGCCCAATAAATTATTTCCTCTTTCCATCTTTTTCAGGGCAACCACTACAATCCATTTTCCCACTTTGTTTAGCAAGTCCAAAAAAAAAAAAACAACCACCCTGAAAGTCCATGTAACCTTTTCATGCTTGATATGAGTGGAATAAATGGACTGAAATAGGGCATTTTCAATCAGAGAATTACAAAGAGTTTTTACTGTATAAATAAAAACCTGAGAAAAATAATAATATGGCTGTATTAGCGAGGCAGAATAGCACAAGCAGTTAGGAACTGTAATGAAAAATCTGAAAAAATAATATTAATCAGATTTCAAGGAAAGCAGATGCTGTAGAAAAATCTGAAAGCTTTTACACAAGTGCTCAAGTGGAAATTGATATACTGTACTAAAACAGAAAGTGCTGTTAAATAGTGCAGCTAGAATTCAAAGTTGGCAGTAAAGCAGAACTATTGGAGAATTTTGCCAGGGAGTGAGAAATAATGCAGAAGAGTGACTCATTTAATTCTGTGAAACAAACTTTGTTTTTGCCCTCTGAATACGAATCTGTACCTGTGGACATTATCATATGGCCAGTATAAATAACAAACAGATTGTATAATTGGAAGCAGAAGATGGAAAATATCTAGGTTCTAGACCAGGAGCAGATGGTGGTACAAACTAATGAACTGTTAACATGAAAAATCACCATAAAGCTGAAGAACTAAAACATCTCCACTGCCAAGATATACGTAATTTATATAAAATTTGTGAAGAAGTTAACGAGATTTGCACTGCTAAACTCAGATGATCCCAAACCAGAAGAATTGTAAACTGAAGCCATACACACACACATACAGTGGTACCTTGTATAAAGGAATTAATTTGTTCCAAATGAAATTCTGTTAAGCAAATTTTCCTTTATACAAATTTCCCATAGGAATGCATTGAAAACAGAGTAATCCCTATTGTGACAATTTTTATGTTGTACGGATTTGCCCCACAGACAATTCTGTTAAGCAAGTTTACCCTATCTCTGGAAGTTTTTATGTTGTACAGATTTTATGTTATACAAACTGTTTGTTATACGAGGGACCACTGTATAAGTATAATCAGGGGAAAATGCAGTGCCTGGCATATAGAAGAAGAAAACCAAACAATGAAACTTTTCCTTAAGAGAAGAAAAGAAGAAAACGTTTAAACCAAGAGTAGGGAAGCTGAAAGATCAAGAAGATAAAATATTAACACTAGATACTGAAGACCAATAACAGAAGATTCACAAGGATGACAGATTTTTCCAATAATTTTTTTTATGAGGAAAGTGTTATTTTAGAAAGGGAAGCGAAAGTTGATGTGATATTTGAGATACAGAAATACTTTTGACATACAGTATTTGAACAATGATAAATGTTTAAGCCAGATACAGAAAGAAGAGGTATTAGAGATCAAATATACATTGTCTCCTAGAATACACCAAAGAATTTCAGAGAAAAACTGGGTTAAGCTTTATGGACTGTAGTAAAGCCTGACTGCATAGATCATAAAAAGCTATGCATTTTTAAAAATGGCTATATAGCAAAATTTGACTGTCCTCATGCACATTTTATATTCTTTAAAAAGTGCTGTAGTTGGGAGAGAATACAGAGAACCCAAAGAATTTCCAAGAAGGATGACGAAGAAAGTGCAAAAAGAGGATTAAAGTTGAATATTAGGAAAACAAAAATCATCTTTAAAAGAGCAAAGCCATATACTGTCCCACAGCTTTCTATTAAATGATGCAGGCTACACATTGCCACCCTCCAGTGAGCTGGGAACCCATTTTAGGGACATTAGAAGGATAGAAGGCTGCAATACAGCAGTTTAACCACTGAGACATGAGTCTCTATTACTGCAAAACAATTGTGTAATGGCTAAAATCCTCTTCTTTAGCATAATAAGTACTTTAACATAGGAAGTCACAACTAGGGCAGTCCCACTGAACCAATGGAACAAAATATTACTCTTAATCTATGAACAGTGGGAGTGGGCTAGCCCAAACATCTTTCATCCAACTCAGTGGTGTGGAAAGCAAGTCCCTCTCAATGGAAGAGAAAACTGAAAAATCAGGGTTCCTAATCATATGGTGATAACTCAATGCTGATGCATCCCGAAATACTGTGAAAACCTGTTGTAACTACTACTCTTCAAAGATGCAGCCTGGTGGTAATAACAATAGGTTCCTGGTAGATTTATTCTCCGGACAAGCCTGCGTTGTCTGTCTGCAGGTTGTCTGCAAGACAATTATGCTGCAGTTTCAGTACCCAGCTTGGAACTTTTGATAGGCCTTGAACAACATTACTTACATTCTAACCCTCTGTTCTTTCTGAAAGCTGTTAGGTTTTCATTTCAGCAGGACACATTATGGAGAAGCAAGGGGACCTGACACGCCCTCCAGTTCAGCATTTCACACCTTTTTCTCCTGCTAATGCAACTCCTCCTTTTCCAGGTCTCTTGCTGCACTGAACAAAATTAAATAACACTCTTGGAAAATCAGTCTGAGCTGAGCACATGGTGGTGTCAGTCTGAATGTGAATGTGCATTAGGGACCAGTAAACGGAATAATGGTTCTACAATGAACTCATTTCTCCTGTTGCATTATCCTAAGGAAATCTTTGCTCTCAAATAGCCCAAGGGTCTTGAAGTAAACGGAAAAATAAATGCGTTTTTCTTCTCAGAGGGTATCCGCCCCCGCCCCACCCAAAAACAGCACTGGTTTCCTATGCAGATAATAGTTCCTCTGCTGGGAGTGTATAGGCATTCAATATGGCAATGGAGATCAAATGACATCTATAAAGATATGCAGGCTAGCATCTTGAAGGCACTTGGATGGCCCCCTCTCCCATTTATCCTTCTGCTCTGTCCTTTACCAACTCCAGAAATCTCACGAGCTTACGGCTGCAGCTGTAAAATGGATTTTCCAACAAGGAGCTTGAAGCTAAATAATAGTGGCTGCCATTTGGTAACAGCAGCTAGCCTTGACTATACATTGTCCAATGCACACTACAGTATTCACTACCTGCCATAAGCAGGTGACCTACAAGCAGGAACCAAGAAACAACAGTGTGTGGCTGAGGCCACTTACGACTACTGGGAGAGCCACTGACAGCTATCACTGCAGGTGAATAACAAGAATGAGGAACAGTTGCTCAAGGGTCAGCAAGCAAGCCAGTGAGGAGTGTGGTAGTGGGGACAAGGAACAAGAGATCTGCAGCTGCTCAAGTGAGGAGAAGACATGGCAGCACGACTAGCAGCTTTGGCATCTCCATTAGTGGTACAGAAGTAGCAATGCTGATTGGGACAATGGAGCATACTGGAACACAATACACACAGCATACATGCATGCTATGCACATGAGGAGCTCATGAAGATCATAGGCTGCATGCGTCCTCCACTCTATGGCTGCTTCCCCTTTAGAGTAGTGCAAGATGGACATTGGCAGATAAATGTAGAAAAGTCAGAGGAGGGCAACCAGAAAGATTAAGGGACTGGAACACTTTCCTACCATCTGAGGCTGCAACAGCTGGGCCTCTTCACTCTTGGAACGGCATCTAAGAGGTGACCTGACTGAAGTTTATAAAATCATACACGGTGTGGACAAAGTAGATAAGGGAAAGCTGTTTTCCCTATCACACAACACTAGAACTAGGGGGCACTCCATGAAACTTTTGGGTGCTGGATCTCAAACAAGTAAGAGAAAGTACTTTTTCACCCAGAGGATCACTGGTCTCTGGAACTCCCTGCCAGAAGAAGTGGTGACAGCTGTCAGCCTTGACAGCTTTAAGAAAGGATTGGACAAGTTCATGGAGAACAAGGAAATGGCTATCATTATGGATGCCTGAGGACAACCTCCAGGATGGAAAGATAGGCAGGATATCTCTCAATTGCACTTGCAGGGAATCATAAGCAGGTGAAGGCATCTTGAAGCAAATGGTGAGCCACTGTGTGAGACAGAATGCTGGACTGGATGGGCTGTGGTCTGTCCAGCAAGGCTGTTCTTATGTTCTTAAAGGAGAAATAGCAAAACACTTACTAACTGCTAACTTACTTATATTACCACCTCACAAGCCCTATCTCAGAACCTGAGATTAAATAAGGTGCCAATCATTATCATTGTTTACTGAACAATGCATGCAAGAAGGGACACTGAATATCAAATGGGGTCTTAATGGTTGTTTTCCGATGTGAAATGCCACATCATCAACTACTACTTGTGCCCAGAAAATAATCAGTCCTTTTCCATCTATAACTACAGTATATAAAAATTTGCCATGCAGCCCCCTTTCATGTCTGAAGATGTAGAGTTGTCCAAAAAAGCTCATTTTACAATACAGCTGTAAGTCTTTAAGGGGCCATATTTTATTGTCTTTATTTTTTTTTAATTTTTGGTTTTGGTTGATGAAACATTGATGTTTTTAAACAAAAAAGTTTGAATGCAATAGTTCTTAAAGACAGTGTTTCATGAAACAGTGCTTCAAGGACACAATGGGGTAACTGACACTGCAGCCCAATTTGGGTTGTCATGCAATCTCAATAAACCCTGCCAATTTCTTGCTTTCAGGTTATTATTATTTTCCTTTTTTAAAAAAATTCTATACAAGATCATGGGCTTTAGAGGAAGATACAATGGAACAACTTAAAAATGATGACACTGTACATCTTTGATAGGAATTTGATTCTGAATGCTATTCTACGTCTCTACAAATATAACAGCAGCACATCAGGGAGAATAGTTCTGAGCTATCCTCTCCTGGCACCTTAGTTTTGTTCTGTATTGTTTTTAACATGCAATAATACAGAGATGGTCACTTGATACAGGGAATGAATTCCATTCTGGAATGAATGCTGAAGCTCTAAACAGGTTGAAACTGTATGACATCTCTGAATGCCTAGCCTAGCTTATCTTCCAGTGGGGACTGGGTGACATATTGTCAAGCTGTCAAAATCTCTTATTAATTCATTTTCCATGTGCTGCCACCAGAATGTCATAATCTGCAATTATCCCACTGCCAATGACATTGGAATGTCCCAGAGGAGCTTTGTTCAGTGAGTGCAATGATGTAGTATTATGATCCCACCACTTCACCATCACAATGTGGAGATGGTATATACGCAGGCTTTTATACCTAACCTTATATGCTATTATCAATATGCCACACCCACCTCATTATCTATAACCTAATTGATTACTTGATTCATTTCTGGTAGCTGCTGGGAGTAGGGATAAAATAAAGGACAAATTTGGGCAGAAAGTAGCAAGCTTAGTAATCTTTGTTTTAAAAAACAGCACTTTGTGACTAGTCCTTTATGTTATTTTTTAAATAGCTAAGGAAGTTCAAATCCCACTCCATACACTAGCCAATTCCATTATCAAGATCCACCTCTATTAACCAGCCTGTACTCTGAAGGTTTCATATACAATCTTCATTCTGTCTTAAATCTGACTCTAACAATGCAGCAACTCTTCTGAACCTTGCCTGAACTCTTGAGTCAAGTCTAGCACCTACTTTTTAGACCTCTGTCAATATCTGCCAATTGGACTTCCTCTGCTTCTGATGGTGCCTGAAAAGCTGCATTCTCTTCCACAGTCCTTCTTCAATCCTAGCCCTGAGTGATTTTAGGTTTTTTGCTGCCTTTCTGGCCTAAAGGTTGCCTTGCAAGTTCCATGTGGCTCATTTTCAGTTCCAGTTCTTTGTCGACTTGACATGGCTGACTGATGGCTTATATAATTTCGTGTCAGATCTTCAACCTAGGTGGAGAGTTAGATGTATCCCAATATTCTATTCTTGTCTGAAATTTGGCATTAATAAACCTTCCTGAAATATTAAATAAAACTACTGTTAAACCTAAACTATTTGTATTGCTTGTCTTATAGAAGCCTGAAACCAGGCTTCCTGAACAAATCTCACAGGCAGTATCAGCCACCATACATGTAAACACATTAGTGAAATAGTGTTCTTGCCCAGTACTGCTATGAAACCTTTGATGTGTAAGGCAGTAGTATTCTTAGGTTTGTTGGTTTTATTTTTAATAGGCCTCCATAGAAACTGGTTTGGTTGAAATATGTGTTATAGTAGGTATACTCTTGATTCCCCCCCGCTTGCGTGTACAGTGGACCCTCGTATAACAAGCTGTTTGTTTGATAGAAAATCTGCTTAAAGGAAACAATTTCCGGAGATAGAGGGGAATCGCTTAACAGATTTGCCTACGGCGCAAATGCGTACAACAGAAAAACAGTCACAATTAGGGATTAATCTGTTTTCAATGCATTCCTATGGGAAATTTGTACAAAGGAAAATTTGCTTAACAGAATTTCATTTCGAACGAATTAATTCCTTTATACAAGGTACCACTGTACTTATAATTTAGGCCAGCACAGGGACAGGTTTCTTTTAGCATAACAGTAACTATATGCCCTACTCAGGTGTTGTTTCCCTGGTGCCCCTCAACGTAAAAGTAGTTGAGCACCTAGCTCCTCTTTGTGTGTCACCTGTCTTCTTCATGTGGAAAATGACTGGTCTGCAGAAGACAGCCTGCTACCTGCTTATAGGCCATGTACATAAGCAAGCATCCTGAAGTTTAGGATGTGGAATCTCCCACTTGTAGAATCTAAGCATGGTAAGAAGGTTTATAGTGACTGACACAGGTTTGCATGTGGAAAACAATGACACAGAGGGGAGTGGTTTGTGCTTCTATGTTCATCCTACTGGAGAGTTATCAGATGACACCAAGCTCGACAATTAAGTAATGCATAAAAAGGTGACGTGAGATGTAGCAAATAATAGCAGGGTGACTGTAAGGAGCCTTGTGGAAAATGTATTCATACTACATACAGGTACAAAGATTTGAGTTTGGGGACTATGCTCCCCCCCCAACTCCCCTGCAAATTCCTCCGTCAGCAGGTGGACTAAAAATAAAGTGATGCTTTAAACAGGCTGACTCCAGTTTCAAATGTTCCCTGGCAGGGAAAACATCTATGGCATTGGAGAAAATAGTATATTAAAATAGAGCATAATTTTGTTCATGCATTTCATGGCTTTCTGAAAATAATGGTGGATTAAGAACTAGCTGACCAACATTTGGCAATGGAAACAATGGACAAATAAGGAAGATGATGATCAGGCTTGCCCACAGTAACATGGCACTAAGTTACTCCTCAAAAGAGGTGGGCAATGTCTGAGAAGCTGCCTACATTGCTTTGTCCCCTGAAGCTGTGTGTTAATAAAAAGAAACTATGCATATGATTAAACATTTTACTTAAGCATTTGGCACTACAACTGATAATTACCATGCACAACAGTTTGAAAAAGACTTATTATGCTTGTTTATGTAGGATAACTCTTGGCATAATAATAAACTATCATTACTAAAAATGTACTTAATGTCTGAGCGTACCTTTATGTAATCACAAGACTCAAATTAATCACATGGGAAATTTAAAATGAGTGACTTTAATCTTTGTAAATTAAATACTTATCTGAAGAGCTTTCAGACTTGGGGCACATTTACAAGGATCTTCTGTCCTCATGCTTTGCTGTCTGCCCTTCTTTTCTCTTCCCTAAACTGCCTAGGGTCATATTCACACTGGTAGGAGTACACTGTTTTCCAGATGGCAGTTAAACAACCTAGATGACAGGATATTCCAAAACAGATGGATTGTGTTATAGGTTGTCCTCTCGGTTCAGGCCTTGAGGTATTAGAGCAACTAGTATGTAAATCCAGATATTTTCATTCTTTTCTAATATGTCTGTGAAGATTCTCAGTCATCCAGGTGAAGTACTGTATATACTCGAATATAAGCCTAGTTTTTCAGCCCTAATTTTGGGCTGAAAAAAGGGGCCCTCGGCTTATATTCGGGTCAATACTTTTAGCCACTGAGGCAAGTCATCTGTGGCTAAAAGTCATTTTAATGGCATGCCGCTTCTCATGACCCCTCTCTGCATCACAGGGGAGCGGCACACAATGTTTAAAATGACTTTTAGCCACTGACCCAAGCATCAGTGGCTAAAAGTTATTTTAAACATCACACACCACTCCCCCAGCTCACAAAGGAAGAGCTGCTAGGTCCTGCTGCATTTCCCACCCTAGACATATACTCGAATCAATACGTTTCCCCAGTTTTGGGGGGTTAAATTAGGAGCCTCGACTTATACTCGGGTCGACTTATACTCGAGTATATACGGTATTCAAAAATACCTCACACTTCCCCCACCAAGGCCATAGCTAAAGACCCATACTTTGTGGGTTTCAGCACCTTAGGCCATTGTTCACTTAAAGGCCTATTGACACTATTGTCTACCTAATGAGCCTATTCAGGCCATTGTTTATCTTATTAGCCTATTTCAGACCAGGGTGATATGAGGTCAAAGTGAACTATAAAATGGAGGACTCACAACTAGCTTTCCTCAGACTGACAAAGCTGTTTGGATGAGGAGTGAAACATTTCGATCTCACAAGAAAAGAAGTCCAGTTGCCATGACTCAACTTCCAGATTCTTTTCTAATGTGTGTGCATTTGATGGTCTCTCTATTCCACTCTAAGACAAATCTGAAAGGCTTTGATGTTCAGTTTATATGAACTACAGAATTAGGGGAGTGGTGATTTTGGGAGGTACCCTCTAATAGACCCGACTATCATGCTTTGCAGTTGTATCCACCTTGGCGTGCTCCTCCTTCTTTCTTAATAGCTGTTGCTGTGAAGAAAATATATGTCAGGAGTTGAACTAATTTCCCAGTATCAGCTTACAAGCTGCTGTGCTGTCTCGGGAACATCGAAGGGAGGAGGTGTGAATGCAAAGGGGTAGCCCCCCCCCCCACAGATAAGCAGTTTGTTGCCAGATCAAAGACATCCCAAATTTTCTTCAATGCCTGGAAGCGTCGCGAAGCATCTATGACTAGAAAGTTTTACTCCTTTAGAAAAGGGATCCTACCCATATAAAAGCCCGACACTCAGATCAAAGGGGGGAGAGATGTAGTTTACGACTGGGAATCCCGCTGGCCGGAGGGCAAGGAAAGATGTGTCCTTACCATCGGAAACGTTCTTACTTCCAAGTAAGTAGATAGACTAGACTAGACTTTCTTATTTTTCTGAGAATTGCAATATCTTACGATTTCAATAGCTTACTCTTTTTCTTTTCTCACCTGTGGAAAAGATGCAATATTTCATGTTGATGTTGAGAATCCATTTTTACTTGTAACTTGAAGCTGTACCTTACAAGGTCATTGCAAGGTCTCTTGCAATGCTCAACACCACTGTGCATTTTGATATTGGTTTGGAAGCATTTGCTTGAGCTTTATTCCTTTTTATGTTTTCTTAATAAAACTACAGTTTTTATATCTTAACCAGAGTGTGATTCTTGTGCCTGTGGGAGTGGTCTTGCTAAAATCTGTGCCTACGATTGGCAGCTACTGGACTTCTTTGTGAGCACAATTTGTTTTCCTTTTGTACAGAAACAGCTCTTCAACTGTTTCTGGGTCCTCCAAGCTGCAGGGGAAGGAAGGACTGACAGGGTGCTTAATCCCTTGATGCACAGTGTTGGGTTTGCTCACGCCCGACTAGCCAGTTGTGGGCCATATGCCTTGTGGAACCTTCCTGAATATCCCTGAGGCACATGGAAGCCCTCGAACTTGGGTTTTTGGTGGTGGCAGGTCTTCACGTGTCATCATAAGCGGTGACAACCTATTATTGGTAAAATCTACCAGAATGTAACACATTCCTAATCCTCAGCCAAATCCTAAATTTAGAGTTAATTTTCTTGCTTCATTGAGATTTAAAATATATGCAGAAGCTACTCAACTCCCCTCCCCAGTAAAGTGGAGTCTAAAAACATTGGCTTGGGGATACAGTAATTATGGGGAATGTAAGATAGTTTGGGGAATGTAGTTTTGGAATTCACCATGCTCCAGGAAAGTTGAGCTTTGAAAGCCTGAATTAATATGCTTAACACTGTCCATCCTCGTGACTGGTGGCTGCTAACCATCACATCTATATGTCTATATGTGAATTAGCAAATCAGGAACTATTGGAGAGTTCAGTGCTTTATGTCTTGAATCAGGAATTTGATTCCTCACTGTGCTTCCTCGACAGGGGCTGGACTCAATGAACCATGGGGTTCCTTCCAGCTCTGCAATTCTAAGACAATGATTACTATAATTATTCAAAAAGACCAGGAACAGTCAACCAAAATTATAAAAATATTGACTGGTATTATATAAAGATACAAGCTTTAACCAAAAACCTATGTATCTGTTAAATACAGCAGTATGCATGCTGTTCCTAATGGTACTTTTTTGGTAGCTCTGATTTTATTATTTCTGAGATCTGCAACTGCTTGTATTATTTATTTTATTTATTTGTTTATTTTTATATTTCTACATTGCAACCGATTTTCCCAATTGGAACTCTGGGTGGTTTACATAGAAAACAACACATATGCAATTAAAACCAACATAATAAACCAATATCAAACCAATAATCTAACAAAGAAAACAAATAAATAACCTGGCAAGAGGCAACCCCCCCCCAACTAATGAGGAAAGCATCAAATTGAGGGAACACAGAACATTAGTGATCACCAAATGCTTATTTGAAGAGCCAGGTTTTTACCACTTTTAAAAAGACTGCTAGGGATGGAGCTTGGTGAACTTCGCTAGGCAATTTGTTTCATGTAGCCAGGCCAGCCACCGAGAAGGTCCAATTGCATGTAGCAACCTTACGGGCCTCCTTAGGGGTGGCCACCCAGAGTGAGACTGCCATCGAAGCTCTGGTGGGCTGGGCCAGCACTGATGTTTGGGAGATCCGTTCTGCCAGATATTGAGGTCCCAGCTTGCTGGGGGGGCAATGTGTAGCCTGCACACTGTAATTAACATTGTAAACCGCCCAGAGACCACTTGTAGTGGTATGGGGCGGTATATAAGCAGAACACTTTGCTTTTTGCTTTGAGGTCCCAAGCTATGGTGGGTTTATCAAATCTGCCCATACCAATCTGACTGCCGCATTCTGCACTCGTTGCAATCGCCGAACAAGGGTCAAGGGAAGCCCCACGTAAAGAGTGTTGCAATAATTTATCCTCAATATAACCAGCACCAGCACAATCATCCACAAGGAGTCCCCCTCAAGGTATGGGTGAATCTGGGCAATAAGTCTAAGGTGGTAAAAGGCTGACTTGGACACAACTGCCACTGGTACTCCTAATTAGACAATTTGACATTGTTTCCAAATCCCCAGTAATTATGGGGACCACTGAAATACTTTTCATCCACAAGTGAGATGTTTTGACTGCCAGGTCTCTGTATTTTGTTAGTTTTTCCAATTCTTTGGCTTCAACTTTGGCATCCCCTAGAAATGCAGTGTTCAAAGTGTTTACTCTTATCTGCAGATTTCGCTATCTGTTTGGGGGGGGGGAAACAATCTCCCGCTAATACAGAGGTCCTACTGTATTTCTAAAGAAAACACAAATAATAGTCACAAAATTTCTTAACTGGTGCTTGTGTTGAAGCACCACAATTCCACACAATTTTTTTCAAGAAAGAAAGCCAGTTAGTTTTGTTCTTTGGCTCTAGACAGAAGATTATAGAAGATCTCCTACATAGCAATGCATCAATTTCCCTTTTTTCCTCATCCACATAGTCTGCGTATATGTATACAGTACAGAAGATCTACCAAGTTCAAAATAAATGGCTAGTTTAACTGCAGCACTGTTACGCATTAACTGATCATCATGAAAAAAAAATAATTATGACATGCTCACATCATCTCCCTTTGTAATTCTATATCAAAAGTTGTTTGGATAACTGTTAATAAGTCCTGCAAAACCACCTTTTCGGACATGACTGCTGGGCATACCACAGTGCAATTCAAGAAATCCCTCTAGAAAGCACATATTAAGAGGTGCCAATGATACAATTATTAAAGCTGATTTTTAAATCTATTTAGAAGCAAGGAGTCCATCTTACTAATGTACCAAAATTTCAAGCAGCAGGGTGTTCAAGATCATGTATCCTGGATATAAAATCCCAATATAAATCAAGGGAAGAACTGCAGATAAATTATTAAAACTGGACATATTTAAGCTACAGAACGTGCAGGTCTAAAATACATGAAAGGCTCAAACAAGGTTGAAGACAGAAAGAATGATACTGCAGATGGAAAGCTGCAAGAGTTGCTGCCTCACAGATGCAAATACTGAAGGATACATTTCTCCAGCATAAGCATGGAAGACCTCATAAAGGAATAACAGCAGCATTTTTTGTCAAAGTACTTTAGAAAGAAGCATCCTGTACAAATTAACCTTTAATTACAACAGTAAGAAATCAATCAGTATTCAAAAAGGAAGTGTTTGTTCTCTGAAGGCAAAGGGCCTGAAAAGTGGCTCCCAGGGAGCCAGATATTCAACCATGGTTATAAAAATGCAAGTGTGAGCTGAGAAGTTCCCTCATCACACTTGCAAGACTGTTTCTGATAAGCAGCTCTGGATGAGTCATCCACAAGCTTCTAAAATAATATGTGCATTTACTGATAATTTAAAATATGTTGTCTGTTTCAGTCATGTGTTGCCAGGTCAATCCTGTCTTACAGTGCCACTTCTCAGGATTTTCCAGTTAGAGACTACCCAGCGGTGGCTTACTGTGCCCTTCTTCTGGCGGCAACCTAAGACTATGCAGCTTGATTTATAAGAAAACTCTTAGCAGATAAAACCAAGGAGGATGGACACTTTAACTCAGAATTTGGAAATTAAACAGTTTACAACCTCTGTTCTGTGCTATCACCGGTCAAAATCCCAGTAATACCAGGACTCACATAATTCATCAGTACTGATAACTGTCTCTGGCTCTTTTGTGAACACATGCAATGTCACATGCCCCACAGTGATTAGCTAGACGCAACAAGAACTTAGTCTAATGGCTCAATTAATCCTTTCATGGTACTGTGTACACAATTTATACATCATCTTAATTCAACTGGTTTTATAACTGCAGCTTTAGCTAAGTTTCTGTGCAAATATCACAACTGTAGAACCTTGGAATGAAAAGCTCCTGCATCTGTTCAGTATGTTGAGTGTAGTCATGAAATATTTTCTCAGTGTGTGTTGCTTGGTCTAAAACAGATGACAGCACTGCCATCAACCAGCAGAAGCTTGATTCCACTCCTTTCCTGTTCTCAGCACCATTAGTAGGGCCATTTACCATACAGCCTTTCCTTGTATCACAAACCTACTTCCATAACATGCAGACAATAGCCCTGCTGAGATATGCAGAACAGTACAAATCTGGAAGTTGAGTCATGGCAACTGGACTTCTTTTTCTTGAGAGATTGAAACGTGTCTCTGCACATCCAAACAGCTTCGTCAGTCTGAAGAAAGCTAGTTGTGAGTCCTCCATTTTATAGTTCACTTTGACCTCTTGTCACCCTGGTCTGAAATAGGCTCATAAGATGAACAACAGCCTGAACAGGCTCGTTAGGTAGAAAAGACTCAATAGTCTTTAGGTGAACCATGGCCTAAGGTGCTGAAACCCATAAAGTATGGGCCATTAGCTATGGTCTTGGTGGTGAAGGCATGAAGTATTTTTGATTTGTCTGGGTATTGTTGAAATCACAGCCTGATAAGTGGCAAATACACTGTGCCTGAGGCCCCCCACCTCTGTTGAGAGAGGGGTTTTCAATGCTCACATGAATGGCTTCCCTGACCCTTCTCTCAAACCACCTATATTCTCTGTCTAATATCTGTACATCCTCATCTTTGAATGAGTGCCTGCTGTCCTTCAAGTGGAGGTGTATTGCTGATTCTGGTCCTGAGCTGTTGCCCCTCCTATCAGATCCGACAGTGGCCTGGGAGTAGAAGTTTACAGGAAAACCACCCAGACCAATCAGTACTTATTGTTTGACTGCCAACATCCATTACAACACAAATTAGGAGTCATCAGGACCCTAAGCCATAGAGCAGAGAGCATCCCCACCTCCACAGAAGCCAAGAAGAAGGAAGACAGGCACCTGAAGACAGCATTTAAGGCCTGTGGATATCCAAAGTGGGCCTTCAATAAATCAGTGTGCCAACCCAGAAAAACAAGGGATCAGTCTGAGACCCTGACCCGACGGAAGAACCTGATCATTCCCTACATGGCTGGAGTGTCTGAGAAGCTTAAAAGGATTATTGGCAAACACCACATCCGTGTTTATTTAAAACCCGCAAACATACTACGGCAGAGTCTTGTCCACCCAAAGGACCCGATACCAAAACACAAAAAGACCAATACAGTATATGCAGTCCAATGCAGTTAGGAGTGTGCAGACCTCTATATTGGAGAAACTAAACAACCATTAAACAGAAGGATGGCCCAACATAGGAGGGGCAACAGCTCAGGACCAGAATCAGCAGTACACCTCCACTTGAAGTACAAAGGGCACTCATTCAAAGATGAGGATGTACACATATTAGACAGAGAAGATAGGTGGTTCGAGAGAGGGGTCAGGGAAGCCATTCAAGTAGCCTATGCCAGTAGTGGCAAACCTTCAGCACTCCAGATGTTTTGGACTACTACTCCCCCAGTCCTTTGTAATTGGCAGCACAGACTTAGAATTCTGGGAGTTGTGGTCCAAAACATCTGGAGTGCCGAAAGTTCACCACCACTGGCCTATACCAACCTGCTGCAAAAAGCCACTCTAAGCAAGTCCTAAGTTTCTACTGGCACATGTGACTTGGTTTTGCTTCTTCCTGAGAAACCTAACACAAGGAGACACTTCATTTAACCACTACAATCACACTTGTATTCAAACAGTGCTACTTTTTCTGTGGCTAACCAAATGCCAAAAAGTGCCCTTGAAAGGTGTATTTAGGGAGCATTCCAATGTGTAAAACCCAGAGCAGAAAACAAGAAATCTAGTGGAATTCAACAGGCTGTTTGAATAAGCCTGGCTGTCAGGACCCCTCTCTCCCATTCGTCATGGCAAAGCTGTCTGGCCACCGAGCTTCCCTGAAAAACCTGTCAGATGCCGCTGAGGAGAGCAAGCAGTGAGTCACTCACCCACACACTACTTCTAACCTTATGTATCAACACCACTCCCCGGAGAGCTCTCCTCACACAATGAGCCTCATCATGAAGCTACTCAGCTGGAAGGTGATGAAAAGGCTGCAGCTCAAGTGGTGCACAGCTTAAACATATTTGACACCGGGAGCAAACAACACCTCTGACAAAACAGTTCTACTGGTAAGACGTCAAATTCAACAAAAAAGAACAACAGTTCCAGCCTTTGTATGGAAGTTAATGGGCAAGAGCACTAGTAACAAGACATTCTTCCGATATAAAGTAGCATGTCTGACAGAGCCCTGTGAGGCAGTGGTTAAACTACTGTATTGCAGCTGTAACTATGCCCACAACTTGGGGTTCAATACCAGGTAGCCGGCTCAAGGTTAACTCAGCTTTCTATCCTTCCACTTTGGATCCTTTCCCAAGGAGAATGATGGGGTATAAATATTCAAAATAAAATAAATAAATAAATAAATAAAATGAGTGCCCAACTCGCTGGGATGAAACAATGTGTCACCTACATAATTAAACTGTGATCTGTAAGTAGTAGTACATGAAGACAGAAAGCTGGAAATGGTAGCTCATCTCAGGGCAAATGGCATTTTTAGCAGGGCAGCTGTGAAAAACGTTTGGCAACTATTAGCAGTCAAAACAAGGATGCAGCCCATTCCCCAATGTACAGAGGAGGTCTTATAAGGGGAGAAGGAGTAATAAAGCAGAGAACCCACAGCTGCAAATGAACACACAAATTCCTAAAAAGAGTATAAGCAGATAAAAATTACAAGCTGTCAAGTCAATTCTGACTTGTGGAGACCCTTTTTCAGGGTTTTCCAGTGACATTTAAGAAATCCCTGACATGTGTGGCTGATTATTTTCTCCTACAAAAGATGGAGGAAGGATCTAGAGTAGTGGCAATCATTGACTTGAGTCTAACCACAAGAGATGAGCTGGTAGATGAAGTGACTTAATCAGTGGAAAAGAAAAGCTAGAGGTGCTCAATTCTTTAGCTCAACTAGACTAGATGGCCTTATAGGAGGACCCTTCCAACTTCATCTTCCTAATATATCATGTTTTTCCATCTATAACAGGTGCCTATGTATAAGATGATCCCGATGTCTCCAACCCAAAATTACAGTTCTGCAACTGTGCGATTCTCTCCTTTTCTTCCTTCCATGTACAAGACAACCCTCACTTTTAAATCTAACAATTTTAGACAAAAATATGGTCTTATACAAGGAAAATACTGTGTAGATTAGAAAGATGTTGTTGGCAAATGGATTTGCCAACAACATCTTTGTTCAAGAACACAGACTGTTTCAAGACTCAAAATTTAGCTCTTTATGAATTCAAACAGTTAATCAATGAATTCAGTATTTCCTTGGTCTAATTCTAAAACCATAGTACAGTGGACCCTTGTATAACAAACAGTTTGTATAACATAAAATTTGTACAACGTAAAATATCCCAGAGATAGGGGAAATTTGCTTACCAGAATCGTCTATGGGGCAAATCCGTAAAACATAAAAATGGGATTACTCCATTTTCAATGCATTCCTATGGGAAATTTGTATAAAGGAAAATTTGCTTAACATAATTTCATTTGGAATGAATTAATTCCTTTATACAAGGTACCACTGTATCTAAACCATGAAAAGGGCAAAGACATGTGCTGGCTTGCAGCTGCTGAACTCAACTGCAGGATGTCAGAGACCTGAAATTACAGCTGCGGGCATCACATGAATATTTTAACCTTTAAATTTACCCTAAGGCAAAACAATGGTACAGTGGACTTGGCAGTACTTTCTTTTGCCTCCAGTGCAATT
Organism: Phrynocephalus versicolor; assembly: GCA_023846285.1. Taxonomy (NCBI): domain Eukaryota; kingdom Metazoa; phylum Chordata; class Lepidosauria; order Squamata; family Agamidae; genus Phrynocephalus; species Phrynocephalus versicolor. The sequence goes on from JAHTLZ010000015.1 coordinate 15,566,729, forward strand.
TAAAAAGCAAAGGACCAATAAGTCAGAGGTTGAAAAGTCTTAAGCAAAAGACCAATAATGCAAAGGTTGAAAAGCCTTTTCAGAATCCTTCAAAGAAAGATCCTAGGGATGACAGTGATAGACATTGTGCTAGAGAGGATGTACTTATCCCCTAGAATGATTATCAGTACTAGAGGATTAAGTACTACAATTTCAATGTACGCTTGGGAGGAAAGTACCCGTAGGTTTTTGAACACAGCCTGAGATTCTTCCACAAAGAACACCTCAATTTACTTTTCTGGACAGGGGATAGCACTCAGGCAACACGTAGCTAATTAGACTTGACTATATCCAATTATTATGAAGTCAAGAAAATCAGCCTTCAGATAATACTAATATTATTTTCAAAGAATGAGCACACTGTCCCATTTACATTTAATTTACTCTAGTACTTGTATTTATATACTCTTGGTCGACATCCTCTTGTGGAACCATATAATCATCATTAATGCTGGTGACGTCATTGGACATTCTTTAATCTTTAATTTAAAGTTTACTATCCCTCTCTAGGCTCTCTAGGGATTCCTTTTGAGATGGGGAAGCTTTTAGGAGTCTTTGGTGGGAGAAGCCTTTAATATCTGGTACTCACCAAAGGCAGTCTTGATGTTGGCAGTGGGATCACTAGCAAAAATTGTTGCATATTAACGATTGCCTAGCTGCCTAGATGCCCTAAGCACATCCGATCTCGCCTGTTTTCGGAAGCTAAGCAGGGTCGGCCCTGGTCAGTACTTGGATGGGAGACCACCAGGGAATACCAGGTGGGTAGGCGCCTGGAGTAGGAACTGGCAAACCGTTCCAGTATTCCTGCCAAGAAAACTCCATGGACATGGGGTTACGAAGGGTCAGTAATGACTATAACGACACAACACACACAACGATTGCCTACTCTCACAATCCTAGGGCTCCCAGGACCTCTCTAGCCGTTCTTTTTTTTCCACACTGTCCACCACACCATTTTCCTCAACAAAATTGTCTTTTTTGGTCTAGTTCTGGATTTTTATTAAATGGTCAAGGTAGGATGGCCTCATTCTACTCATTTTTGGTCTAGCAAGAGTTCAGATTTGACTTGATTAAGTATTCACTTTTTTGCCTTTCTGCTGGTCTGCATTACAAATGAATTTATTGACCCTTCCCTATCATAAGAAGAGCCATGCTGGATCAAGCTAAGGGCCCATCTAGTCCAGCTTCCTGTATCTCACAGTGGCCCCACCAAATGTGTCTGGGAGCACTCGAGATATTAGATATATGTCTCCTGATACCACTCCCCTGCATCTGGCTCTTGAAGTACTCTGGCTTTAAGCCTGGAGATTACACATTTTACATCATGGTTTGTAACTTGTGATGGACTTCTCCTCCAGGAATCTGTCCAATCCACTTTTGAAGGTATCCAGGCCAGATACCATCACCACATCCTGGCAGGGAGTTCCACAGACTATCAACACGCTGGGAAAAACAAAATTCTTTTGTCTGTTCTCACTCTCCCAACCCTCAATTTCAGTGTATGTCCCCTAGTTCTGGTATTTTGTGAGAGGGAGAAGAGTGTTCCTCTATTCACTTTACTCATGTCCTGCATTATTTTGTACGTCTCAATCATATCCCCCCTCAGGTGCCTTTTTTCCAGACTAAAGAGCCCCAAATGTTTTAGCCTTTCCTCTTAAGAGAGGTCCCCTGCCCAGTAATCATTTTAGTCACTCTCTTCTGCACCTTTTCCAGTTCCACTATGTCTTTTTTGAGATGTGGTGATCAGAATTGTACACAATACCCCAGGTGTGGCCTTACGTTTTGTACAATGGCATTATAATATTAGCTGGTTTTTACACCTTCATTGAGCTGCCCACCAGCACACCAAGATCTCTTTCCTGATCCGTCACGGAGAGCTCAGAGCCCATGAGCTGACAGATAAAGTTTTGATTTTCTTTGTCCCAATATGCATTACTTTACATTTTCCTACATTGAAACACATTTGCCATTTCGTAACCCATTCCCCCAGTTTGGAGATATCCTTCTGGAGCTCTTCACAATCTTCTCTGGTTTTTACCACATGCAAAATCACATCTTACTCAGACACAAAGCAAGTATTTGGACTGATTTCCAACCAGTTTTCTGGCTATCTATTGCTTGGAGCCACCAAGTGATAAAAATGCCAAGAAGAAATGGTAGTGAGCAAAATGGTATCCTGTAGACCAATGATGGCGAACCTTTTAGAGACCAAGTGACCAAACTGTGATTCAAAACCCACTAATTTTTCGCGAAAGGGCCAATACAGCAATTTAACCTGAATACAGATGGCTGTGAAGAGGATATGTCAGGTGCCCACAGAAAGGGCTCCAAGTACCACCTCTGGCACCCGTGCCATAGGTGCGCCAACACTGCTGTAGACCATCTTCACTGCTCGTGAGTGCTGTCAACATCAAAGCTACCCTTTGCTATGTAAGTTTGGCATCCTTTATCCTGCTGGCAACACAGGCATGATATTGTACAGCAATATTGGGTCATTTCCTGGAATTTGGATTTGAATTGTAGACACAGAAGGACAATTTCCCACATTAATAAATTGGAATAAACTATATATGTATCCACAACTGCATCACAAGTACATGGTGAATATAAGTAATTAACATAAAGCAGAGTGCAGGGAGCAATCAAAGTACTATAAAAGTCAATGAAAAACATAAAAGTTCCATTGGCTTTAAAAGAGCTAAATTACAACCTTATTTATGGATGGTATCAAAAGAAATGGGGGTGAGATGGAAGAACTGTAACGCCTTGGCTGAAGATAAAAAAGGAAGAGATTACTGAGCTTGAGAGGACAAGAGGTCTTGGCTCTCTAACAAGCAAAGCAGACTTAATTTAAAAAGATGAAGGGCAATGTGGCAAATATAGGTCAGCTTATTTGTACTCTGATCCAATGAGTGGCAAGTATGAATAAATGCACATAATGGCTCAGGACCTCATGCATTATAAAATTTATTTATTTATTTATTTTAGAAGGAACTCCGGGCGGTATATCACAGTTCTCTGAGACACACAATTTTCTGTTTAATGTCTTTCGACTGACCAAGATGTCACACTAAACATGTACCTGCCGTCAAAAATTACACCTTTATATTAACTGCCTTCTCTTGTATCCTAACGTGACATCATGAAATTCTGCATTCCTTCATACTGTGCCAAAGCTGCTGGCAATGTTAGACAGTGCCAGAACAATCTAAAATATTTTAATATCAGGATATACGGAAAAGTATATTCTAATACATTCTAATACTTCCAGAACATTTCACTTCACTCTCTAGAATTGCAGGTTATTCATCATAGGTTTCTTCACCTGCAGTTCTAGAAAATGAAACAAAAGCTTATCTGTGCATCCTAAGTTGAACTTGATTGCGATTGTCCGCAAAATGCAATAATGTCTGAACTAGGGGACAAGATAGGCGAACAAAGTATTCCATATTGGCTTCGAGACAGTACCACCTTTGGTGAAATCACCTGACTAGGACTTATGATCCATCTATTTTCACTCCCAAACATCACCTACGCTGGGAAGAGGATAAAAGTAGTATGATATAGGTCCATCATCTAGGAGTGGATGGCCATGTCCCTTCCTTCCAGAACCCTTTAAAGACATCTGTGGAGAATATTCACTCCTTGAGATGTTTTGGCCTAGACTAAGCCTCAGTTGGTCCCATTTAACAAGGCCAGTGTGTGTGTGTGGGGGGGGGGTTGTATAGCACTCTTCTTAGTTAACCATGGAACTTCAATGAAACAAATACAAAAAACAAGCATGATAAAACATTTGCCTTTATTTTCATAATATGGACTGGGTTTCTATCAAAGAAACCACATTGACTGAGAATCAGTATGTTATGAGAAGAAGATAAGCAAGTCGCACATATAGATATCCAAGTGATAAAAGAAACTGCACTGTACTGCTGTTTTCATTTTGGAAACAGGAAAGCTTTCACTAAGGCTTTGGAAAGGGCTTGATATTGGTCAAGGAAAGAAGGAAGGAAAGAAAGAAGGAAGGAAGGAAGATTACTCTTGGCAAATAAGTGGCTCCTGCTAGAAGTTGAATGTTAGGCTAGATGTACTTTTCATCTGAGCCAGAAAAAAGCTAGTTTCATGTCCGATCAATGTAGCAAAAAAAGGAAAAAAAGATTATTAATAATGACACAGATAAGGCATACAGCGAGTACACAAAACAGAAAACACAGCAAACAGAAAACAAACACAATATACTTTAATTGCAATAATGGTTCCAGGAATACACATTGCCCCTGCTAGCAAGCTGGGTACTCATCTTGCCACCTCAGAAGGATGGAAGGCTAAGGGAATTGAACCCCAGTTTGTGTGCAGAGTTTTAGCTGCAGTACAGCATATTAAGCACTGTGCCATGAGTACCTTTCAATCTCCCCAAGGATGCAGCTGGATATGACAGCGATGAGGCATAAATCTAGTCCTACTGATCACCGATGTGGACTGTAATGGGGAGAATTAAGAAAGAACACTGGTTGCAAAAACAACCTTCTTCACTTGAGTATTTTTGCAGAGCTGCTTTTCCTCCTGCTAGTAAGAGTCACTTTCCTAGTGGCCTCTGAGCCCCACTAGGAAAGGCAGGGGATGCAGGTGTTCAGATCCTTCTTTGAAGCACTTCTCTTGCACTTTAAATCCTACCCTCCTTTGCACTGGATTAAATAACAAACTTAGGCTGTTACTACATGTTTAAATACCATGGGATTTGCAGCAGTAAGAGTAAGGGTTAAATTAAATTATACAGTAATACCTCGGAGTGCCCCGGTCTACGAGGGTTTTTGTTCCAGTTTATGAGCTCATGTTGCAAAATGAGCACCAGAGAACTAAGTGGTCCCTTTGCCTGCCATGGCTGCACCCCCCTTCTCACTGCCACATGGACATGGCTGCTGCTACTGCACCCGGGCAGGGTGGCATTGCTGCTGTTGCGGCACCCAGGCATTCCCTTCCTTGCCACCGCGGGCACTTTGTCACGGCAATGGGGTGACAGCGAAGGCGAGGCATGCGGCCACGGAATGAACTAGGTAAGTTTTAATTATTTCTTATGGGAGTTTAAAAATTTATTTATGTATACAGTGGTACCTCGGTTTAAGTAATTAACCGGCAATTCATTCTCCAAGCCGTTTTGTATTGCAAAAAATTCTTAAACCAAAATGCGGTTTCCCATAGGAATGTATTGAAAACCGATTACTGTAATCTGTTCCGGAGGTGAGAAAAATAGGGAAACCAAGGCATTCCACTTAAAATTTTCTTAAACTGCAAACCATTCCGGTTCACAGAAAAGCATTTCAGAGTCCTCCGACATGCCTAGAAAGGCCCTTGGAGGCCCCAAAAGTGCTTTCAAGAGATCCGGAAGTCACTTACAGTTTTCCGGAATTCACTTCTGTGCGCGGGGAAGCCCTTTTGGAGCTTCCAACGGGCTCGGAAAGGCCCTCGCAGGCCTGTTCAGGGCAGTGCCAAGCTGGGGGTAAGTACAAGAGCCCTCAGCTAGGCCCCCCCGGGCCCAACCTGACCTGCATCCACATATCATGGAGTTTCAATTATCACAGGTCAGGTCGGGTGCCTAATGCCAGTGATAGCCGGGAGGTTACTTTATTTTGGTTTGTGAGCATGCTTCTGGAATGGATTATAGTCGTAAACCAAGGTACTACCGTACAACACAAAGGCCCATTTGAATCAGTACAGCCCTTTTTGCATCTCAACATTTTTTCATCTTCTGCCACTGGGGGTTCTTCATTTTTGAAGCTGGAATGATGTAAATTGATTTTCTCCATGTGATCATTCATTCTTTTAAAGATGCAAGGGGGGTGGGGAAATCTACAAGTTGGAGTGTGATGTTCTGGACTGCTCACAGAGGGTCAGATTCAGGGACCACATGTCGTCAGCCCTCACTCTCAACATGGGCACTCCACAGGGCTGTGTACTGAGCCCACTACTGTTCAGTATTTACACCTCTGACTGCACTCACACTAATCTTGAAAATAAAATAATCAAGTTTGCCGATGACACAACAGTAGTGGGACTCATCTCTGGTGGAGTTGCGTCCGCCTACCGAGAGGAGGTGCATCGGCTGCTACGGTGGTGCAGAACTAACAATCTGATAATAAATATCAATAAGACCAAACAGCTTATAGTGGACTACCGAAAAAGGAAACCAGACACTCAGCCCTTGATGGAGTTTGTGTAGAGCGGGTGATGGACAGTAGGTTCTTAGGAGTCATTCTACAGGAGGATTTGACCTGGAATGCCAACACTGAAGCATTGGTTAAGAAGGCCCAACAGAGACTATATCTTCTGAGACTTCTCAGGAGGGAACAACTGTCTAAGAAACTATTGGTAACCTTCTACCGGGGCTTTATATAAAGCACCATCACTTACTGCCTCTGTTTCTGGTTCGCCAGTTGCACAGTGGCAGATAGAAGGGCGCTCCAGAAGGTTATAAACACTGCTGAGAGGATAGTGAACTGTTGCCGTCTAGCAGGAGATATAGGACTCTTAGGTCAAGGACAAATAGACTAAAGAACAGTTTTTATCCCAGAGCAGTATCCAAGTTAAACACAACAGTTTTAGCACCATCCCAAACAGTTTTTGTTTTAAATTTTGTACGGGATTTTAAGAGTTTTTAATATCTTGTATGGTGTTTTATGTGTTTTGTATGGTTCCTTGTTTAGTGTGTGTTGTGGAACAGCACTCTAACTTCGTTGTGCATATCCTGCATATGCATAATGACAGTAAAACTCTATTCTATTCTATTCTATTCTATTCTATTCTATTCTATTCCATTCCATTCCATTCTATTCTATTCTATTCTATTGACTTCTCCCTACCCCTACTGGTCCTCTGAAATTTATTTTTACTGTTACAATATGAAATCACCTTATAAAATGTTCACTAGTGTTGATATACCATGGTACCTTGATTCATGAAATTAATGCATCCTCTGGGACGTTTTGCAATGTAGAAATTTTGTAAACTGGAAATGCATGGGTGCAATGCATTTCCGGAAAGGAAGTCCTTCGAAAAAATCCTAAAGCAAAGTTTTTTGGAAAAAAATAATAAACCGAGGCATTATTTTCAATTGATTTCCCTTTGTTAACTGAGGTGTTCTTAAACCAGGGTACTGCTGTACAAGTTTAGTGCTAAACCATGTCCAGGTTTGATTTTTTTTTCTTAAAAAGATAATGAACAAAAGAGAAACAACCCAGATGAAGTAACAGACACTCCTGTAGTATGTGATATATCTAGACACCTTAAGAAGAAATTGGCAATGCCATCACCTTTCCCTGGACACTGTACAACCCCTTCAAAACCAAAGACTTGCCAGAGAACCATAAAATGATTGGCAAAGGGGGACCAGAAGAAGGAAGGCAAGCTGAAATGCACATTGCATCAAACCAAGTCTAAATACTGAACTCCCAAATCAGTCCACAGCCCCTTTGTGATCACTGACTGCAAATTCAACAGGAATATAGATGCATGAATATACACACTCTGTAAGAGGTATTAAATTGAATTGCAAAGATGATTTCATATCTTGCCCAGCAGTTTAAGCAACAGATTCTCAACAATACCTTCACAGCTCTTTCTGATAATAGTCTAGGCTACAGTGCATCCAATTCTACACCAATCAAAATGCTCATGTTCCTTGCTAAATTGAAGGAGAAATGGAAACCAGATAATAGATGCCATGTGCTGTTCGGAGCTAAGTTCCCACCACCCACAGAGATTTCATACCTAGAGTCCACTTATTAATCCTGGTCCCACATGAGTTCCTTTCTAAATAAGATGAGCTAACGAGACTGACAATTATCTGTCTCCCAATCAACTCCCCTTGGCTCAAGACTGGGACATGTATTCTCCTGAGCATATGCTGACAAGATATAACTGAGATTATTTTATTATCAGGACAGATCATAGAGTAAACTTCAGCCACAGCCCCCTTCCCGATGCCACCACTGCTGTCACAATAGGAAACTGGGAAAGAAAAAGAATGATAACAAAAAAAAACCCCACAAACAAGACAACCTATAGTTTTAAAAACATAGCATCCTCCATAATACTGACCTGTGGAATAACAGAGTATGGTGGGATTCTGAAGGTATTTGACCGAACAGAGGTGTTGATCTGCTCCCTTTCAGCCAGTAAAACAAACTCATCTCTTGCAGATTAAGGGATATTTTGTTCTCTATGATTCTCCACTGGGCCACTCACTTCAGCTGCTACCATAAGCTGTAGGCACTAAATCAGTGGTTCTCAACCTGTGGGTCCCCATATATTCCTGGACTGTAACTCCAAGAAGTCTTCATCACTAGCTGAGCTGGCCAGGATTTCTGGGAGTTGCAGTCCAGGAACATCTGGGGACCCACAGGTGGAGAAACACTGCACTAGACTGACCACTTCTTGGTGCTGCAGGCAATCCATGCAGAACAGACACTAAAAGGAAATTCTACCACCTCTCCCAATTTGGAAATTATGTATCATCAAAGAATGTGCGAGAAAGGAACATTTGCCCTTCCTTTCCTACATCTTCTGTCTCAGCTCACCCCGCTAAGTGGCTGAAAGTAATATCGCTGCCAAAGGATGTCATCTCCTGACAAGGCTGCGAACAGAACAGAAAGATGCTATTTGCATGGGGAGCAGCTTCTGTCCTTTGATCACAGCTGCAGGCAGCATCTGCTTTTAAAAAGGCAACAGCTACACCGGGCTACATGTCGTCCCTGTAGTCAACACAGCAGAAAAACAGTGGATAACTGTTGACTAAAACGAGATGACAAGAATTGCTGACTTGCTTCCCTCCTTCTGAAAGCTTGGGGTCAACTGCCTCCTGCCCTGCACCTTCAGAGGAATCAAAGCAGGAACCTGCAGACAGCAAAGACCCTGTCTTGCACTGCCTCCCTCCCTTTGGCAAGATGCATCTTTCAAGCACAGGCACCAGCAACAGGAAGTGCAGAGGAGGGGAAAGGGAACAAAAGATCAAAAGGATCTGTGAAGGAGCAGCCGGGAAGAAAGCTTAAGGTTGCACCCCTTCAAAAGTCATGTTTCATGGGGCTTCTGAAAGAAGCACAGACAGGTTCTGGCATCCGCTGTTCCCACCTGTCTTTCTGCTCCAACTTGGTGGGCAAACCTACTGTTGCTCTAAACTGGCAGACTCTTACTCGACAGCTGCTAGCACCCCTCCAATGCCCTTAGTACAGCTGTTGCTTTAAAGCATGCATGTCCAAACTTCGCCCCTCCAGGTGTTTTGGGCCACAACTCCCAAAGTCCTTTGGCACTGGAAATACAGGTTTGGAATTCTGGGAGTTGTGGTCCAAAATATCAGGAGAGCTGAAGTTTGGACATGCCTGCTTAGGGAGAGGGGAATATATCAGAGGCGCAGCGCTTCTGGAGAGCAAGTCAAATAATAAACAGAAAAAAACTAAAACACAAAAACATGCAGAGGAGGTTTGCTGAAAGCACAGCCAGGTTGGTGTGTGACATTTTCTTGAAATAAGTTTGATTGGAGAACCGTTCCAAGGAACTGCCTGAGGGCACAAGACAGAACACATTTGGGGGAACCCAAGCGCTTGGATGAGAGCAGCTAGGCATCCTTTCCTGCTTGCCCTCCTCAAGCTGCAACACGAAGAAAAATTGGGTGAAATGAAAAACTTGGGACACAATCTAGAAATGTCTGCAGGTGTTCAAAAGAAGGAATTTTCTCCTTGTCAAATACCCTGGCAAAATTTTGAAAGCTCTCCTGAATTTTATGAAAGGAGTCGCAGAATTTTGTAAGATAACTTTATAAAGGGGCTCATTAAAGAAAATGGATAAAGGCTCAGGTATCAGATTTCTGTTATTAGCAGTACATAGCAGCTGCGAGCATCACAGTGCTTGAGGTTAAAGTTGGGTAGGGATGTAATCCTCAACAGCATAAAAATATACTGTAATCCATCCAACCACTGCATATGCAGACTAGGATCTGACACTAGGATCCCTAGAAGACTTGTACTCCACCAGACTGCAAAACTAACTGCCTTGTTTCCCCAGCTGAAGATTTCAGCTTTTCTTCTTCCGAGGAGTTCAAAGCAACAGCCGAGCTGCACAATCACTCCATCTGCTCACCGTCTGAAAACCAGCGTTGTTAGAGCACCTGAAATTGCAGGAGATTGTTCAACATCCTCAGGCTTAATGACTCCCTCCTCCTTCATTCTACAAATAAGGAAGGCAGGCAGGCAGATGGTTGCAGATGGAAGGAAATATGGCAACTCAAGAGGTTTACCTAGCCAGTTGAAAGGCAAGAACTAGGTATGTTAACACCTTATATTGCCCCCCCAACTCACCTGCAATCCTTCAGAGCTTCTCTGTGCCTTTCCAGAAAGGTTTTCCAATTTACTGCCATACCACTGGTTTCTACTGGAGCAGACACCATCCTCTCAGCTTCTTTCTCTGGTTCCTGAGTCCAAAGAACTCACCAATAGTCCCGACATTTTCCAGCACATTATGCCAATTACCTCAAGAGGTGGGGAGTGCTCCAACACTGGAAGCATTCAAAACAAATCTGCACAACCACCTGGCAGATATCCTTTGACTTGTATTCCTGCATGGAGCAGGGAGTTGCACCTAATGGGCTTATAGGCTCCTTACAACATTATTCTATGATTCTATGAAAATGCTCATTCAGTGATGGGTATAAACAACTGCCAACTCAATGCATCTGATGAAGTAGGCTACACTCCACTGGCTATGTCTATTTGTCATAAAACTTGCCCACTCTTTCTTCACATCACTATTTATTTTATATGTGCTACCCTCTGACTTTACGGCACTCTTCTTCCTGTTCATTCTCAGCTTTCAGACTTCCCTACCTGTTTTCCAGATGCCCCCCTCCCCTTTTAAAGACATCTCCTTCTATATCGTGCCAGGTTTGTGAGACTCATGTCTGGCTCCCTCTTACACTCAGTTCAAAGGTACACTTGGTTCTATCCTTCCTCCCTGTCCCATTTATCTTCATAACCACCCTGTATCCGACAGCCTTAAGATACAGCTTGGCCTATTATGTTAATTGTGAACTTCATTGATGAGTCTTTGATGAAGTTGAGGACCAACATTCTACGCAGGATAGGCAAAGTATGACTGTTGGCTACCCCACCTTGGAGATGCTTTCTTCTAACAAAAAAGAGTTGTTTTCTAACAGAAAAAAACTGCAGTCCTCTGGGAGTAGTGATACCTCTTTAGAACTGGTCACACTCCCCTCTTCCAATATGTTTTTTGTTGTTGTTTTCAAAAGCAGGACTTCCTGCCACTTTTGATTAATTCCACTCCATCCCACTTTGGGTGATCACCCCACTCTGTTAAGTCCTTAGGGAAATAAATTAGGCCTCAGACCTCTCAATGTTGGCTACTGCCCTAGTCAATATTCCACTCCCAACTTTTAATATTTGTCTCCGAAACAAAATAACGGTTCAGGTACACCCACCTAACTCCCTTGAGTGCAGAATCTAGCATGACAGATAACACATGGCTCTGAAGGCCAACTCCCAGAGAGATGAAAGAGGCAACAATAGTTTATATCCATCAGGGGCTTTTAAAACAACTCTATCCAGGGCCACAGTCCATGTAAGGAATGAATAAAGGAAAGCTTAACACAGCATGTCTGCTCAAAGCATAAGCAGATGTGCTGCTATGTTCAGGAAATGCTGCCAGCTACAGTGATGCTTGGCTTGTAAGCTGTGCTAAGAGGGAATTACAATAATTGAGCCTTCGGGTCATGAAGGGCTGAGCTGCCGTTGCAAAGTCATCAAAGGATAAGCCAAAGCCTTTCCTGGATTTCAGAACATCCAAAGAATATTTGTCACTCAAAAGCAGGCAGATACTCAAGGACGGCTGTGAAAGGGACCTATTCAGAAGCATCAACCCAGGTGTACTCTCAAGATATAATGCTTATCATTAAATCACCTATGCCGTACATGCTCAGAAGTGATTAGAGCATGATGTTTTCCACCCTGTACATGAAGAGGTTATAAAATCTATGTTAATGATCCCAAGTAAGAGAACGATTATATGGCCATTACTCTCAATGAAATAATTCACACTAGAAGTCTTGTAGTGCGCAGGTGTAATTGACTGGTCTGCAATACCTGCCTGTGGAAGCAGGGGGCTAAGAGCTCAAACAGGCACTGTGCCTTTCTGAAGAGGGACCCGCCTAATTCCCTGGGGTGCACATGATGGTTGGGGTTACATGCTTTGACATCTCTGTGGCTATGGACAAACTGAACGGTCCAAGACTGTCACCAGAAAAAATGCTAAACCACTGGTGAGTAGTTTATATGTACAAAATGCGAGAAGGCTAACATTAGTTGGAATCAGCTTGGCAGCACATCATTGTTTATTGAATATCATGCACTTTACACATGTATTAAATGTTATATACTGTTCTTTGCACAGAAGGAGCTAGACTCCTGTCATGGAGAGACACGAAAGACAAGATGTGTAAATGCAGCAAGGAAGAGGGTTGTCTGACAGCCTTCCTCCACTAGAAAACCCAAAGTGTATAAAAGTAAAAAAAGAACCCAACATGGAGCAAGCCTTGCTTATTCTATTTCTTAGGCCCATGAGCATTTAAAAGCCTGTGTTAGAGGGAGTGGTCAGTTGTCAATGGGCTGCTTCCATAAAAAAGCTGGAAAGACAAGAACAACGTAAGAACATAAGAGCCGCGCTGGATCAGGCCAAAGGCCCATCTAGTCCAGCTTCCTGTATCTCACAGTGGCCCCACCAGATGCATCTGGGAGTGCAGGATATATTAGATATCTGTTTCCGGATAGCACTCCCCTGCATCTGGCCCTTGAAGTACCCTGGTTTTAAGCCTGGAGATTACACATCTCCATCATGGTTTGTAACCTGTGATGGACTTTTCCTCCAGGAATCTGTCCAATCCCCTTTTGAAGGCATCCAGGCCAGATGCCATCACCACATCCTGTGGCAGGGAGTTCCATAGACTCACAACACACTGGGTAAAGAAGTATTTCTTTTGTCTGTTCTCACTCTCCCAACCCTCAATTTGAGTGGATGTCCCGTAGTTTTGGTATTTTGTGAGAGGGAGAAGAGTGTCCACCTCTTCTCTCTTTGTAGGGAATTCCAAAACCTGTAAGCAGCCACTGAGAAAGCACTTCCCTCACCTCTATCAAAAACAAACCCTTTCTTATGTTTTCTTACTTACATTAACTAAACCTCAGCAATACATAAGAATCTTGACACTAACTAGGCTTTTTTTTTTAATGAGGACTTGCAATTCCATTTAAACTTAGATTAACATCAGACCTATCCTCCTCAATTCAGGTGTTGCAGACTGAAACAGGGAAGTGCTTGAAACATGGTGGGACGTGCCATTCCCACACACCTGGAAGTCCAATAGACCTTCACACATTCACATGAAAGCTCTGAAGGAAGCTGTCTCAGTAGAATAAATACCAAGGTAGAAAATTAGATTCTGCCTTATCAGAATCTAATCAAGGAAATGCTCTAAGCATTGCTGGAGAAAAATTAGTGTCTAATTGACTTCTAGCTAGGATGGGGACAGGCTGGTGGGGCTTACCTGTATCTCCATATCACCACCATATTACAATCCCACCCTGTTTCAGAAGTCTCATTTCAATAGCTAGAAAGAGCACCAAATAATCTTAACCCAACATGATTAAGATTTTGTGTTTAATTAAGAATACAAAGGGAGTCCCTGAACTGGATTTATGTGATCAGCTGCCATGAGTGACAGATTCTGTATCAAGCCATTCTAAAACTTCAATATCAGACTACAGGGTACTTTAGAAACTTAAATACTAGCCAATCTATTCCCAGGAAGACAGATGGTGTCGTTCAACCCAAGACTACTATTCCATTCCTCAATCAGTGCAATCCATACAAAATCTGAAGAGTGGCTTCTCCTAAGAACACCAAGAAGTCACTTAAGGAATATTAAGTCCTCTGGCAAAGAGGCTGTCCCAATGTACTGAAATCACTCAGAGGCAAAGAAACACCAAGCAATTTCAAGTATATGTTCTTTTACAGCAAGTACAGTAGCTTTGATGGCCCTCCTCACTCAAAATAACGGGAGCTTCAACTCCCTTAGTTCACAACTTTTACACTGAATGTACCGTAAAACACCTATCCTGTTTTTGAGAGGGTAGCCGTGTTAGTCTTCCAAGAATTGCAGGCAAAATCAATGAAAAACAAAACAAAAGACACAAAACATGTGGCACCTTAAAGACTTTCATATTTTAATGTAACATCTACTTCCACCACTTCTACAGCTAATCATCTCTCCCTCCTCTTCCCCCTCCCCTATCCACCAATGAACATCTGGTATGAAATATATACTGTATCACATCACATATTATATTACACACCTGATTCTGCTGCTATATGTCTGAAGAAATGGATGTGTCCATGAAATGTTACATTAAAATATGAAAGTTAGTCTTTAAGGTGCCACACGTTTTGTGTTTTTTGTTTTCTTTTTCTTTGATTTTTGCCTGCTATCCTGTTTTTGAAGTTTTTCTTATCTTAAACCTCAAGAGATCCCAGGGGCCAGCAATCTTAAGCAAGCAATGTGAAAACAAAGAGCCAAACCCAAGCATCTGAGGAAAAGAGGCATCTCTTTCCTCACTTCTTAACTAGGTGCAAAAAAAAATGAGACAAAAACACCCTGACAAATTAATTTTAATTTAATTGTGAAAGCAAAAGTAGTACCAAGTTTGACAGCAGGGAGTGTGATAAGCTGGCTTAGGAGGAGGATCAAGTGGAGTGGCAACATGCTGTATGACCTCAGGGGTTAAAGACACAATTTTCCATCTGGCTGCATCTGGCTTTGAACATAAAACATTGACAACACCTGCCGAGATGGTTGTATGAGCTGCCTCTGGTGTTTTCTATGAATCCACCACAAGCAGGGAGAACCTATTACTGGCTTTCCCCTTTGTGCTTTAGTGATATGTACAATATGTCTTACTCATCCATAATCAATGAACTGTATGTAGACAAACAGAATGCTTTATGTGGAAGACATATAAAGGAACTATTGGAGTAACTGCTAGTACCGGAAATTACCAGGCAGTAATGCAATATTTGCTTTATGGTATGGCATATGCCAAATCTGATATCGGCAACTTCTTTGCTGAAAGAAAGAACCGGTTACTTACCTGTAAAGGTGGTTCTTCGAGTGGACCTTCGTGAAGCCACACAAAAGGGTTTCCCAGGCGCCCCTGCGCCGGAGGTCGGCCTTTCCAAGCAAAGGAAAATCGTTAGTCTCCGCCCCCCGCCCCGTGCGCATGCGCGCGGCCCTTCCCGCCCAAACCTCAGTTCCTCTTGACCGCCACTAGGCAGGTGAGTCCCAGCCCAGGCGTGACGGTCTGAGGGGAGGTGGGTGGGTGCTGTGTGGCTTCACGAAGGTCCACTCGAAGAACCACCTTTACAGGTAAGTAACCGGTTCTTCTCCCTCGTGGCCTTCGTGAAGCCACACAAAAGGGTGATTACAAGCAGTACTCACGGCTGGTGGGGAGTCACGCCGTTACGTAGGACAGCACGGCTCTCCCGAAGGCCGCGGAGGATCTCATTCGGGCGTCTAGCCGGTAGTGGTTCACGAAGGTCTCTGGAGTGGCCCATGTGGCGGCCTGGCAGATGTTTTCCAGGGGGACGCCCTTCAGGAATGCCGCTGAGGAGGCCATGGCCCTGGTAGAGTGGGCTTTGACTGGACCAGGGAGAGGTTTCCTCGCGAGCTCGTATGCGAGGGCAATCGTCTGAGTGATCCAGCGAGAGAAGCGCTGGGAGGAGACCGGTCGCCCCGCAGCCGCGGGGTCGTGGCAAATGAACAGCTTTGGAGTAGATCTCAGGGACTTTGTCCTGGAGACGTAGAAGGCGAGGGCTCTTCTGACGTCCAGGGAATGCATCTCTCTTTCCTCTGCGGTCGCGGGGTTAGGAAAGTAGACCGGGAGGATGATGGGTTGAGAGATGTGGAAGGACGACACCACCTTGGGTAAGAAGGTGATGTCTGGGTAGGCGATCACTTTATCCGGGAAGAATTGAAGGTAGGGTGGATCGCAGCGGAGTGCACAAAGCTCGCCGGCTCTGCGGGCTGAAGCGATGGCTACCAGGAATGCTGTCTTCAAGGAGAGCATCCTCAGGTCGACGGTAGCCAAAGGTTCAAAGGGTGGTCTTTGGAGGGCCCGGAGGACCAGGGGAAGAGACCACTGCGGTGGTATGGGGCGTCGATCGGGGAACGTGTTGTTGAGCCCCCGGAGAAAAAGTTTCAATCTCGGGTGTCGGAAGAAACCAGCCGCTGGGGATAACGGAGGCTGGTGGGCTACGATGACAGAGAGGTGCACGCGGAGTGATGACATGGAGAGGCCTGACTTCTTGAGGTGAAGCAGGTAACGCAAGATCCAAGATAGATGAGGGTTCACCGGGGTGAAGCCTCTTTGGTTGGCGAAGGTAGTGAACCTGCGCCATTTAAAGGCGTACTGAGCGTTAGTTGACGGTTTACGGCAGGCGTTGAGAATAGTATCTAAGAGCTCTGAATCCTCCATGCCGTCAGTTGGAGGCGAGGGAGATCGGGATGTAGAACCTGCCCGTTGTCCAGAGACAAGAGGTCCGGCGTTTGTCGGAGCCTGAAGTAGGAAGAGGCCATCCGGAGGAGGGGGGCGAACCAGGGTTGTCTGGGCCACCACGGGGCTATCAAGATGAGGTCGGGAGCCTCTTGTGTGGCCTTTGTCACAACTTTGTGCAGGAGTGGTATCGGGGGGAACGCGTAGAGGAGAGCGCGGTTCCAGGGGAGGAGGAGTGCGTCGCCTAGGGAGCCCCTGCCCATCCCTGCTCTGGAGCAGAAGAGGGTGCACTTCGTGTTGGTGGGGGAGGCAAACAGGTCGATCTGCGGGGTGCCCCAAGTCTCGCAGAGGTGGGTGAACGTCGCCGGGTGTAGCTCCCATTCGTGATTCGAGTGTTGTAGCCGACTGAGGTTGTCGGCGTCCAGGTTCTCTTGTCCCGGGAGGTGCATCGCTACTGGGTGGATCTTGTGGCGAATGCACCAGTCCCAGAAGCGCATTGTCAGCTCGAGAAGTGGCCTGGAATGAGTGCCGCCCTGCTTGTTGATGTAGTACATGGCAGTCGTATTGTCTGTGACTGCCAGTACTACGTTGCCGGATAGGTGACGGCGGAATGCGCGACAGGCCTTGAAGATCGCCAGCAACTCCAGTTCGTTGATGTGGAGGCGACGTTCCTGCGGGGTCCAGGAGTCGTGGACCCGGAAGGTAAGGCAGACCGCTCCCCAGCCGGTGTTGCTCGCGTCGGTGGTGAGTTGTATTGTCGGGAATGGGTCGCTGAAGGGTCTTCCCGAGAAGATGTTGTGACGACAGGTCCACCAATCTAGGTGGGGAGGGAGGGTCGGAGGCACCGTGAGGGTCTTTGAGGGTGCATCGGATGAAAATGGGCCAAGGCACCGTGAGGGTCTTTGAGGGTGCATCGGATGAAAATGGGCCAAGAACCAGCTTTGTAGAGGTCTGAGTCGCAATCTCGCGTGTGGAAGGACGGAAGTCATGGAGGCCATATATCCCAGCAGCTTTTGTGCCTGGATGGCCTTTATCCTCTGGCCCGGTTGGAATTGGTGGATGAGTGCTATGGTCTCGCGGACCCTGTCCCGCGGAGGGTAAGCCATCGCCCGGGTAGAGTCCAGGATTGCTCCGATGAAGCTTACGACTTGGCACGGCTGGAGCCGGCTTTTGTCCCAGTTGACCTGTAACCCCAAGGAGTCGAGGGTGGACAGCACTGTGGAGATGTCGGCCCTGGCCTTTGTCTCTGAGTCTGCGACGATAAGCCAGTCGTCGAGATAGGGGAAAACAGTGATCCCCAGGGTTCTCAGGTAGGCTGCGACCGGAGCCATGCACTTTGTGAAGACTCGTGGTGCCGTGGCGAGGCCGAAGGGCAAGGCCGAGTACTCGTAAATCTGGTCGCCCACGGCGAAGCGTAGGAAGTGGCGGTGGGATGGGTGGATGGAGATGTGGAAGTAGGCATCTTTTAGATCCACAACTCCAAACCAGTCCCCCCTGCGGAGCAGGGGGATAATCTTTTCCAGGGTCACCATGCGGAATTTTTTGTAGACGAGATACTTGTTTAGTACTCGTAGATCCAGGATGGGTCGAAGGCCTCCATCTTTCTTTGGAACTGTAAAGTAGCGGGAGAAGAGGCCCGCTGGGTGGTTGTGTGGTACTCGGCGGATGGCGCGCTTCTGGAGAAGGGAGGCGACCTCGTCCAGTAGACAGGGAGAAGGAGGCGTACGGAGGACGTTTCCTAGGGGGGGAGTGGAGGAGAGTTCTAGAGAATACCCGTTCCTCACTACTGAAAGCACCCATCGATCGGAGGTGATGGCTTCCCAGGCAGTGAGGAAGGGACGGAGCCGGACGGACTCCGAGTCAATAGTCGTCGCGATGCCTCCTCTCTCTGGGCTTAGAGGGAGGGGCGGAGGGCTTGGACTTCCTGGTCTTAGATCCGAGGGAGGCAAAAGGGGATGGCTTGGATGGCTTATCTCGGTGTCCCCTGGAGGTGGATGGCTGAGCTGGTGGCCAATACCGACGTCTGTGTTGGGTCCGAAAGGAATGAGATGATTTGGAAGGTATGACGTTTAGCTTCTTGGCCGTGTCATGCCTCTTATGCTTCTCCTCCATCAGGTCGTCCGTTGAGGAGTGGAAGAGACCAGAGCCATCAAATGGTTGCACCTCAATCTGGGCTTTGTGGTTGTCCGTGAGGCCCGTTGTACGCAACCAAGCGTGCCTTCTGAGGGTGATAGAAGTGTTTATCACCTTGGAGGCGCAGTCAAACGTGTGCTTGGCTGCCCTCATTTGTTGTCCAGCGAGGGTCATGGCTTCATCGTACAGGGCGAGAGCTTCTGCCCGGTGCTCCTCTGGAATTTTTTCCAGGAAAGGGTGCAGGTGGGTGAGTAGGTCTCTTTGGTAGGCACCCATGGCTCCCTGATAGTTGCACGCCTTGTGGATAAGGGTGGAACAAGAGTAGAGGTGCCTACCAATGGTGTCAAGCTTGCGGCCCTCTTTAGAAGGCGGGATGGGCGTCTGGCTTGTTCTGGACTGCACTTGCGAGTCGGCCACCACCAGGGAGTTGGGGGGCGGGTGCTTGTCCAAGTAAGGGGCACTCTCATCGTGCACCCTGTAGAGGGCCTCAAGCCTTCTGGAGACGCGGGTGGCCGCCGGGTTTTGAAAGGCATCCTCCGCCATCGTCAGGAATGATGGAATCATGGTGAGATGGACGGGTGCCGTCTCCTCCGCTGTCAGCCGGCCGAAGATGTGGCATGGCCTCTTGGGCTTGGGCTGGTGCATCGGCAGATCAATAGTGTTAGCCATGCGCACCACGAATGCGGTATAGTTCCGCATGGACTCCGACGAAGAAGGCGGCATCTTCTCCTCTAGGGGCAAAAGGCATGAGTCGACGTTCCGAGGTCAAAAACCGAAGAAATCCAAGAAAGCACGTGAAATGCAGGAGACTAACGAAAGGCGAACCTCTAGCCAAGGCGGTAAAGAGGAACTGAGGTTTGGGCGGGAAGGGCCGCGCGCATGCGCACGGGGCGGGGGGCGGAGACTAACGATTTTCCTTTGCTTGGAAAGGCCGACCTCCGGCGCAGGGGCGCCTGGGAAACCCTTTTGTGTGGCTTCACGAAGGCCACGAGGGAGAACTGAAGGTGATAGAAGGCGGACCACACTGACTTTCTCTAACGCAAAAATCCCTTTCAGAAAACACTTTTAAGCACTAAATAAGCATATGTTGTTTTCCTTTTTTTCTTTTGTATCTTGGCACGTACAACCCAGCACAACAGAAGAGGATTAGGGTTAAAGCTGCTGCAAGGGATACATCTTTGTACAGGGGAATTCCCCCCCCCCCCTCATTGTCCTTTTAAGATAATAGGCCCAGGGAAATTCATAATGAATCACCCAAGAACTTTCCATGTGTAGTCATGTCAAAACCAATAGCTAAGAGACGTTTAGTAGTGGTGTATCTCAGAAAAATGAGCAAACCCCAAATTCAGAACTGAGTTGAGATGATATAAACAGTTTTGGGAGATACGTGAATCAAAGCAATATTTCTCAAAAGTGGAATGAATCAAACACTGAGCATTTCTGTAAATGTGCTACGTGTATAGATTTGCAAAGATGCTTAAACTGATAAATTTCTCAATGTGGCCTCCATATGAGTAGGAGGTGTCACTCTGACTGCAGTCTCCAATTTGTAACCATTTAAGTTCAACAAAGCTCTACAATCCCAACACTTGGGGAGGAAAGGATGATCCCTTTTGCTGCTGGTAGTATTGCCAGTCATCTCTCCAAAAAGCAAACATGTTAAGACTTTTTGGTGGAGTCTGAAGAAATTAGGGACTGCAGTACTTAGAGGTAGCTTGGAAAATACTGGATGTCCAAGCCATTGTGCCTCTTGTGTATGTTCCATGTTCATCCTCTCCCTCATCATACTGCATTTTCTGTTATTTTGTTTATTGTGAGCAACTGAACAGAAAATGGAACCAACCTCAGAGTGTTCGCATTCATCCTAATGTCCAAGTCCATGCACCTTTACTTTCTAACGCTCTGCAGAATTGGTTCCCTTCAAGTCCAAGAACACCTGAGTTACCCAAGGCTAAGAAACACTGTTCTACAGGTTTCTTGCCTATGCACAACTATATGACATATGCCACAGAAATTGTCCATAAAATTGGGAAGGGTGAAGCAATCACTTCCCCATTCCCAAGTGTGAACACTCTTTTGAACCAAAGCTCTCTGTGTGTCCTAAATCTCACAGATCCTTTAACAGACAAGGCTTAGAAGCTGTCAGGATCTCGGCTTTGGCAATGCCGGGTCTAGAGGCCCTCCACGTGTCAACAGGGGCCAGGGATGGTTTGGGAATGGTGCTGGTGTACTGTGCTCCCCGCAACCCAGCACTCTCCCTTCCGGAGCTGGCAAGCTTGGTCTCTGCTGTACTGTTGAGGTCCCCCAGACTTTTAGTACTGGGAGACCTCAACATCCATGCAGAGGCTCAGATTACGGGACCAGCCATTGAGTTCTTGGAAACCGCAGCTTCCTTGGACTTGTCCCAACTTGTCAGCAGCCCCACACATGTGGCTGGTGTTCTCAAACACACAGGGAGAGAGTGGCCCAATGGTGACTGGCCCTTGTCATGGTTGGACGACCACCTGATTAAATGCAGCTTCACAGTGGCACCCCACCTCAGTGGGGAGCTTAGACCCATTAAGATGGTCTGCCCGGAGGTCATGTGTGGGATTCCTGATGAACTGGTTGGCGTGCCTGTCAATGCTCTGGTGGAGAACTGGTGCACTATCTCCTCCAGGGCCATTGACACACTCACTCCTGAACACACCATTCGCCACAGAGTCCGTGCATCGGCTTGTTTTAACCAGGAGCTACGGACCTTGAAGCAGAATAGAAGGAAGCTCGAGTGCGCTTGAAGGTGGGCGCCGATGGAATTTAACACCTGTCAAGATCGTGTCCTCTATCCATCAAAAATTAAGGCCACTAGAAGATCTTACTTTGCTAACTGGACAAGCTCAAAGCCATCAGGCTAAACTCTTTTGCACAGTATGTAATCTATCCGGGGTTGGTCACAATGACAGGCCTCCCTCTAGTATAACCTCTGGCCAATTTGCAGCATTTTTTCAATCAATAGTGGAGGCCATCTGCCGGAACCTAGACTTCCAGTTAACATCAGTAGATCGAGCAGAGACGTTGAGTGCATCACCTTGCCCGGTTACTTTTTCCATCTTTCAACCTGAGACGTCTTCTGAAGTAGATAGGGCCATTGGTCGCTGTTATGCCACCACCTCCTCCCTGGATCCTTGCCCGGCCTGGCTCATCAAAGCACCCAGGCCGATGACTACTGAATGGGCCACTGCAATAAGTAATGGGTCTCTCCTCAAGGAGACACTCATTAGGCCCATTCAGAAGGAAATAAATGGACCGGCAGACCAAATTGACAACTATAGGCTCATCACTAATATTCAATTTATGTGCAAGGTAGTGTAGAGGGTGGTGGATAACCAGCTCCAGGGGCTTCTGGATGAGTGATGCCCTTGATCCATTCCAGACGGGGTTCAGGCTGTACCACAGTACAGAATCGGCATTGGTCGCCCTGCATGAAGACCTTCTGAGGGCAACTGACAAGGGTAAATAATCTTTGTTGGTCTCCCTCGATCTTTCAGTGGACTTTGATACTGTCAACCACAGTATCCTCCTAGGGAGGCTCTCAGAGTTGGGGACTGGAGGCACTGCTTTGTGGTGGTTCTGCTCCTTCTTGGAGGACTGACCCCAGAGAGTTCAGCTGAAGGAGATGGCCTCTTCCCCCTGGTCCCTCAGCTGTGAGGTGCCTCAGGGGTCGGTCATTTCCCACATTCTTTTTAACATCTATCTGAGGCCGCTGGGAAAGGCCATCAGGAGGTATGGAGTTTCGTGCCATCAGTATGCAGATGACACCCAGCTCTATACAGTGGTACCTCGGGTAACAAATTTAATTCCTTCACCAAGGTAATTAGTTATCTGAAACACAGTTTCCAATTGAAATGAATGGGAAACCAACTAATCCATTCCAGAGGTCTGAAAAAAGGCAAAAAAGCTGGGGGGGGGGGGTTCCAGACCTCTTTATAAAGTGCACTTTAAAGGCTTGCAGTGCTGGAACATACACACACCCCAGACCACCCCACCCCCCGCAGTGCAATGCAAACATTGACAAAAGAATCCAGCAAAACTACCAAGCCTTTTCCTACCAAAAATGCAGTTCAAAGATCAATAAAAGCAACCCCCCCCGGCCAAAAAAAATCTGGTAATTCTCACCAAACACACAGGAAAAAAAGCCAGAGTTATTGTCTGCAAACCTCTCAGCTCACTCTCTGTTTTCCAATGGAAAGACAGAACAAAGCTAGGACGATTGCCTGCAAACCCCTCATAAGAACATAAGAAGAGCCATGCTGGATCAGGCCAAAGGCCCATCTAGTCCAGCTTCCTGTATCTCACAGCGGCCCCACCAGATGCATTTGGGAGCGCATGAGACTAGATATCTGTCTCCTGATACCACTCCCCCGCAACTGGCCCTTGACGTACCCTGGTTTCTCCATCATGGTTTGTAACCTGTGATTGACTTTTCCTCCAGGAATCTGTCCAATCCCCTTTTGAAGGCATCCAGACCGGATGCCATCACCACATCCTGTGGCAGGGAGTTCCATAGACTTACAATGTGCTGGGTGAAAAAATATTTTCTTTTGTCAGTTCTTACTCTCCCAGCCCTCAATTTGAGTGTATGTCCCCTAGTTCTGGTATTTTGGGGAAAAAAAACTCAAACTCACGAACCACAGAACTCATAAAAAAAAACCACTCCAAGACAAACGAAGGCCTCACCCCTCAAACGCCTTCCCCCCCCAGCGCCTTTTTTCCCTCCTCAGTTCACCTTCCGTTTTGCAATGGAAAGACAGAAAAAAGCTCAGGACAATTGTCTGCAAACTCCTCCTCAGCCCATCCTCCATTTTGCAATGGAAAGAGAGAATAAAGCCCAGGACGATTGTGTGCAAACCTCTCCTCAGCCCATCCTCCGTTTTGCAATGGAAAGCAATGGAAACAGACAGGAAAAAGCAAAACCTCAGCGCCCTACCTTTCCAAGTTCAAAAGGTCCAAATCCCTCAGGAAAAAATGTCCGGAATGGCTCCCAAACACCATGAAAAAAATGCTCTAGCTCCTCCCACCCCTCCACAAACTATTGGGGGGTGCAATGCATCCTGGGTATACTTTTTTGCAAGGCATGATAAAACATTCGTTATCTGAGGCAGCCCATATGGAATATTCGTTATCTGAGTCAGCCCTATACTTGGAAATTTCCATTCACTGTCCGAAACATTCGTTATCAGAGGTATTATTGTATCTCCTTTTGTCCATCTGCAGTGGATGCTATTCCATCCCTTGAGCACTGTCTGGATGCTGTGATAGATGAGACCGAACAGACTGTGGTTGAACCCAGGCATCATGGAAGTCCTTTGGGTGGGAGCTCCCGCTGTCGGGGAATTTGGAAGCTTCCTCAACTTTAGGGAAGGGACTCTGGATGGTGCACAGTCTGGATGTCATTCTGGACCTGGCGCTCACCATGGAGGCCCGGTGGCATTGGTTGTCTGGTCAGTCCATTTTCAGCTGTGGCGGATTGCCCAGCTGCACGCCTTCCTTGATCCTGGGGCCCTCACCACTTCGGTCCATGCACTTGTAGTATCAAGATTAGACTACTGTAGCGCTCTCTAACTTTGAAGTTAATGTGAGGGCTCCAGATAGTGCAGAATACAGTGGCCAGATTGATTACGGGTATTAAAAAATCCCAACATATCACCCCAACTCTGGCCATACTGCACTCGCTGCCAATCTGATTCTGCATTGACTTCAAGGTTCTTATGTTGACATACAAAGCCCTAAACGGTTGGGTCCTCGTTATCTGTCAGAATGGATCGTCTCACAGAGTACTGTCCGTAACACTTGCTCCTCTCAGGCAGGCCACTTGAAGATGCCGACCTCAAAGGAAGCTTGGAAAACCGCTACTAGGAACCAAGCTTTTTTGGTGTTCGCACCTCAGCTGTGGAACTAGCTGGCCCCTGAGATTGGTTTGGTCCCCCACACTATACGTTTTTTTAAAAAACAGCTTACAATCTGGCTGCATAGACATACTTTCCCTGACCACTGTTGGTCATCTTGCCCTTCCCGCTGATCTGGTTTATAGTTTAATCCGCCTCTGTTTTTGTATCTTTTGATTCATTATTTTTGCTTTATTGGCAGATTTAATTATGTCTGATTGGTTAGTTTTTATTTCAGTCTATACAGTGTATATTGTCAATTTTATTATTCATTGTATTCATATCTTTTGTGAACCGCCCAGACTGACTGTTGGCCAGATGGTGTAGTATAAAAATCAAATAAATAAATAAATAAATAAATAAAAATAAGCCTCTTCAGAAGAAGGCAACAATCTCTGCATATTTTGCCAAATTCAGAAGCAAACTGTGCAATCGTTTATCTTAAATTTGGTAGGCAATTTAGATTTCCAACTCTAGTTAAGAACATCTGTTAAACTGGGCAGCCTCTGTATCCGTATGAACAGAATCAAGTTGTTTTCTAACTGGAGATCCAGATCCCAAAATGAACCTTGTAGTCTATGCACAACTTAGCATCTCATATATTAACAGGACCACCATGCTTGTCAACTAGAGATTAATAGTCATATTTGACTAATAATAATCTAACGAATGATGACTATTCAGAAATGCAATACTTCCTTAAAATGTGTATACATTGTGTGTGTGTGTTGTGTCGTTACAGTCGTGACAGACTCTACGTGACTCCATGTCCAATATACATAAATCTGACACACTTGTACTGTATTAGCTCTAATTGACCATGCTGCATTTTATAACAGGATTGGATTTAAATATTTTTCAGTAATACGGGGGAAAGTAGTAACATTTCCCGAGGATATTTAAGATCTGGGCATATGTAAGAAAACTGCAATAGACAAGCAGCTCAAGAAATATTATAGAATTCTGAAACAGTAAATATAAAATGAATGAGATCTGACAGTATGAACCTTGTTTTCACTTTGTTTTTTATGGTTTCTGCTGTGTAATAAATATTGTTTTTGAATGTAGTCACACTTCTAGAGGTGTTGTTTCGCAGAATCTCCACTTAGCTGTTTTTTTGTTTGTTTGTTTTTTGCTGGTAAACAGCAATTTCTCCACAACCGCCACAGTTCTTGTGGGAGAGTGCAGTCTCTCTGGGGAAGCCACATGGCCTAGCTGCCTTGGAAGCTTCTGCTAAAAAGGTGGGATAAAAGCCTTTTCAAATTAAATGAAATAGAAGGAACACAGTTAACAGTTCAAGGCTTCTGAGCTGAAGCAATTTTATGAATGTGTCTTTAGACACAGATTACGTAATATGGGGGCAT
Organism: Phrynocephalus versicolor; assembly: GCA_023846285.1. NCBI lineage: Eukaryota > Metazoa > Chordata > Lepidosauria > Squamata > Agamidae > Phrynocephalus > Phrynocephalus versicolor. Next base: position 15,592,784 of record JAHTLZ010000015.1, read on the forward strand.
CCTGAAAAGCAATTTACACTTCACTCGGTTCCTTAGGCTTCAAATGTTAGCACCATTCACTCAAGGGAGTCTGGCTGTAGCTGGCTGCTTCAGAAGACTAGGCAGAGCCCAAGCACAAAGACAGAGCCAACCAGCAATGCAAAGATTTACAGTACGAAGTAGAGTATCAGCTTCCCACAAAGCTATCAGTTCCTCTTGTCAATAATAATCAAGACACAACGATTAAACACACTTCGGACAAACGTTTCGTGGGACCAAGACTGCCCTGGTTGCACTGCAAGATGACCTCCTCAGGGAGGCTGAAAGGGGGTGTTCCTCTATATTGGTCCTCCTTGATTTGTTACCAGCCTTTGATACCGTCGACCACGGTATCCTGCTGGATTGGCTTGCCAAGGCGGGAATCGGGGGTTCAGCGTTCTGCTGGCTCCGATCCTTCCTTGGTGACTGGTCCCAGCGAGTTCAGCTGGGGGATGAGATGTCAGCTCCCTGGACGCTCCCTTGTGGGGTGCCCCAGGGGTCGGCAACCTCCCCCATGCTGTTTAACATTTATATGAGACCGCTGGCTGAGGTTCATTAGGAGATTTAGAGTATGCTGCCATCAATATGCCAATGACACACAACTCTATCTCTCCTTTTCCACTTCTGCAGTGATCTGTGCCTGGAGGCAGTCATGGAATGGACCAGGACTAACAGGCTCAGACTTAACCTGGAGAAGACCGAGGTTCTGTTCTTTGGGGCTCCCTCCTCTAGATACAATGGCCCGCTCCCTAGTCTGGAGGAGTTTCCCTCCAGCCTACAGACAGGGCCAGGAATCTGGGTGTGGTCTCTGATTCAGCCCTTTCCCTCAAAGCTCAGGTGATGGCTGTCTCCAAGACTGCTTTTCTTCATCTCCGCAGGATCGCCCAGATCCACCCGTACCTCAATGAGTCCTCCCTGAGGACAGTTGTGCAGGCCTTCGTGATCTCGAGGATTGATTACTGCAATGCCCTTTACGTGGGGTTGCCCTTGACCCTTGTCTGGAGACTTCAACGAGTGCAGATGCGGTGGCCAGACTGGTGGTGTGTGCTCGTAGATACGATCACATCACCCCAGTTCTGGCTCTCCGGATAAGGTTCAAGTTCCTGGTTTTAGTTTACAAAACCCTCCACGGCTTGGGTCCCAAAGACCTGTCAGAGCATATCTCCCAAAGGTCAACTGAGGCCAGGCCCACTAGAATGTCCCAGGTGCACTCACTCCGAGTGGCTACACCCAGGGAGGTGCGGAAGTTGCTTATGTGCAACCGCCCCTTCTCTGTGGTGGGCCGCTCGCTGTGGAATCAGTCCCTTGCACAGTCCCTGCCCGCCTTCAAAAAAGTGCTTAAAACCTTGCTTTTTAGGGAGGCATTTAGCAACCTTTAATTTAATTTAAGTAATTTAATCCACCATGGTTTTTTTCCGCCCACTTGCTGAGAGTCTTCCCTTTTATTGTTTTTGCTTCTTGATTTTATTGTGTTTTGCATTGTATTGCTGGTTTTAATTCTGTTGTAAACCACCCAGAGTTCCGCTGGAAAATGGGCGGTATAGAAATAAAATAAATAAATAAATAAATAAATATAAAAGAACCGTTCCAGGCACCTAAAAACAGAAACATGGATATAAAGTTTCTTTCAAGATGTGGCTGGAGAAGGAAACTAGAGAAGAAACCATCAGAGAAGTAATAAGGCCATTGTACAACCTGACAGTTGGAAGTGGTATGGTGCAAGATCCAGAAAACACTAATTCCAGTAAGAAAAAAATCTCTGTGTTAGATTCCAATTAGCAGTGTTGCATTATTATTTACTTACTTACTTACTTACTTACTTACTTATTTTATATTTATACTTGTTAACTGCCTGACTTTCCTTCGGGAACTCTGGGCAGTGTACAACACACTGGAAGAACAATATGCCCAAACACAACTCACATAATGAACAAACAAGAATAAAAATATAAAAATAATAAACAACAACAAAAATACAACAACATAAAATCCAGTAAGAAAAGGGCTGGGACAAAACAATACAACCAATTCACAACACATAGCCATACACTCAGCAATCACCAAAACTTTCCATAAAGCGTCAGGTCTTTAGGGCTGTTCTAAAGGCAGGCAGAGACTCCACCAGCCTAATCTCAGTGGGCAGTTTGTGCCAGAGTGCCAGGGTGGCCACCAAGAAGGCCCGACTGCAGGTAGAAACCCTTCAGGCCTCCCTCGGAGTAGCCACCTGGAGAGAGAAGGTGAGCGAAGCTCTGGTCGGTCAGGATGAAGCTGACCTCTGGGAGATGCGCTCCGCCACATAGTCAGGTCCCAAGCCATGGAGGGTTTTGTAAACCAAAACCACTACCGTGAACCTTATCCGAGAGGCAACGGGTAGCCAATGCAGGCAAGCTAGAATTGGGGTGATGCAGTCAAACCTGCCCGCATAACCACCAGCCTAGCCAACGCATTCTGCACCCACTGAACAAGGGTCAAGGATAGCCCCATGTAAAGAATGTTACAGTAATCTATCCTCGAGATCACCAGCGCCAGCACAACTGTCCTAAGGGAATCAATGCCCAGGTATGGGCCTATCTGGGCAATAAACCTAAACTGGAAGAAGGCCGCCCTGGAAACAGCCGCCACCTGGGCTTCCAGGGATAAATCTGGATCCAGGACGATGCCCAGACTGCTCACTCTATCCAACAGCTGGAGGAACCATCTCTCCCCCCCCCACGCACACACACTGTACCCATCCCAGGGACCCCTCGAGGAACAGAACCTTGGTCTACCTGGTATTGAGTTTGAGCCTGTTAGCTCTGGTCAACTCCACGACCTTGGCAGGCAGCAGTCCAGGGTCTGTACAGCCTCCGTTGCAGAGGTGGAAAAGGAGAGATAGAGCTGATGGCAGCAGACTCCATAACTCTGAATGACCTCAGCCAACGGCCTTATATAGATATTAAGGAGCATAGGGGAGATCGCCGAGCCCTGGGGCACACCACAAAAGAGTTCCATGGGGCTGACAACTCATCCCCTATCTCTAATCTCTGGGCACAGCTGTCGAGGAAGGACCAGAGCCAGCACAAAGCACAACCCCAATACCCGCTTCAGACAACCTGCCCAGGAGGATACCGTGGTTGATGGTATCAAAGGCCGCTGACAAATCAAGGACTAGCAAGGTCAACCCCCTCAGGAGGTCATGTTACAACACGACTAGGACTGTCTCGGTCCTGTGCTGCAGCCTGAACCCAGACGGGAATGGATCCATGACATGAACGGGTGCAGAATGCAGCAGCCAGATTGGTGGTTCGTGTGGGCAGAGTTGACCGTATCACCCCAATTCTAGCCCACCTGCACTGGCTGCCCGTTGCCTCCTGAATTAGGTTCAAGGTGCTGTTTTTGGTTTACGAAACCCTCCATGGCTTGGGACCTGAATATCTGGCAGAGCGCATCTCCCAAAGGACAGTGCTGGCTCAGCCCACCAGAGCATGAATGGCACTCTGACTCCTGGCCACCCCCTAGGGGGTGGCCACACGCAATCGGGCCTACTCGGAGGCCAGCCCAGCTACCTGGAACAAATTGCCTAGCAGATTCGTCAAGCTCCATCTCTAGTAGCCTTTAAAAAGTGGTAAAACTTGGCTCTTTAAGGAAGCATTCAGCGATCACTAATACCCAACAGTAATAGAAGCTCATGGCACCTCACAGACAATACACCTACTTCACTGGGGTCTCAGACTTTTGTAATTATTGGAATTACAAGGGGAAAATATTTTCTCAAATTTTTAGTATTTCTCTAATATTTTAATAGATACTCTGAGCAGGAAGACAGGAGGAATTTGCAATCTGCCCCTGGTCATGGGGAGAAGAAGAAAGATATTTATGCTGAATTTTAGACAGACAGTTGCTCTCTAAAAACTAGGGGTCCCATTAGGAGTCTGAGTGCTTCTAACAGTTTCCAAGAAGCTGTGGGCATTTTTTTTCTCCTTGACACCACTATCATCAAAGGTACCTTTGGTGGGGCAACAAGAGAGGGGCAATGCCCAGGCTATTGAACTCTCTTGCCCACGGAAGAAGCCAAATTGATTTGAGCTGGTTTTTCCTGTTCTGTTGACGTATTTTCCTGCAGGGTTGTGTTTTTCCACAGATCTTTGGCACTCAGTAAATACTGGACTTGACCTGTCTGCACTCTGTTATCTATTTATTCTAGCTGCTCTGTTTTGAAGGCTTCATTGCTTGATCTGGTTGAGATGCAATGGGAAAAAACGGGTACATAAGAGCAACCATGCAGCAATTACTGTTAGCCTTCACAAGCACCATTTTGGAAGAAAGGTGTTACATATGCTTAGCTGAAATTATATAGGTTTGTTATTCATATTACTCCTAAGCAGTCTGACAGGAGTGTAAAAGATGAGCGTTAAAAAATGACCTTCCTAATCTACACCTCTTGTCAATTATTATTTAGACGTGGATGGAGGTGTTAATGTTGCACATATACATGTCACATGTGCAGAAAGATGATACTTCCCCATTCAAAATTTCAGGGCCCAAGACCTGCTGGGATATTTGAAGTCAGAGACAGAGTATTTTGAAAAGCCATCTGAGTTCAGATACTCTGTATCTGTCCATGAACACTTTCACTACATTCCTTCAAGACATTCCCTTGACTACCATATTGTACTTTTCTTTATTCAGAAGAAATATCTGTATGCAAAAATGAAGATATTCCCATGCAGTATAATCTCCTTTGTCCAACTCTGATTTTGTTCTTCTTAAGAATACAGTCATGCTTGGAATTACGAAATTAATCCATTCAAATTGGATTTTCTTAACTAAAAATTTTTGTATTTCAAAACACGATTTCCCACAGGAATGCATTGGGAACAGATTAATTTGTTCCAAGTGGGAAATCACCTCCTCCTCCCCGAATAAAAAAGCATAGTAAAAAGTATGCAAACGACAGATGCTCAGATCCCTTTCAACCACTTGAGAAATCCACCTAAAAGTTCAAAAAAAATCATACATGGTGTGGACAAGGTAGATAAGAAAAAACTGTTTTCCCTATCACACAACACTAGAACTAGGGGGCAGTCCTTGAAACTTTTGGGTGCTATATCTCAAACAAATAAGAGAAAGTACTTTTTCACCCAGAGGATCACTGGTCTGTGGAACTCTCTGCCAGAAGAAGTGGAGATAGCTGTCAGCATTGACAGCTTTAAGAAAGGATTGGACAAGTTCGTGGAGAACAAGGGTATCAACGGCTATCATTATGGATACCTAAGGACAACCTCTGTGTTGGAGAGATAGGCAGGATATCCCTCAATGCTTTTTTCAGAAAATCATAAGCAGGTGAAGACATCTGTTTGGGAATACCCTGAAGCAAATGGTGAGCCACTGTGTGAGACACAATGCTGGACCTGTGCCCTGTTCCAGCAAGGCTGTTCTTATGTTATGTCCCCAAACGGTGCCAAATGTTTTCAGAATGCCTTCATAACAGTCATTTCCTGTTCTCTGCGTCTGACTAATGCAGTGGTTCCCAACCTGGGCACCCCTTTGGAGGTCGAACGACCATTTCACAGGGGTCGCCATGAGCCAGTGAAGAAAAAGGCATAAAGGACTTGGGTCTGGAGGAGGGGGAGGGAGGAAGGGGGGAAAGAGTGAGTTACAGCTTGATAGGTTGGAGGGGACGTTAGTTAATGACACCTGAGGCAGGGCATGGGGTCACCACAACACGAGGAACTGTATTAAAGGGTCCCGGCATTAGGAAGGTTGCTTCCTACTTCACACTTGCAGTACTGTAGTGGGGAATGGACACTAGATGGCAGTATCGCAATTGGAAACTTTTTGTATGTCAAAAAAAACCAGGCTAAATTTTCATAATTCAAAATTTTCCTACACCTGCGGATTTCCTTTTGTAATTCAAGTTTTTTGTTGTTCGGGACATACATAATTCAAGGCATTACTGTAGTGCATGGCTCCTTAGAGGAACATGTATATTCTATTCAGAACCAGGCAAAACTAGCTACAAATAACAATTTTCTCATAGTTAGTCCTAATTTCCAATAAAAGAAGTATACATACATTCTGTCATGACTGTAACTGAATCACATGCTTACACAATTACAGGGGTATGATCTCACTACATAACAGAAAGGAATATTGCATTGTTCAAGTGCTGGATTCAGATTTTTTTAAAGCAACTATAGTATTTTACTTTTATGGAACAATAAATTGAACAGTTGCTTTAAAAATGCAACTCTAACTACTTCTGGGTGTTTTGGTCTATCACTGTTAACTGACCAATAACTTTCAAGGTGTGACTGTGCAACATAATATATTGTTTCGAGTTTTCATAATAATGTGGTTCAACTATTCTTATTTTCAAAATTTTCCATCTTATCATATGACATAGCAATTTCAATGTAATAGTTATAGCATACAACATTTATGGTATGCTATCATATAAAGAACCATACATTTGCACTTCTTAGTATGGTAGCACAAGATTTATACATAATTCAACAGTTTCTTCGTTTGTCTTCCTAGAATATTATGACTGTCAAGCACAGGAAGGAACAAAACTGATAAGTTCTCTATTTGTGATGGACATGTTTATTTCACTGGCTGAAATCCTTTTGGGCAGCTATGCAAAAGGCGTAACTTTTAATTGTGAATTACTATAAATGTACAACATTCCACAGTCATTGTTGTACAACTCACCATCAGAAGATATTCCTTTTCCCTAATTGTATATTCTTTAATGTAACGCACTGTTGCATCGTCAATCAAATCAAAATTAGTTCACAAAGAGAACTAGAGATTTTAAGACTTACTTGACTTTCTGAATCCAAATACAATAATCCGTAATGTAAAGGTCATTAAGAATATATGCAGGTTCATTTTCTCGAAAAATTTTGTGAATATCCAGCAAACATTTCAAAACGGCACTTTTCCCTGTAACAGAGACATGAAAAAAGTAAACACATTCAATTTTCCATCCATATAATTGTCCTATCTGAAATTCTGGGATATCGTCTTATTGATATTATTGGTCATCTTCAGATTAATCCTAAATTTGGTCCTTTCTGTTTTTCTAATTCCTAGGAGGTATTAATCAATGAAAGACAGAAATCCGAGAAAACTGCTAGTAGTGTATGCTAGATAACTGACATACTAGTATAGGTCTCTTGCTGTGGATCTGAAGGTTAGGAGTTCAATTCCCCACTGTGCCTCCTTGAGAGGGGCTGGATTCAACAGGAGCTCTCCCAGCTCTGCATTTCAAAGGTTATTATTGTTATGTTGAAACTCCTTGCATGTTCCAGAATCAAGGAAGGCCAGAACTCCTGTGAGCTTGAATATAACCTGTCAATCTTTGTTATGAACTGAAATGTTAGAAGTCTTCTAAGTGCTTATTTAAGATGTCTGGTTTTACAAAATGGGGAGAAATCCTTGGCTACAAAATATAGTATTTTCTAAACAAAGCAGCACTAGCATGCAATTGTGCTATTTTGCTTAGACAATTGTGCAGATAATTCTTTAAACATGGATGAAAATTATCATTTCATCTGTAGTACGTCAGTGGTCCTTGGGTTGCAAACTCCAGCAACCCTGGCCAGCACAGCTAGTTGCAAAGGCTTCTAGGAGTCACGGTGCAAGAGCATTTAGGTTACCCAAGGTTAGGAATGACTGGTGTACACCATTAAAACACTTAGGAAAAATGAACAATAGGAACAATAGAATAATAAGCAAGATATTAGAATGGTAAGCAAAGCACATTTCAGTCAAATGTCAATTATGCTACATACAAGCTCTGTAGTCAACTCTAGACAAAACAAGATTAGCCCTCATCACAAAGTCCATCCCTACCTTTTAATTATGTAAAACAGTTTTAAAAGTTAATATTTGATATAGATTTGTCTTGTAAACATAATCAGATTTTCAATGAAACTCTCTAAAACTCCGGTCACAAGGCTCTTATGAACAGGCCACTTTTCTATGCCAAAGATAAATTTTAGGACAAAATGCATTTGCCTTCATAGCATACAATGACACTTGTGTTTAGAAAGAACTCAATACAGATGCCAGGGATTGCTAGATCACCAAAATGTCATCCACAACGCCATCTGTGTGACTTTTACTCCTATTTTATGCCTGTTAACTATCTAATCTCTGAAACTGTCTCAGAGTCAGTACTCTAATTATAAATCAATATGCCTCTTCAGCTACAGCAACCAATTAGTATGTAGAAGTAACAGTAAATAACAAATTAAATCAATGGAATCCACTGCTCATCATTCTGCCCTAAATTTGGATTGCTTCTACTAGAATACCAGCTAGCTTGTTGCACTTTTATGTTATGTTGAGTTTTGCCTGCTCCATTTAAAAAAATCTCTTCCCTCAGAAGAAAGATACCTTTAGCCCACATGTTGTACGCTTCAAATACTCAAAGAGTGTTTCAGGTTGTTTACATGAAACAAAATTCATGGGCAGCCAGGCAGTACCTAGTAATTGGTATTGAGTTAAATCCACTATATTTCACAGTCTGGAAGTTGAATCATTGCAATTGGACTCAACTTCCAGATGAACTCACCTGAATGACTAAAAATCTTCACAGACATATTTCACAGTCCTAACACATTAAGAAGCATCCAAATGAATTCCACTTTGGTTCTGATGGCAACACTCATAATCTATGGTGAAGTTTCCTAGTGAGCTTCTACTGTATTTCTAAACTGCCAGCAAGCATTTTGGAAAAATCTGACTCTCAACGTTATCCTTCAGCTTTATCTTAACTACTGAATTTCTAGAAATACAGTAGTACCTCGTAAGACGAATGCCCCTTAATATGAAAAACTCGTAAGACGAGTGAAATTTCCAGGAACAGGAAAACCTTGTAAGACTTTTTTTTTCCTATGGGATACCTCGCTAGACAAATTTAATGTATTTCTATGGGAAACCCGTTAAACCGCGTTTCGTAGGACAATTTTCTTGTAAAACAAATTGACCTGTAGAACGAATTAAATTTGTCTTAAGAGGCACTGTTGTATAGGCTGGAATTCTATGCTATAGATCAGAGGTTCCCAACCTGGGGGTCGGGACCCCTTTGGGGGTCAAACAACCATTTCACAGAGGTCGCCATGAGCCAGTGAAGAAAAAGGCACAAAGGGCTTCGGTCTGGAGGAGGGGGGGAACAGGGGGAAGAATGAGTTACAGCTTGATAGGTTGGAGGGGATGTCAATCAATGGCACCGGAGGCTGCGATTGGCTAAGGGTGCCTGTAGAGGGAAGTTCTCTATGGCACCTGCAGCAGTGGCCTGCCAAAGGAGGCTTGTGGCTTCTTCTAAGCAGGGCAAGGGTTCACCTCAACATGAGGAACTGTATTAAAGGGTTGCAGCATTAGGAAGGTTGAGAATCACTGCTCTAGATAATTTTGCTTCCAGTCTATTTTGCACTTGGGTTTTTTCAGGGTTGCTCAACAGACTTGAACAGCGAGCACAACACGAAAACTATTTAAAGACTTGCTCTTGTATGTGTAGTTTTTCACAACAGGATCTTGGCTTTGCTCTTCCGAATTCCATTTTAACCACAAGACATTTTCTCATACATTTTCCATTTGCACACATATTAAATTTAATTATACTAAGCCTAGGCCAGTGTTGGTGAATCTATGGCACGGCCATTTCTGTGGGCACCTGACATCACCACTTCACAGCCACCTGTATTCCGGGTAAATTGCTGTATTGGCATGTTGCAAAAAATTAGTGGGTTCTGAATCACAGTTTGAGCACTCGGTCTCTAAAAGGTTCGCCATCACTGGCCTAGGCCTATTCTGTATTTACCTCTGAAGCTAGTTATGGCTGAATGCATAGTAGATCTGGGACTACACACATAAGGTCCTTTACAGAACACAGAATCATAGAATAATGGAATTGAAAGGGTCCCATAAGATCAAAGTTAAATCTCCCTGCTCAATGCAGGAATACAAATTAAAGGATATATTGAGATGATTGTCTTTCTTTTGAAATATTAAAGATAAACCGAGTGTTTTAGGTGGCTTGATTTTTCACCAAAAGCCATGTGTTGATATAAGAAAAAATGGTGATTCCTTGCAGGCGTAGGTATGCTGGCATGGTTGCCATGCATTTGGTGAAAACCCATGGGGTGGTTGATAAACCAAAAAGGAGAGACTTGAACTGGTATGTGTGATTGTCAAGGGTGAAGTTGAGAAATTTGCAATTATCCTGTCTGATCAAACTGTGGAAATATGCATCCTTTAGATCTATGACCACAAACTAACAGTACTTTTTGAAGTACATGGATGATCATGTCCAAAGCGGTCACATGGAAGTGTTTTGGAGTGATGAATGAATTGAGGTTATGAATGTCAAAAACAGGGTGTAAACCGGGGAACTGTAGCATATCAGGAATAGAAGCCCATGGTTTTGATTACAGGGCAAATCCTTTCTACAGGATCTTTCCAGAGGAGTTCTAGTACTTCTTCTTGAAGAACTTGGAATGGAGATGGGAAGATTTGAACATTTGTGGGAAGAATCATATCAAAATCTGCAACATAACCTGTGGTAATTATTTGGAGGACTCTTTTTTCTGATGAGATTCTTTTCCAGGATAGTATGAAGGGAGCTAGATGTGCGGGGCAATCTGTGTAAACGTGTCTGCAGATTAGGTCAGCGTGCAAGGCAAAAATCCTACTTGGGTTTCTTGTCCAAGTGGCAAGAAGACATACGTGGTCAGTGGTGGTGTGGTAAGGAGGAGGATAAAGGAGGCTGATATTTAGGCAGATCCCAAGGAGGATTATAGGCTTAGTAAGTGCACCGTCAATGCCTGGGTTGTCTAGGAGGTCTATAACAGTTCTGAGTGTTGTAAGAGTGTGCTGTTTTTCTCCTTTTCTGCATGTTGTCACGGATCACATCTATCTTGCTATCAAGAGTGCAGAACTGTCAAAAGGTAAGACCTCAAACCTCTTTTGAGCATTATCAGGAATGTTTGCCAATCTAAGCTTAAGAGTGTCTGCAGAGGGCTACAGAGGTAGTTACTTTTCTGGATGCCATACTGACCACATCCTGGGCTGCAATCTGTTTCTGATGAGTGAGACAAGAAAGCACTCTTGAATGATAGTCATCTAGCAACAGATTTATAAAGGGGAGTATTTTATTCCATAGATGCCTGTGGTAGGTTCTCATGGCAGCCATATAATTTTCAACTTGAAGAACAAAGGAAGCCAAGGAGTAATAATGGTGGCTGAAAATGTCCAAATTTTTACCTTCCTTGTTGTCAGGAGCAGCACCTGACCTGTTTCTCACTCGGTTCTGGGTCTCATCAACTATAACAGGATTAAGAAGGGGGTGTTTTGATAGGAAGGATGTGTCCTCTCTGCGAGTACTATAATTTTTTTCAACTTCTCTTTGAATTGAGAAGATGAGGATGGTTTATTCCACGACTCTTTAATTATCTTCATAACTGTTGAAGGCTAAACATACAGGGACAGCTCGGTCCTGATTGATGTCATCATATACATTATCAGATTCCAGTGAAAGAGGTTGTTCAGCAGCAAGCTCCATGACTTTAACCATTTGGGGGTTCACTTGGGAATATGACTTGAGATCCTCTGAAGGGAATGGAGGGTACATTTCTGCAACATCCAAGTCTGAAGTGGGAAGATTAGATGAGTCCTCAATAGACATGGTCAGAGGATTCCGAATCAAAATAGGAATGCTATTGCTGGGTTTGTGCTGTCTGATCTTCTGGGGTGGAGGAAGATTCAGATTATCTGACTTTCTTTTGGGTCAATGGTATTCCATGTTATTTAGGAGCACTGGCATGGTATTTGTGTGGTGGAGGAAGATATGAGGCAGGATTGATGCTGACTGGTCCAAGTGCAGGTCCTTTATAAGTAGTTATCACTTGAAGTGCAAGTGGAACAGTTGGTACTGAAGACTGCTGGCGTGGACACTGTGACTTCAATACCAAGGCAGGCTGATATGACGATGGTCCCTTGCAACACTGATGGGTTAGAGTCAACAAAGCCTCTGAGGGAGAGGCAGTACCGACATGACAGAGACCAAGGGTTAAATATCCTTCAATATCATGGAAGAGATGGAGAAGGGGAAGAGCTAGACACATAGTAATACTGGTATCGATCATGATGTCAGCATTGATGTCGAGGTGGAACTTCCAGATAATAACAGTATTAGATAGGTTTCAGTTAAAGCTAGATCTCCTCTTAGTCTCAACCTCATTGTTGAGAGGCCAGTATTCTACTTATTGGAAGGTTGAAGTCCTGTTTTATACAGTGTGCCTTCCTCAGTCACTTACGAGGATGAACGTCGACCATGTTTTACATCAAATCCGAGTTCTGTCCCAATATCGAATCACTCTGTGAAAAAGTGTTCTCAGGCGCCTGTAGTAAGACTGTGGTAGTCCCGACTAGAGATGGGCACGACCAGGAAAAATGACGTTTTGAGTTGTCGTGTGTCAGAGCCGGCCCGTTTCGGCTCGTTTCCTTTTGTCGCAAAATTTTTCAAAAATTTGTCATTTCGTTTGTCGTCTGTCGTTAGTACTGGTTTGGGGGGGTAGGGTAGCGGGCTCCTGGAGGCACCTCTCTGGGGTGGGTGCCTCCTCTGGACCGCTATGAAGGGAAGGCGTTTAGCGGGCTTCTAGAGGCACCTCTCTGGGGTGGGTGCCTCCTCTGGCCCGCAACGAAGGGAAGGTGTTTAGTGGGCTCCTGGAGGCACCTCTCTGGGGTGGGTGCCTCCTCTGGCCCGCTACAAAGGGAAAAGGAAGGGTACATGACCGTGTAGCCATTGCGTACCAAGTGGCACTGGCAGAGGCACCTCTCTTTTGGGTGCCTCTACTCTGACTCACTAAGAAGGACAGCATACTGGCGTACAGGTTTGGAGTTTTTTGGAACTTTGGACTGGTGAGCGAGGTGAGAGAAGAATGCCTCTGCTGGGTGCCCTCTGGCTCACTAAGAAGGGAAGTGTACTTGCGTGTACTGCAATGCAAGTACAGATCTGGCTTAGGGTTGGGGTTAGGGCAAGGGCTAGGCTTAGGGTTATGGGTAAGGTTAGGGTGAGTTGGTGGGCTGCACCTCTGGGTGCCTCTGACCCACTAAGAAGGACAGTGTACTGGTGTATGGGTTAGGGTTAGGGCTAGGGTTAGTGGGCTTTTTATGCCCGACTGGCACATCCCAGAAGTCTCAGTCAAAACCTGGCCAAGTGGCCATGCAATTGGTGGAATGGCTCCAAAAATTTGCATGGTCCCATCCCATGGCCAGCCCATCATTGCGCAGGTGTAAAAAAATAAAAATAAAAATAAAAATAAAATAAAATCAATGGGATTGGAGACAGACGTTTATTGCAAGAAAAACCCACTGCTACTACTGTAAAAATTCAGGCAGTTAAAATACCTAATTTTCGCATGTTTCTGTGTGGTGCTTTGGTGGGTTTTTGGACCACGATTTCAAAAAAAATATTGCGGTTGCCATTTTGGATCTCCTACACCGCATGACATGGTGAGACGATGAGGATGCCCCCCACCAGAGCAGCCCAGGACAGGAGAGGGGGGGAGGCCGGGGACCCCCCCCCAAGAAACCACCCCTCTGGTAGGTGCCCTCACTCAGGCAGGCATATTTCCGCCTGCTTTTTTGGCCGGGAATCTTTTTTTTTTAAAAAAACTTTTTTTCTGTGCCGCTTGGCATCGCGCGATCGCCGCGATGCCATGAACGACAACGACAAATCAGACCCAATTTTTCTTTTATCGGTTCGAGTTCGAGTTTTGGTGGCTTAATTGTCGTCACCGCTTCCGCTGCGTAACGGAAATGAGGATTTTGCCAAGTCGTGCCCATGTCTAGTCCTGACTAATGTGTGTCTCCATTCAGGCAAAACACAGAATTGCAGAGGTGCACTCCCTTGGGTTGGGAGAGAGGCGTCTTCCTCACCCAAAGTTGTATCCACCACTACCAGTTGTTGATGACTGATGTCGAAGTTGAGCAGTGGTGAGCTTGGTAGAGTAGGAGATACTAAAGTCGTCAATTTATCTTTCTTCTTTTCTTTATGAACCAGTGTTGGAGGATATCTTACTTTTTTATTTGTGGAAGACTCTGAGCCGGATTTTGATTTCAAAGTCAGCTTTGGCTTCAAGGTCAATTTAGATTGGGAGAGGCTCTTTGCTATAGAGGGTGGTGTCGGAATTTTTGTTTGAGACGGTATTGGAGGCAAATTCAAAGAATGAGGGGCTGCAGTCAGTTCTATGTAATGGCAAAGAAAAGAACACACACATTGTAGACTCAGTCTCAAAGCCTGCTTAGTTATTTTTACAGCCAAGAGGAGATTTGGTGAGCAGAGCAGGCACTGGGAATGTCTGACCATCAGTGGAATTTTATCATTGCAGGCTGAATAATGCTTAAACAGGCTTAAAGAGGCCATAAAAGAGCAGGAAGGGACAAGAGGGGGCAGTTTGGTTGTTTTCAGTCTCCTTTAGTCTAGGGAATGAAGCGTAAAAATGACGGAAAATTGTATTTTTCAGATAAAAAGGCAAACAGCTCTGTCACTGAAGAGTGACTCCAGTGGCAGCAAAAAGGAAAATGAAGAGAATGCACATATGAGGTCTTTAGGTAAACAAGCAGTAAGAGATACACCCATCAGCAAATAGAGAATGTCCAAATTCAAAGCTATAAATTATTTCCCCCAATAGCCTTAGACAAATATTGGACAGTACTGTTAATAGCATATTTCCGCCTCAACTAAGGAAGCTGTGAAGAAACTTGTGCTGTCTAAGAGAAAAATTCAATGCGTTATTATGTGTTGTTTTGGAACAATGAATTCCAAATAAGAGCAGGGTTAAATATAAAGTGAGAAAAAAGTTTATTCTGTCTTGCTAGCCTGAACCACAGAAGCGTTGCAAAGGGTACTTGTGAAAAAGCTTTCATAGATTTTGTAAACAAGAAGAGGTTATTTGAGGAGAAGAAAAGTTACAGGATGAATTTAGATGAATGGAATCAAATGCTGGCCTTTTATGGCCTGGAATTATTTCATACCCCACCTGTCTCTCAAAACAGGACCCAAAGGAAGCTTATATCTATTAGTTTAACACAGCCTTCCTGAAGAGAAAGGCCTTTGCTTGGCACAGGAATGACAGAATTCTGTAACTGCCTACTGGATTTTGTTTGAAAGCAGCAGAGGAGTTGGGATTTTACCCAGTGATTAATAAGCTGGCTAGAAGAATCCTGAGTGTGTAAAATAAAAAGATAAAGCTCACCACTCAAGGACAGCATGTGTTGAGACAGAACAAGGCAGAAACCATCAGCAGGGTAAAAAGCTAAAAGGGAAATGAGAAGGATTCAAGAAATCTGTTGCAGGAAGCTAAGACCTGAGGAAACTGGTCAGTGACAGAACAGCAGGATGTAGTGAACCAGAGGTCCTTAAAAATCCTTGTATTGCCCAGTTATTCCGAAACCCTACTAGAAAGAAAATTGTTAGCCAAATCATCAAAAATAGTTGTTGAGATGAATCATATGAAGGCTTATATAACAAGAAGCTAGTGGATGGCTAGAGAATTGAAGTAGTACATCCATAAAAGAACCAGTTACTTACCTGTAAAGGATTGGTAATCTGCTTTTGAGTACTCTCTATCTGAAAAACCCTGAGAAGGGTCACGGTAAGTAAGAATTGACGGCACACAATTACTACTAAGTGAACTTACGTAACTTTCAGATATGGGGTGCATTTACTGCAAATTCAAGAGGTTTGACAGTTTCGTGAGTAGAAAATGGCAGGTGCACCAGTGTGTGTTTTTTAAAAAATATTATAGTTTAGCATAGAACCTAAATATTCAAAAATACACCGTTTCCCATAAAGTAACAAGAAAAGTCCCTGCAATTTACCAGATTGCTGCTATTACAGGCACAGTGCTATCACAAGCTGCTGTTAGCAACAAAATGAAATGAGGTTTTAAAGGGATTGAAAGCCTAGTTGTAAAGATACATTAAATAGGGTCTTGAAAGATAAGACCTCTTCAGTGAAAATCTTCAACTCCCTCTTCCAACACCACTTTATGCTTTCTACTGTTAAAAAAGACATTAAAATTCAAATATCCTATCATGAAATGCTCATGGGTCAGAGATAATAGTGATTTGTCAATACTGTATATAAATTTCAGCACTTGAGTTAAAAGGGGGTCTGTCATTTTTAGAAATGCAGTCCCTTCCTCTCCCTACTGAGCAAGGGAGAATATACAACACTGCAAGAGGCAAATTAAGAATTCAAAACAACTGACTCAAAACTCCCTCTACTGTCCAATGTTTTACAATGTGGAATCTCTCCCAACTACAGTGGTACCTCGTATAACGGAAGGTTTGTATAGCGAAAAATCCGTACAACGGAAAAAAAATTTGCCCCCCCCCTCTCCCCCAGATTTTGGAGGGGGGGCAGATTTTTTTTCCATTGTACGGATTGTGTGTGAGGGAAATGCCTTGCAACTGTGCGGGGAGAAGGGGACGGGGCTGGCCAGGGGGGGGCTGACTTGTTTCCACCCCTCTGTAGAAGTGGCGGGGCGGGTGGCGGGGCTTGGGAAGAAGACCTCTCCGGGGCGGGGGCTTTTTCCGGCCCAGCGCCGCTCACCTTCGGAGAGCTCCAGCTCCAACTCGGCCAGCTGCTCGCGGACCTCCCGGGGCAACCCGGCCGGAGGAGAGTTAAAGATCGTGGAAGATGCTTTCTTCTTCTTCCTGATCTCCAAAAGATCGCACTCTTCTTCCCTTTGTTGGAACATTTAGGGAAGGGCATGCTCCTGACCCCATCCTCTTTCTCCCCTCCCCTCCTCTCCCCTCACCCTCGCTCGTCGCCCCGTTAAAGAGCGCGCAACTCGTAATGGCCCATCATCCTCATAGCCATCCCTCTGGGAGTGGAGGCGGCGGCGGCGGCGAGGAGCGCGGTCTCTTTAAGGCCGGAGCGCGTTGCGAGGGAACGAGTCCTCCCACCCCTCCCCGCCGCTGTCAATCAGCCGCCGGCGGCTTTGATGTCGAAAAGCCTTTGGCGGCGGCGGCGGCGGCTCCTTCCCTGGCTCGCGCGCTTGCCGGCGCTGCTCGCTCGGGCGCTCCGTCCGTGCCTTTCCCAGCCAGCACCGCCTTCCGGCGCTGCTGCTGCTGCTGCTGGAGGCGGCGGCGGTTTTGTATCGCCCCCCGTCCCTCATCCCGGCTGGGCCGGCTCCGGTGAACTGCTGCTAACTTCGTGCCCAACTTTCCGGGAGTTGGAAGGGAGGACCAAGGCAAGGCGGGCGGGGGCGGTGCGTTGCGTCCCTCCTCTGCTGGTCGGCTCGGGGTTGCAAACGCTGCTTTTCCCGCGAGGATACGAGAGCATCGGGGACGGAGGAGGGGCAGAGAGACGGATCCCAAAAGCTTTGCCAAACATTGCCCTCCTCTCCCCCGTCTGTCTGTCTGTCTGACTGTCTGTCTATTTGTCTCTCTCTCTCTCTCTCGAGAGAGAGAGATCCCGGCGGCCGCTCGCCTTCCTTCTCTCTCGCTCGCTCTCTCGCTCCCTCGGGCGCTCTCGCTCTCTTCCGCCGCCGCCTCCCTCTCCTCCTTCTCAGAGGCAGAGGCTGCGGATCCTGCCGCGCAAAGACGCAGCAGCAGCAGAGACGGCGGCTATCGCCATAGCCATAATCCTTCGCTCTCCTTCAGTCCCGCCATGGAGTCGCCTTCCTCCTCCTCTTCCTCCTCCTCCTCCTCCTCCTCTTCCGTGTGTGTGTGTGTGTGTGTGTGCGTGCGTGCGTGCGTGTGTGTGCGTGTATGTGTGCGCGCGCGCGCGGTGGAAGAGGACGTGGGAGCGGGAGGGCAAGGGAGGGGAGGCCGACTGGAGGATGGGATCACCGGCTGGAGGATGGGATCACCAGCTGGAGGATGGGATCACCGGCGGCAGGAAAGCCCGGCTGAACGGACCAGAACCAGCCGCACCGCCTGCCCTAAAAAGTCACTTCATGGATCCCTCGAATAGAGCGAGCCCGCCGTGGCGGTGGCGGCGGCGACTTGCAACAGCAGCAGCTCAGTCGGTCCCACCTACCAGCGGCCTCAACCACCGCCCAGCGAGAGAAAGAGAAACACACAGAGCGCGCCACCGAGAGGAGGAGGAGGAGGCGCGGATGGGAGGGAGCGAGGAGAGGAGAACAGCCCAGGGTAGGCTCTGCACCGCCTACACGCCTCCCAGCTGCAGCGGCGGCGGCGGCGGCAGCAGAACCCGAGCGCCTGGAGCCCTTGGGCGCCGCTCGCCTCTGCCGCCGGGGCACGGGCTGCTCTCCCCCTCCCCCCCCACGAAAAGGGCGCGGGGTTCGGCCTCGGCAGCAGCAGGAGGCAGCCGCTCCCGTCACCCCCGTCCCGTCCCGTCGAATGGTTCCTTCTGCGTCCTGCATACCGCGCATTCCTCGGGGCAGCCAGTCAGTCGGCGCGCTCGCGCTCTGCCTCTCGGGTGTGTGTGTGTGTTGCGTGTGCGTGCCAGAGGCAGGACGAGCAGCGCCGCCGCGCTCTGCGTTGCCGAGCCAAGAGCAAGTTTTTTTTCTTTCTTTCTTTTTTTTTTTTTTACGATGGACGGGAAGGGGAAAGGCAAGGCAAGGTGCGCCAGGGACGGGGCGAGGGTGTAAGACTGCGAGAGACGCAGCAAAGAGCCTCCCCCCCCCCATTTTTCTGAGACAAAGAAGCAGCGGCGGCGGCGGTGGTGAAGGTAGCCCCCCCCACCCCCCCGGAACCGTGACAGCAGCCCTTGCAAGACCCCCCTCTGTGTGTGTGTGTGTGTGAGAGAGAGAGAGAGAGAGGCGGGAACGGCGGTGGCTGGCGGGGCCTTTAGGAATGCATTGGAACGGATTAAATCCACTTCCAATGCATTCCTATGGGAAAGGATAATTTGCTTAACGAAAAAATTGCATAACGTAATTTAATTGGGAACCAATTAATTACGTTATGCAAGGTACCACTGTATAGGGATTAAGGTAGAACTGAGAGGTTTGCAGAAGACCAATCACGTTAGGCAAAATAATAGTTCAGTGCTAGGCAATCTGTCAGAGAAAAAATAAATGTATGTAAAAGAGAAAAAGGCCGAACAGGGTTTGTACCACCCCATAACACCTACAGCCCCCATAGTAGAGACTTGGAAGCAAAAAACAGTGTGTAGTGGGGAAAAATTGAGACCTAGCAGAACCCAGTGCTAATATTCAGGATACATAAGAGGCCTTTTTATTATGTTTATTATTTGTATTTTTAGACTATTATTACCCCGCCTTTCTCCTTGAAAAAGGACTTAAGGCGGCTTACAATAATGAGGGATAATATACAGTCCGATATAATTAAAGCATATTCAAGTATAGAGAGCAGGGAATTATAGCATTAACAGGTAACATGTACATTAATAATCTCCATTAGCTCTTTGCTCTCTAGTCACCAACCAAGCAATCACCACCAACCAATTAAGCAATCCTTCCTGAATTACCCTTGAAATTTCCCAGCCAGTCACAACTACTGATCCCAGTGACCAATTCAACCAAAGACAGATTCTTTCTCTAATCAAGTTCATAGTGTCATCTTGATGCCTCTTTTTCACAACAAATGTAACCAGGCAGCCAGACACTACTTTCTCATAACCAACACATAGCACTGTGGAATATTCAGAGGCTACTCATATAAACGGATCCCCAGCATAATGTAATGCATAGAGTGATGGACTATGACCCTAGATAGCAGGGTTCAAATCTCTGCTCGGTCATGAAAACCCACAGGTGGACTAGAAGTGGTAAAACCACTCCTTAAAACTACTGTATCTCACTTGCCTTGAAAAATGTATTAGGTCACTATAAGCCGGTTCTAACTTGACAAGATGAATACAAATACACACTACTTTAAATACAGCAAAAACAAATGGCACTAGAGATTTTTATATCATATAGAAACACACCATTTTCAAACATTCAGGCAGGCTCTAGGAAATTACTTGCTATTTTTAATAAAGGGCTTTAATAGACTTTTATTGTAAAGTTTTTTATTTCTTTGCTTTTAAAAAAACATGTCTTACTCCAACAACTATTTTTTTTAAAAAAGCTATTAGTGCTTTTTTATATTATCGCCACCATGATTCATGCTTTAATTATGTCCAAAATATATGGTGCCAAGTCCTTTTCAGGGTTTTCTGGTATACTTGGTTTACCACTCACTTCTTCTGCGGATACCCTGCAGCTTGCCTAAGGCCACACAGGTTGTCTCTACTTCCCAGTGGGGAATTGAACTCCCAAACTTCATCTCAGCAGCCAAATTTGACTGCCTTTGAAGTGTTTTGAAGCTATAGCCAGTGCAAAACACAGCAGCCAAACTGTTGTCTGATGTACTTTAGAGACCACAGAACAACCAATCTTGAAAAAAATGGTCTGGCTTCCAACTTGCATCTGAGCTGCATTATGTCCCATTTCTGGGGAAAAGATGGGATATAAATAAAATCAATACATTTTTACTTGGCCATCAAGTGTGTCTATGTCATGAATGGGATGTCATCCCTGCTTCTGAAAGAGTGTCACCCTGTGTATCTGCAGCTTGACTGGATGTGGAATTTTCCTCCTTTGATCCTTAGTGTAGTGGATTACACTTAAGAGTGTGAAGACAGGCAAAGCCAGTTTTCCTCAGTACATTGGTACCTTGTATTAAGGAATTAATTTGTTCAAAATGAAACTCTGTTAAACAAATTTTCCTTTATACAAATTCCCCATAGGAATGCATTGAAAACAGAGTAATCCCTAACTGAGACCATTTTTATGTTGTACGGATTCGCCCCTTAGAGCCATAAAACTATACTTAACATATCTACAGACCTTGGCCATATCCTCCTTCCCACCATCTCTACTAATCAACTCTCCCTCCTCTTCTTCCCCCTCCCCCTCCCCATCCACCCCCCAACTCTATATACTACAGCCAATGAATATATGGTATGAAATGTATATCCCATCACATATTATATTGCACACCTCATTCTGTTGCTATATGTCTGAAGAAGCGGACATGTCCACGAAATGTTACATTAAAATATGAAAGTTAGTCTTTAAGATGCCACATGTTTTGTGTCTTTTGTTTTGTTTTTCTTTCATTTTTATCGGCATTAGGTCTGAAACAGACATATATGAACTAAAACTATGTTCTTAAAAACACCACATAGAGTTATAAAATAGCTTTGAAGCAGATAGCCTAAGAAGGTAACACGCAACTCAAGACAGATTACGAATATTTCAGTCTCATACCTAACTGTAATATCATGATGGTGTCATTTAAGGCCCGGATCACTAAACTGAAGTGTCTGTAGAGAGGGTAACAAATCACTCTTCTCCCAAAGGATACCAGGACTTCAGATATGGTAGTAAAACTCTGTACATAACATATTTCAAGAAAAGGATAAAGTTAGAAGACAATACATATTATTTCAACAACAGTCAAGGCACTGGCTGTAAAATTCCCATTATGTTGAATACTGCACTGCAATTAACTTCTAACAGTTTATCAGATACATTGATTGATTTATCTTGTATTACAGAAATGCAGTTACATGTTTATCTTACCTCCAGCCAGCACAAAGTTGAACTCAGTTTTCGTATATTCCATGGTGACTCAACCTTGTTTATTAAGAAGAGATGAAATATATTAGAATGTTTCATTAATACAAAGGGACTATTCTCATAGAATTGAAAATGAATATTGCAAGATTTAAGTTATTACATTGCAGAATGAGTAATGCTTAAATATCTTGAAGAAAAATTTAAGATACAATTTTTTTCACTCCAAAAAATTATGGGTTTCTCAGAATGGTAAAAAGACATCTAACTGCAATTCTTCCCTAAATGCGTACTAGAATCTTTAAAGTAAGGCACTCTGGTATGACAAAGGTCTTAAAGAACAATGCTCTACTATCATTCTTGCTCTTTGAAGTCATATCTCCCCATTACTGGTCCTCTAATTTTGCTGTCCATCTATGCAGTGTAAACATTTCTTTAAGGACTGCAATCTGGCTTCAACTAATCTTATCTGTTTACGTGTATCTGTATTTGAAAG
Organism: Phrynocephalus versicolor; assembly: GCA_023846285.1. NCBI lineage: Eukaryota > Metazoa > Chordata > Lepidosauria > Squamata > Agamidae > Phrynocephalus > Phrynocephalus versicolor. Next base: position 15,614,855 of record JAHTLZ010000015.1, read on the forward strand.
ATTCACCTCTGGTAATTATGCCATGCTACCTCAATCTATATCCTACATAACATAACAGCCTTAACCCTTGTCATCCCTCTCTAGGAAACCAGCTCTGGGCAGTCCAGAACAAACATTTACAGAGACATAACAGACACATTTATGCATTCTTAAATGTTTATCAGTTAGTCTAAGATAGGATCCATAAAGTCCTTGTGCCTTCTCCCTTAAGAACAATGATTCTCAACAAATAAACTTGTTGAGACAAAGGAACTGATTTTTTTTAATAGTCTATTTATACATATACAGTGGTACCTCTATTTACGAGTTTAATCCGTTCCAAATGCATGCTCATAAGTCGAACAACTCATAAGTAGAGCAGCCGTATCTAAATAAAAAAATAAAAAATAAAAAAAAATGTAACTAGAGCAGACCACATCTAAAATTTGTAAGGCAGCAGTTAAAACACCAATGGTTTTCTGCTCTTAAGCCGAATTCCTCATAAGTAGAGCCACTCATAAGTAGACGTACCACTGTACAATGAAGTGTCTGGAAAACATATCAAGGCATTAAAACAGTTAACAAACTAATATGTGCATGATGAACATGTTGTCTATATAAAATCAGTTCAGCACTTCTTACAAAGATATTTCCACAGACTTCTCCCTTCTCCTCTGTTCCTCCTCAAGCTGCATCTTTCTCTGCTACTAATCAAAACTCAGAACAGGTGCTGGACATAAAAAATAATAACACCCCCCCCACACACTGAACTGTTAATTTTAAAAACATGCCTGAAAAAACAGCCCAGTGATATAACATTTCAATCTTGTGTTTTTACCCAATGTAAGTAAATCCAGATTTTCTTGATGAAAGCACAAATCCCTTCCAGCTATACTGATGAAGCCACTTAACTAAAATTTCATACAGGAAGTAGGATTAAGATAGGAAAGCAGAGAAACTCACATTATTTTCTCCTTCAGTGACATAGATTTCATAGCAATACGCCAGAAGTATATCAGCAAGACTCAGATAGACTTGCTGACAGGTTCTTTTGTCAAGCAGAAAAGTTCTGTTAGTGAATTTTCTCAGCTGTTCTTTCTCATCTTCTGTAAAGGAAACTACAAACAAAAAGGTTGTTTTAAGCAACCTGCATTCATAACCACACAAAGACAACTCCCACCACACACACACATACACACATGACAAGAGTGGCCTTGATAAGAGCCCTCTTCACTCAAATCCTAGAATTATTGCTGTGTTAAATTCAGAAGTAACCACTTATTTTCTGAAGCACCTCCTTCCCGGTTACATTTCAGTCAACAGTTTATTGAGGACTGACTAGCAATAAAATTTCAGCCAGTATTTCATTTTAAAATTCTAACGGTCATGATGAGGAATTTGTCATCTAACAGATTTTGTTAACGGCTGTTTTAAATGTGTTTTATAAGACCTTTTAACTGTACAACTATATTAATTGTATTTAAACTTTTTAAATTGTATTTTATTTATTTATTTTTATTTTACAGAATTCTCTTTCCTCTCTCTGTCACCGTGCTGGCGCTGAGGCAATGAGGGAGCACACCACTGCGCCGGACCAACAGGGGAAACACACGGACGCCAATGCTGCACAGGGCAATAACACAGGGAAGCCTCCAGCCCCGTGCTCCCCTCAGGACCTGAGCTGCTTTCCTCTCCCCTGTCCCCTTTCCGCCTCTTCAAAATGAATGGATGGATGGATGGATGGAAGGGAGGGAGGGAGGGAGGGAGAAAAAGAAAAAAGAAAAGGAGGAAGGGAAGGAAGGAAGGAAGTGAAGGAAGGAGGAATAAAGAGAGGGAGGGAGGGAAAGAAAGAAAGGGAGGCAGGGAGGGAGGGAGGGAGAAAAAGAAAGAAAGAAAGAAAGAGAGGGAGGAAGAGTGGCAGGGAAGAAAGAATGGAAGGAAGGAACTGGGCTAGTGAGAGTGTGCATGGCCACACAGTAATCAGAGGCGACCTGTTCAGGTGTTGCTAGATTAAAACATAGACAAGGTCGCAAACGGTCAGGATGGTATGTTAATGCAAACTGACAGCAACATTCCATAGGTACATAATATGGTTTGACCTTGTTAAGTTGCTGAGTTAACCCCCTGTCAGAGGGTTTCCTCTCCATTGTACTTAGAAAAGTTTACGGTTCCCTCAACCCTACTGACGCTGTTTCTCAGTGATCATATCCTGGACATAATCCTATCACAGCACTCACCAACTGAGACTGCAATGAAAGAAAATAAGAATATAAGAGAATACTACAGCTGTGGTTCTTTACAACAAACAATTCAATGCAATCAATGCCAACTGATTTTTATACTGGAGAGGTTCGGCCAGGTATATAAAATACAACTGGCATAAGGAATAAAAACGCCTTATTTGCTTTAGAAGGGACGTTCACGGTAAGAGTTATATTGCAAGTATGCATTAATCAGGTAACTCAAATCCAGAACTGGGCATCATATCTGTTCTTACAAATCACCATTTAAGCTTCAATGCTATGGAGATTCACATGTGAGACCTCATCAGGATCATACCATTGTGGTAGTCCAGAATTTTTGAATCTACACAATATTTTTCCGTCTATCGTTAGTATAAAATGTTAGATTGCGGGACAGTAATCATTCCATTTAATTCAAGAACCTAATAAATAAGAGTGAGAGTCATTAATATTTTATTTAGGCACTTAGAAGCCTGAGGAAAGACGGGGCCTTTTAAAAAATTAAGCATCATTTTTCTTCTCCTATAAAAGGAAATTGGAGAAGTGATCGCTAGCAAGCAAGATAGATTACTGAGGACAAAATAAATTACATCAGAGCATGTAAATGATACATGAAATGCACGAAACTCTCCACACCTTCAAAGACAGCTTGTCACTTAAAACAAGAGGTCTAGAATTCTATATTGTGAAATCAAATAAAAATGAATTGCTAACTAAGCTGAACACAACTTTTAGGGAATGTAAAACACTTTCATCTGAACTCTGTGTGACCAAGGATACAATGCAGAGCTGAGTTCAATGCAATAACCACAGCTCCACCACCCATGGGAAAGACTAGGTAATTAATGAGACTTATCTCAATATTTTTTCTGAGTTGCTCTGCATAATGGAAACATGAAAAATTTGGGGCTGTTAAAGGAATCAAATGCCCTCTACTGGAGGGACACTTGGACACAATATTCAACAATATCAACAACCTATTTCTACTGGATTCCTGGAAAACATTACTTTTCTACAGTTTGTAGTAGGAAGCACAGAGAAGCAAAGTTGAGGGAGATGAAATGGGTTTAATAGTTTCCTGAGAAGAAAGCAGATACTGACCACGGAAACTGAAACATTAGAACAGGTGAAAAAATGTAGCACACCAGTCCTCCATTCAAACCCTCAGAAAAAAACTACAGAAGAAAGGTTAGTTTAGAGCAGAAGAAACCAAGCAAACCACTGCCACCTCTGGCCTGCAACCCCCAAATTGAAACTTGCTTTGAGCAAAGAAACTTAAGTTCACACACCTGACCAGATTCTTGGAAATGTTATATTTCATCTACACCAAAACCATCTCAGCAACGCCTAAGCTGGTATTTGAATTAATAAAGTTATCATCCACCCTTATCTTTGGATTAGAGATGGGAACAGACCATGGTTCAGTAGTTCAGTCTTTGGTGTGTTGCTTGGGCTGGTATTCTGTGCAAAGAATAAGATTCAAACACTACAGGAGTATGTTAAAATCTAAGAGAAAATATTTGTCCAGCACTGGAAATGCATTAATGCGCCACACAACTCTCCCTAAGAAGAGTGGTTAGCAAGTAAAATACTACATCCAAAAAAGCCCCCAATCTCCAGTTTAAAAAAACCCTCCTGTACAGCTTGCTTGGTAGATTAACCAAAGAAAGGCTTCCAACAAAGATCTCAGGACTTTGTAAGCAGCATGTGGATAGAGAAAGTCCTTGATATAACAGGGTCCCAAGCCACAGTCTGAATGATCAAAGGCAGCACTTTGAGCTGACTTGGAAACAAACCAAAACGTGACTATAATAGCAAAGTGCTAACATAGTAAGTTCATTCCACCAGTTCTAATAAGAAACACTGCAGCCATGTTTTAGATTTAATAACTTCCAGACTGCTTTCAAAGGCAGCTTCACCCAAAACACGTTGCACATCTAAACAGGTTTCAGAAACACAGACAAGTGAAGGAACATTATCTGTATCTACAGTGGGTCCTATCTGTACTTGGAAATGGTTTCCAATAAAGGTAAACAAAGTAAGCAATGCACATGATATAAAAATCACTACTAAGAAAATAAAGCTTATGGTAATAACTGGATAGGCAAATTGCCCAAGAAATGCAGTTAAAGATTTAAAGTGAAAACTGGGAGCATGCTGACAAAGACTAATGTTTCAGAATTTGATTGAATTAGCACAAGAATGAAACTCTTGTGACACAAGTCCAATTACAGAAGGTGTCCATTGTTACAAGAAGGAACATAACAGGCAAAAAAGGTTATGACCGACATTGAGAATATCCAACATGGCAATAAAAATAATTTATATTAAATAACTATTTCTGAGTAATAACTATTTCCATAGTACAAGGTATTATGGAAAAGAAAAAACTATTTAAAAGGTAGATTTACAAGATCAAAATAATTTCTTGGATTGAAGGGTATCTCTTAAAGAGTTTTGAATGCCTATTATCACCAGTCTCTGTAAACAAGAAAAGGTCTTTACAATTCTAACATAAAATCAAAAATAGATCAAGAAGCTTATTAACAGTAAACATGCATTCTTCACAAGGCACAATCGTGCCTTGCACTTTCTAAAAATACTGAAATCATTGCAGCTCCAACAATGCATGTCAGCCAAAAAAGGGGGGCAGGGGAGGAAATCATTAAACTTGAGTGCACTGAATGGTGTCAGATATACCCATGTAAAATGTCATTTTCACTAGTATATTACATCCTATCAGTGAAGCATGACCCTGTTTGAAAATACAAGACATTACTTGCTGTTAGTGAGGATTTCATCTAATACAAAATGAATCGTCTTCAGCATAGTTTTGCTTTATAAAAAGTTTTGAAAGGTCTACCAACTTTATTTAGTAGCATAAACATTAGAGAACTGTCCTTCAGATGAAAAGAGAAGTAGCTGACAGACTCTCTGGAGACTTCTAGGCATTATGGGTCTAGTAGTTTCCAAAGAGTCATCCGTATTGAAACAATATTCAGGGAAACTACCACCCCTCCATAATGCCTTGCATTTTCTGTAGAACTTAGACCTGCCCAGCCACTTTTTCTGTATTCATTGTGTCCAAGAGTAGTTAATATTTCTTTGGGATATTCTTTGGTGTGTTTGTTTATTTGTTTGTAGTATTTGCTAAATCACCCAGAGGTCTAGCTGCAGGAACTCCTGGTGACTTCTGGAGGCTACAATTTGTGAATTCTGAAAATCCCATGCCTAGTGGGCAACCATTCTGTCTAGAGATGGGCACAAAACATGGGAGGCCACCTGTACGTTCTCTTTATTGTACTGTATTGCGCTGCATTTGTCTCAAGTGCCCATACAATAAATCTGCTAATGTACCAGATATAGGCTGGGAGATACCTGGCTGGAAAATAGTAGCTGTGAAAGGGATCTGGGAGTCTTGGTGGACCACAAATTGAACATGAGTCAGCAGTGTGATGCGGCTGCCAGGAAAGCCAATACGATTCTTGGTTGCATCAACTGAAGCAGTGTCTAGATCAAGGGAAGTGATAGTATCTATTCTGATCCAGTCAGACCCCACCAGGAGTACTGTGTCCAGTTCTGCACTCCTCACTTTAAAAAGGATGTTGACAACCTCGAGTGGGTACAGAGGAGGGAGACCATGATGATTGAGAGTCTGGAAGAAATGTCTAATGAGGAATGGCTTAGGGAACTGAACTGGGAATTTTTTGCCTTTCAAAAAGAAGACAGAGGGGATATGATAGCTATGTTTAAATATTTGAAAGGATGTCATATTGAAGAGGGAGCAGGTTTGTTTTCCATGGCTTCAGAGACTAGGACTCGGGGCAATGGTTTCAGACTACAAGAAAAGAGATTCCATTTGAACATTAGGAAGAACTTCATGACAATTAGAGCTGTTCAGCAGTGGAATATGCTGCCACAAAGGGTGGTGGAGTCTCCTTCTTTGGAGGTTTTTAAGCAGAGGCTGGATGGCCATCTGTCAGAAATACTGTGATGGGGGCTGCTGCACGGCAGAGGGTTGGACTGGATGGCCCTTGAGGTCTCTTCCAACTCTATGATTCTATGTATCTATGATTCTATACCAGGCTTTCCGACTTCAACATATATCAAAAACCATTTAGGTCATTAGAGCTGTTTCTAGCTGGCAAATCCCCACTGTGATTTTTGGGAAGCACTTAGCCAGCATGTGCAAGAACCCTCTCCTAGGAAGGAACCAAATGTTGTGAATCATGAATAGGATTTCAGCCACAATAATGCTAAAGTTTTCCTAAGCTAGTTCTTATAGTTGTTTGGAAAGAGACAGAAGAATGTGTGCAGCATCCCTTATTTTTCACTTAAGACCACAAGTTTCTATCTGGTAGACTATCTGGCAGAGCATATCTCCTTCAGATCAGCAAATGCCCATCCCACAAGAGCTTCCCAGGCGCTCGTGCTTTGGGTGGCCACTCCTAGAGAAGCCCAGAAAGTGTCCACTCAAAATCGGGCTTTCTCTGTGGTAGGCCCTTTGTTGTGGAATTCTGTTCCCAGCGAGATCCGCCTGGCACATTCTCTGCCCACTTTCAGGAAAGCTTTAAAGATCTGGCTTTTCCAAGAGGCCTTTGGGTGATTGTTCCTACTGTTGTGATTCTTTACTGTTTGCCTGGACACCAGTATCTAGTATCTAGTGCTTGTTTTATTGCACATTCTTTTTGGATGTTATTGGGTTTTGTGTTGCTGTTTGCTGTGCATTTTTATTATTTATTTTGTTCTTGTCTTGATTTTGTGCACTGCCTAGAGTTGTTTACACAAGATGGCGGAATATAAATTGTAAATAAAGTAAAAAAATAAAGTAAGCATTGCAAAACAACAACTTAAAGGCCTAGATCTCTCAAGTCAGCAAAGGGAAGGGTAGAGAATATCTACTCCACATGTGACCTACCAACTGCATTTTGACTGCTGTCAACACATTCTTCAGAGGCCATCTTGGCTGTATAAGCTTTAACCCACCATGGTTTGTATTTCAAGATATGGCGAATAGCTTCATCTTCAAAAAAGTCAGCACTGGAAAAGTAAAAACATTCATTTCATTTCATCTAAGATGTTTGTAAACCTAGGGAAAATAATCCTATTATGTTGAACCCCCACCGTGTGCAGAGCAGGGACTTGAAGCAACTAGAAATGTGTGACTTCCCTACCCACTCAAAGACTTTATCACAAGTGCAAGTCAGTTATATTTTTCTATGTACTGTAAGTATTCTCTATACATTTCTACACATCTGTTTGTCTGCTTTTGATGACCCCGGTATCAGCTGGAAATCCGTTCTAGGACTTCCCACGGATAATGAAACTACGGGTAAGAGAGAACACCACCACCTCCAAAACTGCTGTTTTGTGACAGTAGCTTGCTTTATGGCTGCTGTTTTGTGACACTAGCTTGCTTTACAGCTCTGTTTGTGACAGTGGCTTGCTTCCCAGCTGCTGCTTTACGACAGCAGTTTGCTTTACGGCAGTTTGATTTGCGGCTGCTGAATTATTTAATTTTTCCCCCTCTGCCAATCATGGATAACTGAATCAGTGGTTAATGAATCAGTGGATACAAGGGTTCTACTGTAATAATAAAAGCCTCCATACTGAAAGACTGAACAATTTTTGTTCCTTAAGATTGCCTCTTAACTAAGGAAAATGTTGTATTTCAGCCATCTATCATTCTTATTAAAAATAACTACATTCCAAATTCTGTGTTCTATATGCATTATTTCATTTCCATTCCCTGGGCATCTAACTGATAAAGCACACAAAGTGGGAAAAATCAATAGGATAAAATAGTTGTATGATTCTTCAGTCCCATGAAGACATAGCTAAAACGTACTGCAGACATTTTTGTTCTTGTGGATCAGAGTGGCTTAGTTTCCCTTATTACCTTAAAGAATTTGCAACATTCACAATCCAAAATGCTCTTGAGGTTCCATGTGGTGGCCTTGTGAATAATGCACAAGAATGAATACCAGCTGGTCTAACTGAACTTACAAAATAAAACTACCATTCCATAATACCTATTATCTGCAGCTATCACAAATACAAATAATTTTAGATGCATCATAGGATAAACTCTCACTTTACACAAGAACCACTCCCTCTCTATCTTAAAAAAAGTCTTTATTCTGTATTTCAGCATAAGTTAACAATTAACCATGTATTTCTGAAGCGTCAATCCAGGGAGTACTCACAGGTAATGATCAGGGTCAAATTTGGTTGCTTCTGCTGCCAACCGTCTCTTTCTACGTTCAGCAGCAGGAATCGTGTCTGGATCTTTAATATCAATAACATCGTTAAGTTCATCCTATAAAGGCAAGAACAAAATTTCCAAGAAGGCTGCTTTAGAAGGCTCAACATTCCTTATCCATTGTTTATAGAAGAGCACATAGTGTCTTGCAGTAAGGTAAAAAGAGCCCAGGCTGAAGAACTAGTTAAGAACCATACTGGTTTCACCAGCCACACTTAACAGGATAAGGCAGCCCCTAGGCGTTGCTTCCTTCACGTTAAGTCGGAAGAGGAAAGTGTCCTGCTTGTGCAATACGGTCTCTTCTTCAGACTTGGCAGCAATTTGTGGGTAAAGCAACAGGAGTGGGACTGTGCACTCCCTTCTAAGACTACTGAAAAAGAACAGATCTTCTAACTCTGACTAAGGCTTAACCGTTGAGAACACCCACCACAGTGAAATATGTTACAATTACAAGAATGGAGTTGCAACTGGATCTCATACATGCATTTTCTTTGTTATACCCTCACTAAATCCCAGAACAATCAGAGTACTGTATTAGCATCCCATCTCACACACAAAAGGACCAACACAGAGCTAACCAAGTTACCCTTAGGAATTCAATTTTTTAGAAAGCCTCAAAATGTAAAAAAAGATTTTAAAAGATGCTGGCCTGGTTAACTAACACAGACTTGCATTAACAGCAATTTATCACCGACATATATCTGGCTGTTTGGGAGAGAGAAATCAATAGCAAGGACCCCCTCAACTTGATAGTTTGCAGGGATGTCAAAATCAGCAGGGGAGGAGGGCAAGGGATGGGAAGGCTCGCTAGGTGTAACTCTTTTCCCTTTTCTGTGACCATGTCAGGTGGAAAGAAGGGAGTAACCAAAACTGTAATCATGTATCCATGGAACACAACTAAGAAGCAAGGACAGAGAGTCATCTTTGGTTTTGGCTTCTGCCAAAATATCTGAAGACTCATCCACACCCTGTTTGTATAAGTGATCAGAGGTAAGTGCGCTGGTCATGGGAGGAAAACACAGTAGTTCTTTACTGCTGATAAGCTTTTGAGATACCAGCCAAGGACCAGCATGTGAGACAAGATAAACAAACATAGAATTTACCGTACAAGCCAAAGTCTTTGCTCCTCCACAAGACTGGCTCAGCTTGTTCTGCAAGCCATGCTCCACACTTGCATGCATTGTTCGTGACTTAGCATTCTAACATCTTCATTTCTGGAAGTACCACCTCAGGTGGTATGGACATAGTTTTGACATTACTAAGCTAGCACGATGATACATCTATTGCATTCAAAATGCCCTAAACTTTTAGCTTGGTCAATTCATGCCCCTGCCTTTCATCAGAATTCTCAAAGAAGCTAACAGGAGATACACGGAGACATACAGATTGCAGGAGAAAGCCAGTACTCTCACAAGATCAGAAACCTAAGTCTTCTTCTCATAGGGCAACTGGTGCATGTTTCCTGGGCAGAGAGTGGAAAGAGATATGTTTTTCTCCACTGCGAAAAAAGTCTATGAAAAGTGGACCACCTGTTCTATGTGAATTAACCTGCATTTATGTCTACATTACTCTTTTTCTTCTGCAGGTCTGCTCCTCTACCAGAGAAAGACTGCTTTACTCTTCATAGCCCACTCTGAAAAAAACATAGGCACATGTGATCACCTTTCTACTCTTAGATCCACTTTATCTCTGGATAAATTGTAAAACACAAGCCCAAACATAAATCTTCACAGAATCCCACTGCTGCCACAACGGAAAAAGCTTTATGGGTCATTAAACACTGTACTTTTGTTTCTCACATTGTATTGTTCATACACATTTATGCATATTTGTTCTGAAGAAAAAACATTTTTAAACAAGGTGGAAAGCCTGATTTGGAATTTTATAGTTAACTCTTATTCTTTATTGTTAGCCATTCTTTATGGTTAACTGTATAGTTAACAACAGTCTTTTCTTTTCTTTAAAAATCACGAAGGCCGCTTAGTATCTCTCATCTTTCCAATCAGCTCAAACGTCAGAAAACTACTTTTAATATGTGAACAAGCCAATTATGAAACAGTTTTTGCATAATTTCATCAGTCACAGTAAACAATACAGCAATGAGATTAGGCATGTTAGGTAAAGGTTCCCCCCCACACACACAATAGTTGTGTCCAACTCTAGGGGCGGTGCTTATCTCTGTATTCGAGCCAAAGAGCCAGTGTTGTGCAAGTCCATGGCTATGTAGCTGGCATGACTGCAAGGAAACACTGTTTTACCTTCTCACTTTTTACGGCAGTACCTATTTATCTACTTGCATTTACATGCTTTCAAAATGCTAGGTTGGCAGGAGCTGGGCTTATCAGCGGGAGCTCGCTCTGCTACGTGGTACCTGTAAAAATCCCATAATGGCAAACAATGTCTCTTCCCCTACTGCCACTTTAATTGTCAGAGGCTAAGTCCTTTTAGGGGAAATGTGACCCTAAGAGGAAAAGCAGCAACTTTAGCTGGCTGTTAGTTACAGAGTATGTATTGGCTGATTACAAAACCATACCCGTGCAGGGAACAGTTCACCAGAGGGGGCTGTTGCACAACTGCCCTTGCACAGGCAGATTTATACAACAAGAGTCCAACCTCCACTGCCAGAATGTTCCAAGTAAGACAATCACATGCAATAATTGAGCTAACAAAACAGAGGTTTTGCCAGTGACATTTGGAGATGTAATATTTGTGAACATTTTGAAGCCATAGAGTAAAAACTTTGGGGGGGGGGGACATAAAATCAGGAGGGAGACAGTTTTTTTCTGTTTCTCACCCAAAAAATTCCAGAAATTTTACACCCGTAAACACAATAAGCAATACACCAGCAAAGAAACTTTTCCTGGCACAAAGAGTGGGTTAGATCCAGAATTAACCATGACAGTCTCTCAAGCTAGGAAAAGGTAAAATTAGGCTTGAGCAACGTTTTGGACAGTTCTGGAAGCATTCACTTTTTTCTGTTTCTCTAGGAAGATGCCCTCTCTATGCTAAGGAATTGAAAAGTAGCATTTCTGTTAAGTCAATTGGTAAACTACTCTTCGTTTAGTTGTGGCTGTAACTTTACAGCCAGTATACTGATTATCTTCAAAATATGCCTACATACCTGAAGACGTGAGAAAACTCCCGATTTCTGATTTCCAAATCCATAGGTACAAGGAGAACACAGGGGACTCTCTTTCATTTCCTCATAAGGGGTCTGCTCAATTTCCCAATCAAAATCTTCTTCCTCTTCCACCTTCTCGTCATTTCCAGCATCTGAAGTTTTTGGTCAGAAAAGATTTTCATCAGAAAAACTAGTATTATCTTTAAGAAGTTGTCACCTAAGATCCCTTTTCTATTCAGTTTAATTACACACTTTGCTCTGAAACGATGATTTATTAAGACCCATGTGCATATGTCTGACAGAAAAACCAAGTAGAAAATTTTGCATCATACTGGTCACCCTATTCCCCCACAATGGAGTAGCAACCATATCTTTGAAAGCATTCACTGTTGATAGTGAATAAACATGCTAAAGTTGAGCCGCCTTCAGTTTCTTGAAATAAATAAATAAATAAAATGTTCAGGGTGGAAACAACCAATGCAACCCCAGCAATCAAGCAGAGTCAATACTGTTTATTTCTTAAAAACAAGGATTAATATTTGCTGTTTATTTATAGATCATTTGAAAAAACTGATAATCCCCTTTAATACATGGTCTGAAATCCTCTTGCCTAGTGTAAAAAAAAAAAACTGCACGAGTTTCAGTTCCATTCCTTGACAACTGGTTAAGAGAGACAAAGCCACTACTAGGATGTCTTTGGGTTGAACATTTTGTCTCTATGTATAGTGCATAGAGCACTTCCCCTTGTTGGAGAGGAAGCAGCTGTTATGGAATTCTTCAGGATTCTTGGATTTATATTTGAGTAGGTAGGCCGATTTTCTAAGGCAAGAAAAAATGTGAAGTCCTTGACGAAGATCAGAAAACGAACTGCAGCACATCTAGAGATGGGGGGGGGAGACCACAACTCACTGGTGAAGCACATGTCGAGATACAAAAGATTTAAGGTCCAAGACTTTCCACCTCCAAGGAGGACTAAACAATGATTGTATATGAAACCTTGGAAAACTGCTGCCATAGAAAGTAGATAGAGCAAATTGAGAGAGAGAGAGAGAGAGCAAGACCCTTCAGAAAATCTGCTATACATCTATGCAAGTCTAGGAATGATATTTATAAGCTCAAGGTGAGGTGCATGGTTCTCACAGCAACCACACATGGCCAGCAGGGTTAAAAGACTGAGTTCCACGGATAAGTCGGAATTTGAATCTCAGCTTCTTGAGGTGTGGTGCCACAGTAACTATACTGACTTTATCAAAATAATAATAAAAAAACAATACATGAGAAAGTGCAACAGGAAGTCTTCCTACTTACAAAAGTGTTACCTGCAAGTAGAGAAAGAAATTCAGTAATTCAAATGTTAACTAAAAATCATACAAACCCAGCTCTTCTATTAAAGGTTTTGCTGATCTAGACTTCTTTGGTGCTAACAGAGCTGTTAACATATCTAATCCCTCAAACTTCTCTCCAGGAACTTCTTTGGGAAGCTGGATAGTAAAGATGCCTTCAAAGATAAAGAATTAATCGCATCATTTCAGGATAATTCTAGTAAATCACATTTAAAAAACTAAAAAGTGGGCATGCTTTTTCAAGAATTGGCACTCCCTTCCCACCCCATATCGGCTCAGGCGGAAACATGAAACTCAAACTTCCCAATTCATGGCTACCTCTTCTCGGTGTTTGAGCACAAGGAGCACAAAAGCTCTCTCTCCCCACCACCACATTTCTTTTACTTCTTCTCATATTATGAAAAAGAACCTATCTTCCAAATAAATCCAAAAGGGAAAATAGGCCATAACAAACATTCCTTCTCAATTTCTAATTTGTCATAGAAAATATTCCAACAGATAAAGCTGTTCTATTTAAAAATATTTTAAATAAACATTCCAGTTAAATCTAGCAAACACACAGCATTGCAAGTATACTGTCTGTCTTGAAAACACACTTTTCACACACAAAAAATACATCTAGCAGCCACACAGTGAGCAACATTCTTCATTTTGTGTGGCATCTGAGGCATAAGAACAGCCTTGCCGGAACAGGCCACAGCCCATCCAGTCCAGCATTCTGTCTCACACAGTGGCTCACCATTTGCTTCAGGGTATTCCCATGCAGATGTCTTCAATTGTCTACGATGCAAATGGTCTTAAGAGATATCCTGCCTCTCTCTCCAACCAGATTGTCTTTAGGCATCCATAATGATAGCCACTGATACCCTTGTTCTCCATGAACTTGTCTAATCCTTCCTTAAAGCTGTCAAGGCTGACAGCTGTCGCCACTTCTTCTGGCAGAGAGTTCCATAGACCAGAGATCCTCTGGGTGAAAAAGTACTTTCTCTTATTTGTTTGAAATGTAGCACCCAAAAGTTTCAAGGAGTGCCCCCTAGTTCTAGCATTTTGAGATAGGAAAAACAGTTTTTCCTTATCTACTTTATCCACACCATGCATGAATTTTTTAAACTTCAATCAGGTCACCTCTTAGGCTCCGTCGTTCAAAAGTGAAGAGGCCCAGCCACCGCAGCCTCATATGGTAAGAAAGATGTTCCAGTTCCCGAATCATTCTGGTTGCCCTCCTCTGCACTTTTTCAATTTCCATAATATCCTTCTGGAGGTATGGTGACCAGGACTGTACACAATACTCCAGATGGGGCCTCATCATAGATTTATAAAGAGGCAAAATGACACTCGCTGACTTTCTATACCATTCCTACTGATCCCTAGCATTGAGTTTGCTTTTTTTATGTAACTCCACTATAACAGAGCCAAACAGATGACAAGACAAAGCTTTTAAATTTTTTGGAACCTGTGTCATCATATGTTGCTTTCTCCCTTCCATCTTCCACAATTCTTCCAGGAAGAATCAATCTGTTGGGGAAAAAGGATTAAGAAGTATTTCACTCGGGATTTAATACCAGTTTAAAAATAAGTCATGTCAGACACTAGAAAATAAAATTGTGTACAACACTGTGAAAGGAAAATAGCATGTTGTACTATTTAAGTTAGGTGATAGCAAGGAAGCTAAAACACTATCTCTCTGTTCAAATATCTGCCAAAAATGCCAGAGTGCTTTTGTAAAAATTGCCTGTAAAAATAAATTATATAATTATCTCAGGCTATAAACTTATTCCATGTATCTTTGGCACTGTGCTACTTTTTTGTGTGACAGGACTATGAGTGAAAAAGATCCATATAAATCTGAAACACATTATTTTTACAATGTTGAAGTCCATCCATAGCAATACCTTAGAATATTGTGCTATCTATAATGAACAAATACTGGCCAAGTTCAGACAAGAAAATACCCTAGAGCTTGGGCAGTTCCTTCTTTTCTCTTTTATACACAAAAAAAGAAAATTCAGCTTTCATGGTTTGCAACAAATCTTTTCCCCATATGCATTTAAATATAACATGAACTAGAAAAAACACACTTTGTCCACACATCAGGACTGATGCCAAGGCTTCTTGCACTGCATCCTAGTTCAGAAGCAAATCATAGCCTGTCGTTACATCTGAATGTAGCCTATCCTACATTAACAATTTTCTACCAGACATAAACCTGCACAGTATACAGAAAAAACAGGAATTATTGTTGCAAATAGTACTAACAAAATATAGTAAAATAAATTCAACTGAATGAAATGAAATTATTTGTTACTAAAAATTAAAATAACAAAGAATATAGCAAAGAAACAAATTAACAACATAAATCTATTTAGACAATACAAAGAAACACAATGTGCTCTGTCGCCCAGAATTATTTACAAATACAATCATTTTTCTTTCCTATATGGAGTCCTCCACCATTCTGCATTGATTATTGCAAAATTGTGCATCGGATATTTATAAACATATTATTTTAACAAAACCTTTCTTAACTTTAAGATTATGCACCAACTTATCATTAATGAATATATTCCAAATTTTATGCCATTTATTCAATGGAACATCATATTTACTTTCCAGTTCCTTGCTATTATTAATCTTGCTGTTGTTAATAAATTTCATAATGGTTCTTTTGTAGTCCACTTCCATTGCTACTTATCAAACAGCAATCAAAATTATATTTTAGGACATGTCTTGGTATTTAACTTATTTCCTTAAAAAAATCCTAATCGGCATAATTCTGATATATTTTTTTCATTTCCACTGTGTATGAAAAAAGCACCAGCTTTCTGCAACCTCTCCAAAACATCTTAGAAAAAGCAATTTCTATTTGATTCAATTTAATCGGAGCTAAGAACCATCGCCATTTAAATAAGCATTTCCCCTTATCTTTATAGACATAGACTTCAATATTGTTGGACACATTTTTCCACACCTCGGTACTTAGGAAATGACATAATTTACCTGAGAAAGTAAGGTTTTGCATAAAACCTGAACTCCTTCCCTTCAAAGTAGACATCAAACTCTGAAACCCGTGCATACGGTACTTTGATTCTTAGTGTAAGAAAATCTGGATCTTGACTTAATTCAAATGCTGGAGTTATCATGCTGAATCTTACTGCAAAACCAACTAGCAAAAATCACACTGCAGAAATAAAAGAATAATCATTTTAACAGGAAACAGGGCATTTCACAGTGCAATCAAAACTAAACAAAAGAAATCAACCATAGTCAGTTTGGAATGAAGGCTCTTCTCCCACAACTATCTTGTCCTTCTGATCTCAGGTGGAGCTCCTGGCAAAGATGCTATGCTGGATGAGATTAGTGGGCAGAAGAGCCAAAATGAGGTGGAGAAGGGGGGATTGAGCTAGGCCAGAGTTCAATCTCCACCTATTAATTGGCCTGCATCCCACAAAAGACCTGCTAACAGATATCCTGTACCATTAAACACAACAGAAAGTGAACAGTTAAACTCTTACATACATACAGAATTCAACCATATTGTAAGGCAGTTGTCTCAAAGGCGGCCTACATACTTAATAAAAGTAAGCATGCCTTTTCTCTAACCTGCAAATTACAGCCAAATATTGTTAAGAAAATTCTAGCAGATTCCTAGAGATCAAATATACCTGATGCATCATGATTCTACAACACTTCTAAAATATATAAATATTATCTAAGAAGCTTAGCAAACATCAAAAGGAGGAAGTGTGAGATACTCCTCCCACAAAATAGCAAAATATTATTCTGAGCAGTATAATATAGATATGTATCAATATTTTGTACATTAGACTAATCTTTATCGTGCATAAGACATTTCTATTCAAATCACCTGAGAGGTAAAGTGATGTAAAAATATAACACAAAAACATACAGTTGAATACATGCTATATAGCCCCAAGGCCGTCTACATGGCTCTGCATCACCAAATTTGCCTTTACAACAACTCTGTATGGTAGGTTAGAGTACAAACAGGAAGATTCACCCAAGGTCACCCTGTTAGTTTTGACTCAATGGCGATCAACATCTTTTTCTCCAAAAGCTTACAAATCTTATCATTTTAACCATATTGGCTCTATCTAAGCATGCTGCTACCTAACTTGAAACCCTAGGGTTTGTAGGGTTATGAACCAGAAAAATATAGGCACAGGATTTGGAACTAATAGGGAAGGGCAAACTATATTCTCCCTCTTCATCATGAGAAATTTAATTCTGCTATTTGAGACCAAGCATCTGGCTGCCAAGTCAGGAACTAAAGAGTTTGATTCCCTGCTCTGTAGTTCCTGGAGAAGAACCAGCTTGTGTTGCCTTAACCCAACTGCACAAGTCCTGAGGCACCCTCCAGAACGGAAAGACAATGTCTGTATACTCTACACCTAGAAAACCCTGGAAAATGTTGGCATCGGTCAAAATTAACATGATTGGACTTTTATGATGATGATTGTCATCATCATCCTCAGACAAAAGGCTTTTTCACAGAATGCAGGTTTCCCACACAAGGCTGAGAAACAGGCTCAGAGATTTGGGTATTTTACTGTGGAACCAGAGGTTAGGTCACAGTGGTGGCGAACTTTCAGCCCTCCAGATGCTTTGGACCACAACTCCCACAGTCCTTTGCTATTGGCAATCCAGGCTTGGAATTCTGGGAGTTGTGGTGCAAAACATATGGAGTGCCGAAGGTGCCACACCACTGGATTAGGAGTTCAATTCCCCACTGTGTTTCCTCGAGAGGGGCTGAACTGGATGATCCCTTGGGTCCCTTCCAGCTCTGCAATTCTAAGAACGTCGTCGTCGTCGTCGTCGTCATCATCATCATCATCATCATCATCATCCAGCTCGCTGCCTCTCCCGCTGCAGAACGGCGGCAGTTTAACTCCAGAAAGTGCTGTGCCACAGTCCAGAACATGAATGCTCCATGGCATGGCTATGAACCTCATCCGTAAACCTCGCTCAGCCCGTCCTAACCTGTTGTGAAAAGAAGGCCACGGAGCTCTACCTTGGGTGGAAAAAAGGGGAGCCAACGCAACCGATGGCTACCAGCCCGCTTGACCAGGACTGGAAGCCCTTGAGCAGCCTGCCTCCCTCCCTCCCTCCCTTTTCACGGAGGAGGCGGCAGGGCTCCGTCCCTATCCCTGTGCCGGCAAAAGTCAAGTCAGTCTCCAGCCAGCGACCTCCCAATTACTTTCCGGACGAGAAGCTCCCGTTACTAATCCCGTTCCTGCAGCTCATCCCTCCCGACACGGGCTTTTCGCCTTTATAGGAGCCCCTTGCTCGCGCCACGCGACCCACTCGGACGCTCAACCGCCGCGACGACGCCGCCGCGCGCGCACTTCCCCACGCGCTTTCTCAGCCTCGGTTTCTCCCACTTCCCAAACTTCGGCCCGCCCTTCCCAGCGAAGCGAGCCATTCCATTGGCTTTGGGCTCCGCCCATCAACCTGCCGTTCCGCAACGGAAGAAAGGAGGGGACCCAAGGAGGCGGGCTAGTTGGGAGGCGGGCTATAAGATCATTGGCAGATACGATCCAATCACAATCGCCGAGGGGAAGCAACGGTGGGGGGGGACAGAGGAGCGAAAAGAAACGGGATGGGCGGTATGAAGGTTCTCACGTGATAGACCTCCGGCGGGAGAGTCTGTGCGCTTGCGCTTAGGTGGTGTTGGAGCGTTGTGGAGAGTGATGTTAATTAAAAAAATTAAGATCTGATGAGCTTTTGGGTCTGGGTAAAAGGCGGATCGATGAAATCAAGAACAGATCCTTGTGGTTCCCTATGATTTTTACATTGGTATCCTTGCAAATTCATGTCAAATCATAGATGCCATCTATGCCTGCAGTTTGCATCACAGAAATGGGGGTATCCCTAGGCGCGTTGCCTTGGAGTGCCACAAACACATGGATTTGAGATACAGATACCCATGGATTCATTTTTGTCCAATCATTTTTGCATAGGATCATCCCCAAACCATTGTCCAATCAAATCGCATCTGTGTGAACAAGTGATACCACAGAAATCATGGGTCCTTCAGTATGTAGGGCAGAAATACTCATCTAAGCCACTGATCCTCATGGATCCATGCGATTTTCATGCAGACCATCCTCAAGCGACTGTTCAGTCAAAGTCCCCATCTGTGCGCACAGACGAAAAGACAAAAATCACAGGTTATTCAATGGATGAATTGACTGTGGCAGAAAACATGGATCCAATGCACAGACTCTCATGCATCCACATGATTTTTTTTACATGAGATCAGTACCTCTCACCCACTGCACCAGACAGTGGAGGCTTTGCTTAGCTCCTTCAGTGGCAGACTTAGATGATTACTTCATGTCCCTCTCATCGTGGTTTGCGGTCCCGCTTGGGATCGGCACAAGAAAATGTTATTCAACGTCCATTGCATGATGGCAGAATCTCGTCCCGACCCCCCCCCCCGAACTGGGATTTAAGCATGATGAGCCATACCTCTCCCTGACCACGGGAATTCTCGTCTCGGTTCCTGTTTCGTGAAGTAAGGCTCGTCACGCAACGTGCACATTCTCCATCTAGTGGCAGGAGTGTGAAGTACCATTCACCATTACATTCCCTATGGCATTAGCAGTGCATCGCAGAGAGGGAAGAAGGCATAAAACCTCAAACTTTGCTGCTTAACGCATTAAAGGCAAATTTACGGAGAATCGAAATATCAAAAAATGGAAGGTCGGACCCCCCCCCAAAAAAAAGGAAAAATGAAGGCAGGGAAGTACAGATGTTATCACGAAACAAGGACATGAAGTAACAGTCATCACGATACCATCAATCACGCCTGTGCGTACACAGAAGCAGGGACAGAACCGGGACAAGACCACGTGACCGTTATCACAAAACAAACGTAATCTCGGAACGAGGAAGGACGTGAAGTAGTGTGGGAAGAAGCACTATCACAGGTCTTTTGATCCCACTGCTGTTAGACTCTATAACTCTACAGTCTAACCTGCTGTTCATATGGGGGTATATTGTAGTTTCTTTTTTTTCACATTTAATTTTTTATATCCACATTTTATAGTGTATACCTTGTATTTGTATATTGGATGTTTTTTACTTTATTTAATCTCTTTTATAATCCCTATTGTATTTTTGTCTTGTCTTTTCTGTGCTAGCCTGGCTAAAAGTTTTGAGTTCTTATTGCTGTATTCAAAGAAATTTCTTCTTAGATACAAAAGATTCCTTTGTGTTTGTTGTAAATCTAGATCTTCTAACTCCTTTTTTCTTGCTTCAATCAACCTCAGTATCTTGTTATCCTTAGTAAAAAAGAATTGGGATTCTAAATCTGCTATTAATTTTTCTAAATTTCTTTTATTGAGTTCTTCCTGTTTTTTTGTTTTAATATTTTCTTTTATAATAAGACCTCTAGCTACCGCTTTCAGGGTGTCCCATATGATTGGCGTTTGGCTACCTGCCCTTTCGTTTATATCCCAAGTTTCCAACCAATCTTTTTTAACCTTTTCCAATACTTCTGGATGTTGAAATATTTTTAAATTCATTCTCCACCTTTTAGCTTCTCTATAGTTTTTATTTGTAGCTAAATCAATCGACATTAAAGCATGATCAGATGTTTTTATGATCTCAATCTCGGTATTATTTATCTTGGGTATTAAGCTTTGTGCAACAAACACAAAATCTATCCTAGAATAGGTTTTGCGTACTGGTGAGTAAAAGGTGTATTTTGCTTCATCTCCTTTCAGTTCTCTCCAGACATCCTTCAAACCTGTTGTGTTTATAAACTTTGCTAGAGTTGTGTGTCTTGTCCTCCACTCTTCCTTTTTACAGACCGATTTATCTTTAATTTTATCTAAGACCATATTAAAATCCCCTGCCATTATTAAATATCCCTTTTTAACCAATTCAATCTGATCCCAAAGGAGATTGTAAAAGCGACCTTGATTAACATTTGGTGCGTACAAATTTACCAAGGTATAATAATCCTTCCCCATTAGAACTTGCAATATTATATATCTACCTTCTGAATCTTTTACCACATTTTCAACAACACATTCACAATTCCTTGAGATTATAATGGCAACCCCTCTTGCTTTAGATGTGCCGAAGCTTTTTTCATATATATCAACATTTGGAATTTTTAATTCATTAATACCATCTCTTGTTTGGTGAGTCTCTTGCAAGAAGGCAATATCTATTTTGTGCCTTTTAATCATCGCTTTGATTCTGTTTCTCTTCAAAAATGACCCCAGACCTTTTACATTTAACGTTGCTAATTTTATAAACTTTCCCATAACCTAGTTCTTTTGGATACAATATTCTGGAATGGTCCCGTTGTGCACACAAAAATAAAAACACCAATAATTAATAAAAAATAAACTAAAATGAATCTAATCCTCCACCCTAATAAACTATTCAGGCAAGACATGCATTCAAATGAAGGAAAAGTTAAAAGCTATACAAGAGTTTTATCAGTCGTTATATACTGCAAAAAATAAACCTAAGGAGGATATAGAAAGGTACATCACTAAGAATTTAAAGGGGGTCTTGGAACAGGAAGATATGCTGGAAATGGAAAAGCCTATTACAGACCAAGAGATAAACGAGGTAATAGATAAATTAAAGAATAATAAAACGCCCGGAGTGGACGCTCTGGGACCTGAATTTTACAAACTTTTTAAAGCAGTATTAATACCCAAATTAAAGAAGCTATATAATGAAATTTTGGATGGAGAACAAATTCCGAGATCCTGGACCCATTCTTTAACTATTTTAATTCCAAAACCTAATAAAAATTTAATGGATATTGGGTCATATAGACCAATATCCTTATTAAACCAAGATGCCAAGTTTTTCACAGCAATTCTGGCTAAAAGAATGAATAAATTCATAGCTAAATATATTAAAGAGGATCAATGTGGTTTTATTAAAGGCAGACAAATGGCAAATATTATTAGAAGGAATTTGAATGTTCTTTATGAAATGGGGAAGAGTACTACTAAAGCTGGCATGTTATCTCTAGATCTTTTTAAAGCTTTTGATTGTGTTCAATGGCCCACATTAAAAATTTTGTTTAAAAATGGGGATTTGGGAAAGCCTTTTTGGGAGTAATAAATCAATTATATTCAAAGGGTACTTCCTCAATAATAGTTAACGATGGATTGACCGAACAAATCACCCTAGGCCGAGGAACTAGACAAGGATGTCCTCTTTCTCCAGTTCTCTTTTGTATTGTTATAGAGCTCCTGGCAAACGCTATAAGGGACGATAAATCTATTAAAGGTATAGGGAAAGACGGGGCAACTAAAACCAGTTTATTCGCGGACGATGCTCTTTTGACTATTGTAAATCCAATAGAGAATATTCAAAGAATAAAAACTCATTTAGAAGAATTTGGAGAAATAACAGGATTATGTGTAAACTGGCAAAAATCAGAGAGTTTATTGTTCAATTATGGAAAACACGATTTAAAGATGATTGAAAAATCCGGACTTAAACCGGGAAAAAGGATTAAATACCTAGGATTAGAACTCCATAAAGAATTTACTAAAATTAAAGAAAGAAATTTTTCGAAATTAGTAGAAGAGATGAAAAACAAACTATCATCCTACTCTAAACTAAAACTATCGTGGTTTGGTAGAATTGCATTGATTAAAAATGAAAATACTTCCAAAAATTAATTTTATTTTTAAAATGCTACCGGTTCAATTTTTAGAAAAGGAAATTAGAACTCTACAAGACATGATAAATAGGTTTTGTAACGCAGGGAAAAAATCAAGAATAAATAAAAGCCTATGGTATAGATCTCAGAAAGTAGGAGGAATAGGTATACCCAATATAAGAAACTACTACATAGCCAATCAACTCAGTTCTTTGGGGGAAATTCTTTTTAAACCACAGAAGCTAATATGGTGGGAGCAAGAGTCTTTGGATATAAAGGGGGAAATAAACACATTTTTATTCACGGAAGTTAAAAACAAAGTAAAGATTGACAACCCCCTATTGAATAGTCTAACTGTTATATGGAGAACATACAGAAAAATCTTGTCTCCGAAGGGATCCCCACTGGCTTTAGTTACTGATTTGGAAAGCTTCCCAGTCAACTTGAAGCATTATCTGGAGTTATTTAAAATTAAGAAAATAGCTAGACTAAAGGATTGGATGCTTAAGATCAAAACAACTCATGATATAAAAAATATTTTGCAACCCAGTGACTTAACATGGTTAAATTATATTCAACTAGGAAAATGGACTAAGGACTGGGGAAAAAGAAATAATCAAATTAGAGAGTGCACAAAATTTGAACATTTCTTACTATCGCTTGAGTCTCATCAGGAAAATTTAGAGAAAGGAATAACACGTAAAATATATAAAATACTAGGGGACTCATTAGAAATGAAGGAGTTAAATACCTTGAGAGAAGTCTGGAACCAAGATCTTAATGTACCGATAGAGAAAGAAGACTGGAAGAAAATTTGGAATATGAGAATTTTGAGATCATTATCGGTCAGGATAAAAGAAAACTACTTTAAATTGGTCTCCAGATGGTATTTAACCCCAGTTAGACTAAATAGAATGAATTCTGGTTACTCTAAGATATGTTGGAAATGTGAAAAAGAGCTTGGTACTTACATGCATCTTTGGTGGGAATGTGAAATAGTCCAAAGGTTCTGGAAAAAAGTGTTTTTAGAGCTAAGCAATACGATTAAGATAGATATAGATTGTAATCCAGAGATAGCATTACTATCATTGTTAATAAGCAAAGATTATGATGTTACAACAAAGGAATTAATAGCAAATTTTATGACAGCTGCTAGATTAATCATAGCAAAAAATTGGAAGTCAAAATTAGAATTTAAGATGGATGATTGGTATAATGAACTTTGGGATATAGCTATAAACGATAAGTTGTCCTGCAGTTTAAAGGTTAAACGAGGAGAAATGAAAAAAGACATCTTCTTTGATATTTGGGGTAAATTTTTAGATTATGTATTAGTTGAAGGAAAAGGGAAAGAGTCCACGAATATCTCACAACAATTCTGGAGAAGAGAACTTTAAGAAGATTACTAGAAGAATAGAAGATGGAGCAACGAACAAGACATGGATGGACCCGTGGGATGGGGGTGCACTTATATTGTTTGTTGTATTTTTTTTATCCTCATTTCTTATGTTGTTTGTATGTAATTAAATTTATAATAAAAATATTATAAAAAAAACTTTATTTAATCTCTATTTATTTTTTCTTTCTTACTTTACAATTTTTGTGCAGTTACCCTTACTGCTTGTCCTTTATATTGGGGGCTGTGTAACAAGTAAATTTCCCTGATGTGGGATTAATAAAGATTTATCTTATCTTATTTTAGATAATCCTCAAGTCTGTCCACAGCGAAGTGTTAGTGATTCAGCACAGTTATGGTTATGGAATCCACTCCAGCGCAAATCCATGTAGTGAAGGACCCATGATTTCTGTGTTGTAGTCTGTAGACAAAGATGAGATTTATGATGTGGCAGTTGTTTAGGGAGCATTTTGTGTAAAAATCAAATGTTATAGGTTGGCCCCGTTCCTCTTCTTTTTCTGCAGTCAGTCAAATAGCTTCTTTTTAGTCAGGCTCTTAAGCAACAACTGGGTGTCTAGGGAACACTATTATGAAATTTAGATATTTTAAAATGCTTGTTAAAACTCGTCAGTCTCCGTTTTAATATGGATAAATGTTTGATCATTTTTAAAAATAAATTTTCTAAGGCATTTTCAACTTGTAGATCACTGCAGTTTTAATTGCTGTGTGCCATCTTGGGGCCCTTATGGGTAGAAAGACGACAGGCAAACAAATGATGCATTCTCACTATGCCTGGATCTATTTCAAGAGATCAGAGAGGTATATGCACCACTATAAGCTCAATGCTTGGGGCCGGCCAATCACAAAGGAGAAACATGCCAAGACAGGACTACTCACTCACTGCCGTTGTTTTGAAACCGACCTCCCCCTTACCTTTCCTCTCTTTTCCTCTCCTCTTCCCACTTCCTCTAGTCTTCTCCTCTTTTATTATTGACAGGGTTGTGTTTAAGCCAAAACAAAATGTCAGACAAACGAGTCGTCCACCAAGGGTCAACCTCAAGCTGCTTCCTGCCGATGGCTTATTATTCACTTTATGATTATGCATCATTTGGGCACTCTGCCAAAATGGGAAGACTCCACATACTGTATGTGATTACTCCAGTGCTATGCCCACCTTTACACACCTAATGCCATATTGATGTTGGAAGCCAGGTAGGGCTGAGCAATTATTAGTGTTTGAATGGGAGAGCATTGGGAAATGCAAGGGATCTCCATAGGGTTGGAAAACAGTCTTTCCTGAAACATTGGACTGCTACTGATGTCAGTCTATGTTAACCATTTTCAGCTAGGTAGGCCAGGTGGCATGACTCTGTGTAGATCAGCTTCATATAGACCTGAAAAAATGGTAATAGAACAAAACAAAACATCCTGCAGGGCAATTAAATCATTGCTAATGAAGATCCATTTTCACAAATTTCCCAGGCACATACTGGTAGATTTCATGGAAGCATCCTCGTCACTTTGCAAGTATGCGCCAAACACTGCTTAAAAGAGGTCTTTGGAAATGTATGCTGTAAAATGTATTTACACATTGCAAGGACAGAAAAATAAAATTCTATAGTATGGAAGAATTATGATTTCCTCCCCCAACCACCCAACCACCTCACATCAGAAAAGAACTGCTTTCTTTACATTTACTAGAAACCTGTGTGTATCTGCATATATTTTAACAGCGCGGCTTCTGTGGTATGCCCTGAGGGACACCCCACTAATCTAATGTTCCTTAACATGATCTTGTTTTCCAGGTCATTGATTTAATTTCTCGGGACTTTTTATTGGCTAGAGTAATTTCACCCATCATCGTATTACAACCCTGCTCTGATATTTTCCTGTCTTTTAAACATTTCTAGCCTAGCCCAGTCTTTATATAAATCCCAGGCATAAACCATGCGGACCTAATATGGACAGTAGAAATGTTCAATTCTGTGTTAGTTTTTAATAGGGAATCTAGTCCCATTTCAGTGCAGCGAATTCCTTGCATGAGACATTGTGTTTTCCCAGCAGTGGGCTTTATTCACTTTGAATCCTGCTGTTACTGGATGTCAACCTCTAACAAGAAAGAACAAAACAGAGCAATGATGGCTTACTGTGATTGGTGTGTCAGTGTGTTTTGCTACAAAACCTTCTTCATGTTTGGAACTAACAAATATTATTATGTAGGGTGGGAGATAAACAGATGCTATGATGGCAGTAGGCCCTATGAGAAGGGGCCAGTAGGGCCATTCATCTCAGCCCCCACCCCACCCCCCCACCCCCATGGAAGGAGGATCCCCTGAGACATAGGGACATGCCTGCCATGCATTCCATGCATTTATAAAGAACTTTTTTGGATGTCATCCTTTACATTAAAATATTTTCCAAGTCTTCCCAAACAAAGTGGTAGGATTGGGACTCATCCTGTGAAATGGCCCGGAACTTATCTGAGCTCTTACAGGTCAGCTTCTTTCTCCAACGCATACTTAGCCTCAGAAGAGGGGAAAAGGCAAACATTTTATTTCAAGATGGGCACTGCCTAGGCCAGTGGTGTCCAAACTCCAGCCCTCCAGATGTTTTAGACCACAACTCCCAGAATTCCAAGCCTGTATTGCCAAAGACAAACAACTGTGGAAGTTGAGGTCCAAAACCTCTGGAGGACCGAAGTTTGGACACCACTAGCCTAGGCCCTAACGTCTTTCCCAACTCTATCATGACCATGAGGGGGAAAGGTGCAGAGAGGGATCTGGCATATTTAGTAGTGGTGGTGTCAGAGGGAATGTCAGCTCCCAGTGCAAGTGGTACCCACTGAAATTAATTGTTCCACATCATCTACCAGCACATCTCAGGATTCTCTGTAAATGCCTGACCATAAGGACAATCCTGGCAGAGAGCTGATAGGCAAATGAATATGTCCAGCTAACATATATAAGGGGTGAAATTCTGTTGCTTAGTATAGTTAAATCCCACCTAGACTAGGCCCATAGAATCAGTGGACATTTGGTGAGTGTCTAATCTTTATAAAGATCCATTGAGTCAATGGGCATCTTCAAGTTGTAACTTGCTATCCTGAGTCACACAATTTCAGCTGCTGATGTGAACCAAACATGTGGCAGTGCCAAGTATTTGAGGGATTGCCCCTTTCAGCTCCATCATCAGTCTCTACCACGCCCACGAATCCTGGCTAGCAGTGGTGAAGGCATCTGTGAGTTTTAGTCCAAGGGCATATGGGTTACTCATGGTCGGGAACCGTTGGCCTATTCCCAACCCCTGGCCAAACCACAGGACCACACTTTCCCTCTTCTTCCCATAAACGTACTTCATGCACTTGTGAGGTTCACTTTGGCAGTGCCGGAGGCCCATTCCATTTGTCTGAAGGTTTCATTCAAGGTTCCCAGAGCACAAAACCATGGTATTTTTTAGGACAAAGAATTCCCAGAACCAGCACCCCCCCCACAGCATGGCTTTTCCAAGTGCAGGGTCAGAAGAGGAAGCTAAGATACATGGCTGCTCATTTTCAGAGGCAGACCCATTAACCCATATTTTTTCAAGCAACAAGAGGAAAGTCATCTATTTCTCATTGTATGTCTCCACAGTAATAGGCTAACAACCTAATGGTGGGATCAATCATTTTTATCAGCTGCTTTTTTTAAAAAAAATGATGCATTGTAATGCCTTTTACACTGGACTGATTCCCATGTTAAGGAGTTTTTCATCCTGTTTCTGATGATGATAAAATCATTACTGTCAATTCATAACTATGCCTACATTAGATCATTATGGCTGTTTTATGTTGTTGGCTGCTTTCCACAGATTAGTTAAATCAGAGCACTTCGCCTTGGAACAATTAATGCATGTTTGCACAGCCCATTTCGAGTCGTGGGAGTTATTTCTGCAAACTTTTGTGCTGGTTCCAGTAGCTGGATCTGGGCACATTAACATTTTCATCAAGGGAAACAAACCAAGCTGCTAATAGTTATCCAGGTTTTTTGGATATCTAGGGGCAGGAGGGGTTGGAAACCATCCCCACTGGATATTGGAGGTGGGGGGGGGATAATATATTTAAAATGCCCCTAATTATCTAAGATGACAGTGCAGCCCCCAACATCTCATACTGCCCAATTAAAACAAAAAACAAGGCAAATTCTTTTGTTTAATTTTATCGCTACAATTTGCCATGTCTCCTTCTGTAATTTGTTTTTAATTGGACCACAACGGCTTGGAAGAAGCTCTGCAGCTTTTCTTAACCATATTTGTGGAGATAAGTGTGTCCTTCGAAGACCCATAGGTGGGCAGGTGCTGCCCTTGGATCTAAAGGGATTACTCACCCTGGTATAAGGCAATTCAATAGTTAAAGGGGGCTTTTCCTGTATCTTAAAATGTCTCTGTGCTGTTTCCGATTTTTCATCAGCTTAAAATGTCATTGTTTTTCAGTTTTATGAAGATTTTGTCAGTTGTGAAAAGGGTGGTATATGAATAAAATAATTGAGGAAAATAAATAACTGTTATTCCATACTCATATGTCTGTAGATGAAGTTTTCCTTATTGTAGTAACCACCAAACTAAAGATTAAAGCATCTTCTGGTTCCTTAAGCAACGGTTTATTTACTAAGAATCCACACTTGGAAGGGACAAGTTATGAGGACCATGGTTATCTGTAATTAGTTTGAGAGAATAATTAAGGTGGCACATAGCAACATTTCAGAATTAGCAAAATGCTAAAAATCCACTTGCCTAGTTACCCTGCCATAGCAAATGGCATATTACTCTAGTTTAGAGGTAGTGATACCATGATAAATCAGACTCCAGGGCATTTGTTGTAGATTCTGGCTAGATAGATTGTAGGAGCCTGGAATACATTGAGAATGTGGATGCATAGGAGGTATGCAGGGGCTCCATGATGTGGCAGAAGCTTGTATCCTGCACCTGGGAGGATTGTTCCTGAGGTGGACTGTGCTGGAGGGGTAGGAGATTGGAGTTCCTTGTTTTCTGGAACTCCATATTTCCCTGTCTCCACCAGACTGGACTCAATGGAACAATAGGACACCAACCTATGGAACATTCACTCAAGGATTTGGACCATCAAGAGCTTAATGGCTCAGGAAATTGGATCATCAGGACACAATGAACAATCACCCACCAATGCAGATCAAAGGAAATCTTGAACTGGTTTGTCTCTATTAAAAACTGATGCTGTATTTTATTTGCTCACTCACACCAATTAGGGTGAGACCACTGGCTGTTGTCTATTGGTTTGGCTTCAGTAAATCAGACTTGAACAGTACAATGTTGGTGCTGCCTTACTTTATTTCAATTTAAATTATTGGACACTGGTTCATCAGCCATCAAAACCATGTTGCACAACATACAGTATATATAGGCTTTACAACCAATCACCTGTGCTCCTTTTGGCCACCTAAGGCAGGCTTTTACATGTCCACTTCTTGGTACGCTTCTGTGTCCTTGGACACTTTCCTTCAAGGCCAGTTAAGTGTGCTTTCTTCTGTCCACAGCTGGACTTATAATCACTTATAATTGAATGCATCATAACTCCCTTTTTTTCTATTTGAGCATTTTATTTTCAATGCTCTGACAAGCCGATCCCTGTGGAACTCCAAAAATGTTGAGTCCACGGGAATTATCTATTCTCTCCCAGCTAGACTCTCTGGACATGGTCCTCCAGGAAGGAACAGAACCAGGTTTACACCTGGCCTCCAATCCCTATCCACACCAACCAGTCCAGGAGGATACTGTGGCCGACGGTATCAAAGGCAGCTGGTCCAGGAGAACCAAAAGGGTTGAATGAGCCTCCCAGAGTAGGTCATCCAGCAGTGCGCCCAGTGCTGTTTCGCTACTATAGGAACTGCCTGAAGCTGGACAGGAATGGGCCAAGGCTGCCTGATTTTGCCAGAAAAGTCTGCAGCTGCTCTGCCACCCCCTCTCAAACAGCTTACCCAGAAAAGGGATGTTTGCAACTGGCTCACAGTTGGAGAGATTTGTGGTTGCAAGGTTAGGCTTCTTCTGGACGTGTCTGCTTGTTCTCTCCTTCAAAGTCCTCTTTCAAACAAGAGGGCAAAATGCCCTCCTGTAAAGAAGCAGAAACAATCTGCCAGAGCCATCCTAATGTTGCCTCTGTGGCTGATTTAATTAGCCAAGAGGGGCAAGGATCAGAGAAGGTTGCAGTGGCTTTACAGCAAGACAGAGCCCTGGCAATCTGGTCTGATCACACCAGCTGAAACTGATCTCAGCAATGGGTGGGATGGTGTTGGAGGACTGCAGCTTCCATGAGCCCAAGTCAGCAGATCCAATGGTGAGAATAGCATATAACAGATTTTAGGGACAGAGAAGAACAGGTTACCTACCTGTAAGGGTAGTTCTTCGAGTAACGCCTCTGTGAATTCCCACTAATGGGATCTCCTCTGCGCCTGCGCAGCCTCCCGGACCTTCTCAAGCTTTCACTCAGCTCCCAAGGACCTCCTCCTGCCCCACTGGGCATGCTCAGGGCTTCCCGCGCTGGAGTCCTCAGTTCCCAGGTGTCCGCCGCTGCAACGAGAAACAGAGACAAATGTGACGGACAGAGGGGAGGACGGGTGGGAAGTGGGAATTCACAGAGGCGTTACTCGAAGAACTACCCTTACAGGTAGGTAACCTGTTCTTCTTCTTCGTAGCCTCTGTGAAATCCCACTAATGGGAGAGTAGCAAGCTTACTCACAGGCGGAGGGCCGTCACTGGAGAGAGTAGGAAAGGACAGCCCTGCCGAAGGCAGAATCAGACTGGGCCCGGACATCCAACCTATAGTGCTGAGCGAAGGTGGAGGGAGCGGACCAGGTAGCCGCACGGCAGATGTCTTGAAGCGGGATGCCCTTGAAGAAGGCCGAAGAGGATGAAACCGCCCTGGTGGAATGACCCCGGATGTGATCAGGCAGAGGGATGTGAGCCAACTGGTAGGCGAGTCGAATGGTTTCCACAAGCCATCTGGAAACAGTTTGGGAAGAAACAGGGCTGCCCTTGTTATTGCCGGAGGTGTGGAGGAAGAGCCTCGGCGAGAGCCGGAACGAGCTGGTCCTAGAAGTATAGAACAGGAGGGCTCGTCGGACGTCCAAGGTGTGTAACATGCGTTCGACATCCGTCGTGGGCGAAGGAAAGTACGTGGGCAAGACCAAGGGCTGGCTGAGATGAAAATGAGAGACAACTTTCGGCAGAAAGGAAACATCAGGATAAAGAACCACCTTGTTTGGGAAAAACTGGAGGAACGGCGGGTCCGCCCGGAGGGCTGCCAACTCCGACGACCGCCTGGCCGAGGTGATTGCCAAGAGGAACACAACTTTTAAAGACAACATGTGCAACGGAACTGTGGCGAGGGGCTCAAAGGGTGGGGCAGTGAGTCTCTTGAGAACGAGGGTGAGCGACCACTGAGGAGGAATAGGAGTTCTTCGTGGGCGCAGATGTAGAGCGCCCTTAAGAAATTGCTGCACTCTCGGGTGCCGGAACAAGTTGGCCGCTGTGGAGTCAAGGGGTTGGTGCGCCACAATCGCAGCTAGGTAAACTCTAAGAGTGGAGGGCGAGAGACCTCTATTAAACAACATGAGAAGAAAACGTAGAACGGTATCAACATGTGCCGGGCGTGGGTCTAAACGGTGTTGCCGGGCAAAGGAAACAAAGGAATTCCACTTGTAGCGGTACAGAGTCTGTGTGGACTGCTTTCTAGAGTGGGAAAGCACATCCTCTATAGAGAGTCCACCAGCCAAGCCGTCAGGTGGAGTGACGGCAGGTTGGGGTGAAGGAGACGTCCGTCGTCCTTGTAGAGGAGGTCTGGGACTTGAGAGAGGTGAACGTAGTCCACTGCCATCATCTTCAGAGTAAGGAACCAGTGTTGTCTCGGCCACCATGGAGCGACGAGGATGGTTCTCGTGGGTTCCTGGCGCAACCGGACGACTACTCTGTGTAACAGGGGAAGAGGTGGGAAGGCATATGCTATCATGCCCGCCCACGGGGTGGAGAGGGCGTCTCCCAGAGAGTCCTCGCCCGTTCCCGCTCTGGAACAATAGGTCCGGCACTTGGCGTTGTGCCGAGACGCAAAGAGGTCCACTCGAGGGCGACCCCACCGGCGACAGAGAGAATGGAAAACCGTTTGTGACAGACACCACTCGTGGTCGTTCGAAGACCTCCGACTGAGGTGATCTGCGACGAGATTGTCCTCCGACGCAATGTGAACAGCGGTGAGGAGAATCCGTCTGCAGTAGCACCAATGCATGATGTCCATTGTCAGTTGGAGAAGTTGGCGGGAGCGAGTGCCGCCTTGTTTGTTTATATAGTGCAGCGCTGTGGTGTTGTCTGTCACTATAAGCACACGTTGTCCTTTGACCATCGGGGCAAAGGACTTCAAGGCATTGTAAATGGCCATCAGTTCTAGGTAGTTGATGTGCCGGGATCGAAGGGTGGTGGACCACGTTCCGTGGGTCTG
The DNA here is from genome assembly GCA_023846285.1 of Phrynocephalus versicolor. NCBI lineage: Eukaryota > Metazoa > Chordata > Lepidosauria > Squamata > Agamidae > Phrynocephalus > Phrynocephalus versicolor. The sequence continues at coordinate 15,647,360 of JAHTLZ010000015.1, forward strand.
AAGAGACCTGCAATGAGCACCCCAGCCGGTGGTGCTGGCGTCCGTGGTGATCTGAGTTTTCGGGTGTTCTTGTTTGAAGGGGCGACCCACGTTGAGGTGTTCCACGTCTGCCCACCAGCGTAGAGCGGAATAAAGAGTAGGCGTGACTCGGAGTCGCACTGACTGACGGTCCCGCGAAGGCCGAAATCTGCTCAAAAGCCAGGCTTGGAGAGGACGGAGCTGGTAGCGAGCGTATGGCAGAATGGATGTGGTCGAGGACATGAGGCCCAGTAGGTGCAGGGCGGCAAAGGCTGGCACCAGCCGGTGCGGCCTGAAGGGCTTGAGGGCGGACAGGATTTTGGATTTTCTGTCGTCCGGCAGAAACGCCCTGGCCCGTATTGAATCGAGAACCGCTCCTATGTAGTGCACCACCCTTGTGGGGGAGAGAATGGATTTTTTTGCGTTCACGGTGAAACCAAGAGAGGTAAGTATGTAAATAGTATAACTGATGTTTTTCTCTGCTTCTTGCCTCGTAGGAGCAACGACCAACCAATCGTCTAAATAGGGGAAAATATTGACGCCCTTCAGACGGAGAAACGCTGCCACCGGAGCCAGGCATTTGGTGAAAACTCGTGGCGCTGAGGCGAGGCCAAAGGGAAGCGCGTTGAACTGGTAAGTATCTTCCCCTATTTTGAAGCGGAGGAACTTTCTGTGAGAGTGCCGTATAGTAAGGTGAAAATAGGCATCTTGAAGATCGAGCACTGCAAACCAGTCTCCCTCTTGGAGCAGCGGGATGATAGACTCCAGGGTTGTCATCCGGAACTTCTTGTGTTTGATGAAACGGTTGAGAACCCGGAGGTCTAGAATGGGTCGGAGGGAGTCGTCTTTTTTTGGTATGGCGAAATAGCGTGAGTAAAAGCCATAGGTGTCGTCTCGTGGCACTGGCTCGATGGCGTCCTTTGACAGGAGAGTGTGTACCTCCTCGCAAAGGGCGTCGGAGGGTGGTGTTGTCACAACATGACCCAGTGGAGGCCACGATTCGAATTCTATGGCGTAGCCCATGGTGATGACGGACAGGACCCAAGCGTCCGATGTTATTGCTGCCCAGAAGTGAGAGAAGGGTTGCAGGCGGATGCCTGTATCGAGGGTGATGGAGGTTGACCGGTCAGGAAGTATGTTTAGGCTTTCTATCATAACGGCGAGAGGACTGGGAAGTCCTGGAGCGTTGCTGTTGGTTCGAGCGGTAGTAGGGCGCGGCGGAGTATTGCTGCTTTGGCCTCTGATGACCTCGTTGTCCGGAGGGCAGATAGGGGCGGCGCCACTGGTATGATGGGCGAGGCGGCGGCTGTGTCGCCGAGCCCTGGTAGGCATAGGAGCGCGCTGTTCTGCGCATTTTGTGGATATTGTCCAGGGACTCATCAGTCGTGGCCGCAAAGAGACCTTCTCCATCGAAGGGTGCACCCTCAATCCTGTTGCGTGCATCCTCTGTGATGGTAACCGTGCGGAGCCAGGCATGGCGGCGCAGAAAGATGGCATTGGCCAGTTGCCTAGCTGAAGAGTCGGCAATGTGGCACGCGGCAATCGTCTGATAGTCTAGGAGAGTGAGGAGCTCCGCATGGAGAGAGGAGAGCGGAACTTTGATGTCATCGGGTGCTTGGTCCAGCAGAGGCAACATTTCCAGCAATAGATGGCGTGAGTAGGCCTCCATGGCACAAAGATGGTTCGTGGTGCGCAACGAAAAGGAGGCCAGCGAGTATTGTTTTTTGCCGATCAAGTCCAACTTCCTACCTTCTTTGTTGCTAGGGGTAGAAGTTGAGGTGTTCTTTGCTCGATTTTGTGTGGCGTTGACAATCAAGGAATTTGGCAATGGATGTCTAGCCAGGAAGTCCACCTCCTCCCCATGGGTACGGTAAAGATTGTCAGTACACCGAGGCATGAGGGGAGTGGATGCTGGTTTAGTGAGCGAGGCCTTTGCCGACTGCAACAAAGATGGGATAAAGCCCAAACGGAGCTGGGGGGTACGGTGCTTCCGTAAGTGTCCAAAAAATTTACAGGAGCCCTTGGGGTCAGGGAGTTCCACCTGCAGCTCCATAACTTGCGCAACTCTATTGATAATTTTAGAATAGGTGGAGAAGTCCTCCTCAGGTGTTCCGGAGAGATTATCCCCCATTTCCGAGTCCTGGGTATTGTGCTGTTGTTCCACAGAGCGAGGGGACTGGGCAGAACGAGAATCAGTATCAAAACCCGACAGCAAGGACCTGTCCATGGAAGCAGGGGTGAGTGAACGATGGCGTCGCGCTGGGCTGAGTTGTGGGCGCTCGTCATCATGGCGGCTGTGGTGCGGAGGAGAGCGCTCGCGACGTCCCAAAGTGGGGGATTGACTGCGTGACTCTCTAGACGCCCTGGTAGTTGCGCGGCCCTGCGAGCGGGCAAGCTCAGAGGCGTATGCGGTGGATCGTTGGGAGCCAGCATCGTGCACTGCCTCTCGGCGGCGTTTCGGGGTTGGAGAGCGAGAGGTGGAGGGTGAATGACGCCGTCTCTCTCGGCGTCTGTCAGGGCTGGTGTCAGAGGAGTAAGAGATCACCCTGACATAGTGGCGGCATTTGCCGGGCCTTGAGCGGTGAGCGGCTCGCCTGCGTGGGTCGTCAGCGCGCCGGGAGCGCTTCCGCGGGCGGCGGGTGACAGGCACGTCGTGCTCGGCATCACTGTCAGTACTGGTGGAGGCAGAATCATAGACATAGTAAGAGCGTCCGCCCTTACGCCGGCCGCGGTCGCGGGAGTGAGCAGCGCGCGCTGTCATAGCCTCATCGTCTCGCTGTCGGGAGAGGCGAGCGCGCTTGCGATGTTCCCTCGCCGAATGTGTCGAGAACTCTGTCTCCACCCGCAAGGCGGGGGAAAGGGCGCGTTGATCTGCCGCGGCTGCTCGCGAAGCATGCCCTCGAGACGGTGCCTGTGAGCCGGCGGAATGGCGAGGGCTTCGCTGGCCAGCTTCCACCATCGTCTCCCGAGAGGGCGAAGTTGTGACCCAGCTCCCAGATTGGGAAGAAACCGGGGAGCGCGATGCCACAAGCGGTCACTTGGAACCTCCGTGATCACGGGAGGTCTCACGGAGGGAGTCATTCCCAGCCCCCGTTCCTTGGCCCGATGACTGGGCACCCACCACAGAGGGGGAGCGGCGGTCTTGTGAAGATGGGGCAGCTTTTTTCTTTTTCTTTTTAGAAGATTGGGCCATAGCCCCCGCCGCTGTAGAGGCTTGCGAAGATTTAGAAGCAAGCGAGGCCTGGGGGGAACCCCCGTGGGTTTGTTGAGCCTCCATGGGTCGAAGGGATTGCTCCCACAAATAAACCCGAAGCCGGCCTTGTCGTTGTTTCAGGGCCGGTTTAGATAGTCTCTGGCAATGGGGGCAAGTGGTAGGTTGGTGGGACTCCCCCAGACAATAAAGGCAAGAAGAGTGCCCGTTGGAGGTAGAAATCTTATTAGGGCACTTATCGCAGCGTCTGAAGAGCGCTCCAGGGGCCATAAACGGCCCGAAAACGGAAGGGAAATCAAGGGAGGGGGTAGGGGAGGTCGGGGAACTACAAAAATAATAAAGAGGGACGAAGAACGAGGTAAGAGGTACTTAACTAGAAAATAAAAGTCCACGTGTTTTGTTCTCTAGGAGCTGAGCAAGAGGCGACCGTTGCTGGCGGCGGCAAAAAGGAACTGAGGACTCCAGCGCGGGAAGCCCTGAGCATGCCCAGTGGGGCAGGAGGAGGTCCTTGGGAGCTGAGCGAAAGCTCGAGAAGGTCCGGGAGGCTGCGCAGGCGCAGAGGAGATCCCATTAGTGGGATTTCACAGAGGCTACGAAGAAGAAGGAGCCTCCCTGACAAGTGGGAAAAGGTTGTGAGTACATTCGGTCAGGCAGCCCCTGAGAAATAGCATGCACTTGGCCAATCCTTCACTGCTACAAACATTGCACTGTAAATATCCTGATTTTAAACTGTGCAAATACAAATAAAGATAAATTTTAACATGATTTAAAAAAAATAACATTATGCAAAAGCAACTAGCAACTTAGTTTTCAGGACAATAGAAGGTTTTGTTCTGCTGGACACAGTTTGGCGCTATAGTGCTTCTTAAAGTCAGAGGCTTTTAATTAGCATTTAGTTAACTTTAACCATTGAGGGGTCCAAAAGAAGCAAGGCTTCAGTGTGGAAGAGGGTTTATGAAGACTTGTATTTATTTGCCTTGAGAAGGGATTTTTTTAAAACGTGGCATTTGCAGTGCAGAATAGCTACGACTATCGGCAAGCGCAGTCTCCAGAACCGTGAACACCTTTGCTCATGAAGTGTGGAATTCTTGCCCTCCTGACTATGCTTTTCGTCATGGGGTGGGAGGGAGTGGGCAGGCAGGCAGGCAGGCAGACACTAATGCAGAAAGACAAAAGAAAAAGGCTTTCATAGTTCTAGAGTTATCATGCCGGAGTGGGAGAAGACAGCTCAATCTTTGCTAGCTTTTTTCCCACCCCAATTAGGGAAAACATGAAGGATGTTTATAATTAAGTCATAGTCTCTCATCTCAGTTTCCCAGAAAGACTTGGAGGAATGCTTTTTTATTTATTGTACTGCATTTTTATCCCACTTAAAAATGCACGGAAGATAGTCAACAAACAATTAAAAGCCACTTGAAAACAAATCAAATGAAACTAAATCAGATAATAAAGCCATTAAAAGTATTCCAGTAATCTCAATTTAAATCACAATAATTAATAATCACCAGAAAACTTTTTAAATGCCAGATTTAAAAGATATACCTTCATATCCTTCCTCTCAGTAAGAGTAGGAACTTGATCCTTAACTCTGGGTAGAGTTATTCAACAACGTGGAAGTAAAACAAAGCAAAGTGTTCTGCTTAAAGCCCTCTCTGGGTGGTTTAAAATTTATTTATGCAGACTACAGGAGAGAAAACTCTTTCCTGCAAGCCTTCCAAGGAATCCTCTGGAGTCAACGGCATTCTGAAGAGTGAGGATGTCCACGTCAAAGTTACTGAGAACTGACAAAGCAGCCTAGTGACAGGTTAGCAAGTGTCACATTATTGAGCACTTAAAGCCAACTGGCCAGAATCCTGTTGCACCCACTTAGAGGCAGGGCCTAGAGGAGGAGGGAGGGACAGGGAAGCCAGGATGCTGCTTCTGACTGGCCGGCCACTGGAGGAGGCAGGGTTTTGAAGTGTCAAACTCCATTTGATTGATGAACGAACCAGCATGAACCACCAGACTTGGGGCTTGTGCCCATCTCTGCTGCTGATCTCAGTTTCCCACTGGCCCACCCCACCACTGAAAATATTGCTGGGGGGCTGCAGAATCATGCCCCCCTTTAATTAAACTTTGCTTCCTGCTCTTACTCGTGCTTCAGCACAGAAGTATGGAAACAAGCGACACAAACTACCCTTGGTTCAGTGTGGCTTATTTCTTACACTAACGCTTCCACAGCCGAGTCATTCCCTGTTTTAAACTGACAAAACCCTCCATATATTCAGGGTTTCCCTCCCTCTTCCTAGGCCCAACTTAATGCAGCAAGTTAAACGTCTTGTTAAATGAGTAAAGCTATTTTGTGCGGAAGAAGTTGTCCAAAAGGCTTGAGGATCCCCTAAGCTTATCGGTAAGCTGCCCGTTTTACTTGAAGCCTATCCCCAAATCCTTCTCTGTTCTGCTCTGATCATAGTAGAAGGTCGGCGGGTGTACGAGTGCATTAATGAGTGCCACTGATTTGCATTTGCACATGCATGCACACATACTCCTCCCAAACTGAGGAGAGGTGCTGTTGACCTGCTGTAACGGCAGGACAGCTGTGTAAAGGCACGATCAAATTCTCCCCTGATTTTTCGCTCTGGAGTACATGTTGTTCTGAGCTGAGGTTTTACAGTAAATAGCCATATGTGGCACCAGTTGCTGCCATCCATCATCTTTGAGCACCTTCTTTGCTCAGATGTGCCATTCTCACTCCCTGCTGTAGCCTTTCCCATTCCGGGAATCAACCGGTGTATTGGCAGTCCCGCTGCCGCCCTCCTATCTTTTCGTCTCAGATCCAGAGGCACATTTAATAACCCGTGAACTGCAAAGCTGGAAGGGACCCTGTGGGATCATCCAGTCCCACCCCTCTCAAGGAGGCAGAGTGGCGGGAATTGAGCTCCCAACCGTTCGCTCTGCAGCCCGATGCCTAAAACAATGAGCTCTCCAGCACCGAGTCTTTCTACAAAGCAGTCGTTGTGCCAAATAAGAAAGAGGGAATGGGCACTTTTTTAAAAAAGGGAATTCAATAAATAATAAAGAGAAAGGGTTCAAATGTCCCCTGAGAGAGTATTGTTGAATATTGGCTGTGAATAGCCAATGGACGAAAGAGGAAGTGGAGGTATGTATGTATGTATGTATGTATGTATGTATGTATGTATGTATGTATGTAT
>JAHTLZ010000015.1:15653789-15669215 GCA_023846285.1 Phrynocephalus versicolor
TATGTATGTATGTATGTATGTATGTATGTATGTATGTATGTATGTATTTATTTGACTTTTATACCTCCCCTCTAGCCCTAGGGCTACTCTGGGTGGTATACAACATGGAATCACACGACAAGCTAAAAAAAGGAATATATTTTAAAAAAAAAACACCAAAATACAAGGGCATTTTATTATTCATTCTACTCCATCATTGTGGAAATACCAATGCAAATGTACCTGTTGCAAAGTGAGAGTATATAACTACCTTAAGATATAAAAACTTTGACATGTAATTAAAACCATCTACGTGAATACTGTGCCTGAAGTAGGAACTGGCAAGCCACTCCAGTATTCCTGCCAAGAAAACTCCATGGACATGGGGTCACAAAGAGTCGGTCACGACTGTAATGACACAACACACACACACACATGAATACTGTAGTGCAATCTTTATATCTGACTTGAACTCTATTGGCTTTGCTTCCACAGGGTGGGGTGGAGGGAAACATCTGGTTTTAGTTAGTTTTCCTGACAGCAACAGCCATGCATTCGTCAAGCCCATAAAAACAAGCTGAAGCCATCCCCCTCTGTATCAGTTGTTCCATACTGCAGGGGCTTGTTCTCTCTGTTTCAGTGGGCAGATTCATAACTATCAGGCTAACCTCCTTCCTTTATAAATACCAGCATTTAGATACTTTTAAGTTTAACTCAGAGTGAAAACTACAACCCTTTTTGATATAAATGAAGAATGGAATCACATTCTAGGAGACTTTGGAATCAAAGCCTGAGAACAGCAGGCAAGCCTTTTGTCCTGCCATAGAAGTGGAAAAGGCAAGGGTTCGGGGAGACTTATTCTACCGTAGATTTATAATGCTTCTGCCTAGAGGTCTGCAAAAACATGTTAATGAGCCATGATTCCAATTTTCCATATTGGCAGAATGTGGACATGTAGTGGTTTAAAAAGCTCTAACTATGCAGTGGATAAAAGTTCTGGGAGCAGAATCAGATTCAAGTCTTCTCTCAACTGGCACTTACTATCTCATTAACTCACCTAAAGATACTGATAAGATATAAGAATAAAAGATTCCACATTTAAAAATGCAAGATGCTGAAGAGTGCAGACACTATCAGAAGTAATAGTAATTTCCCATGCTATCAAAGTGAAATTCAGGATTTTACGACATATTTTTGCCATGCATGGAAAGGGGAAAGATACTAGAGATCATATTTCAGACATACCTTGGCAGTTAGGAAAGGCTGGGGAATCATAGAAGGGATACGATACTTGAGCTTAGAAGGTGTCAAGAAACTAGGGAAATGTTGGATAATAGTTTTGTTGCCCTTTTGAAAGTACGCCTTGTCATTCATGCCTGGGACAATTTGCTACCTTCCAGTGTTATTTGGAAGGTAGCACCCACCATATTTCTGTAAAAATGGAAGCTCCCCAGCTGAATTGAACATCCTCCATGTTACTGGATTAATTATCAAATGGTTTCATCTGAGCAAAGGGGATGAGGTCTAGAAACTGAAATGCTGGGTATAAAAATGGGGAGAGAAATTACTTAATTAGGCCTAGTTTTCTCTCAGGAGAATATTATGCTCATCTGCTGCCCCACTGTATGACTTGCACTTTGCTCTGAAACTATGCAGAAGTTCTGACAGGATGTAAGTTTTAGTTTAAGTTAGATTGCTTTCATATTTTCTTGTGGGATTGTTCTGAAATTGTTCTTGCCTCAAACCTTCCTGATTGCTTATTTCCTCGTTAATATGTTGATTGTTTCAGTAACGTTTGAGACTGAGGTTTTGCTCTTTTGACTTTTTTTAACCATCTTTAATAAAATATAAAGTTTGCAACTGTTTGATCATTTTGGAGTAGGGGTGCTGTTGGTACTTAAAACCAGTCCTTGCCTCAGCAATCTACCAGAAGCCTATGTATTTTATGAAAATTTTGGCATTTCTACCTTGCAGGGTTGGTGTAGGAGTCAGTGCACTTCCCTTGTGGGTTTTTGGCAGCTCCCCAGAAGCACGCCTTCGTCAGAATGGATTACTGTGTTATTTGGTGATACTGACAAGGAAGATCTCCTCCAGCCATCAGGACACTTGGCCATCCTAGATTTTACCAGACTTGGAAATTTTGGACAGTGCACCTGAGTGTCTAGTGTGGACTTCTCTGGCCTAGCATAATCTTGATAGAAAAGACTCCAAGGATAATTAAGTCCAATCACCTGCCAATGCATGAAATCCAGGGCTCTGCTTAAAAATTTCCAGTGAAAGAAACTCCACCCACCCACCACCTAAGGCAGTCAATTCCACTATTGAATGGTTCTCACATGCTTCCTAACACTGATCCTAATTTGAAGCCATTACTTCTGGCCATGTCCTCGTGAGCTGCAAAAACAAAACTAGCACACACCAAACTGCTCTATTTTCCATGTTACACCCCCTCCAATACTTGAAGATGGTATCCCATTGCCTCTCCGCCTTCTTTTCTCTAGGCTAAACATGCCAAGTTCCCTCAACCCTTCCTCACAGGGCTTGTTCTCCAAACCTCTTAGCAATCCCAGAAGAAAAGCAACTGTGCTTTGTAGACAGCCACAACCCTTTCAACTACGTAGATCAAGAGGAGCCACGGACGGTCATCGAATGGGAGTGCCTCAACACTTGGCAGTCATGCATTCTGAACAAAAACGTTTGCACGGCTTATCTGTTCACCATCACTCTTTTTATGTGTTGTGTGTGTGTGTGTGTGTGTGTGTGTGTGTGTGATCAAGATACTTACCCCTGCCAGGTAAGTATATTTTGTGTGTGTGTGTGTGTGTGTGTGTGTGTGGTGTGTGGTGTGTGGCCTGAGCAGGTGATAGGAGAATAAAGATGCTTACAGGCTTTCATTGAAGGCAAGTGCGCATTTCCTCCCTGTGGAGGGCATCCGGCTTAAGGCCCCTAGACTCCCACCCCCATTCCATTCTCCTGGAACAGGTGTAACCTCCGTCCCCAAAAGTACTCCGGCAAGTACAGGACTGCCAGGCTGAGCGGAACAAGATTGCGGAAGAGTAGGGAGAGAGGGGGACTGAGGGGTGAGAGAGAAGGTTTGGGGAATGGAAAGCATGGAAGTTCATGTGCCTAGCAGAAGTAGTGTATGCATCTGTGTGTGGTGTACAAGCAAAAGACAGTGACCATGTGCGGGTGCACAGGCAACATAGAGAAAGAGAGCTGAGCATGTATAGCAAGCAAGTGAGGGCAAAACTGCCAGAGAGAACAAGAGAAAGGGGGCTAGTCGTGCCTAAGTTCATAATACCGATAACTGACTCTTGTAGGGTGTAGGCGAGGAAAAGAGCAGCCATTTGTGATCAAGAGACGGTGCGGGGGGGGGGGTTGGGTGAAATCATTGTGGGAGAAGGGGGAAGCACAAGCATTTAAGTCTGCCAACAGGAGAGAGGGAGGGAGAGAGAAAGTTGATGTGTTTGGACAGGTGGAAGAGAGGGAAATTCAAGCAACCACAGAAAAGTGTGTGTGTAAATCCTTTGGAAAGTGTGTGTGAGAGAGGGCAGACAGATATGAGTCAAAGGTGAACAAACATATGAACCAGTATCTACTCTCTCTCTCTCTCTCTCTCTTTCTCTCTCATGTGCACATAGACGCCTGCAATACAGGGAATTCTGGGAGAATTGAATTTTGAAAGTCATATTTGGTCTGTGCGTAATCAGAAGGGAAAAATTATTTTAAAAAAAACTTATTCTGTATGGTTTCCAATCTTGGGTACCGAAATGTTTTGCTTTGTTTTGTTTGTATATTACCCATCTGGCTACCAAGGCCATTTTGAGAAGCTCACAACAGAAAACAGGACAATAAACATCATAAATAAACTACAATAATGTCAAATAATATAGGGGAATAGACATACACTAGCCGTTCTGAATCAATTTTCAGCATTATGAACCTAACAATACAGAAACAACAGTGAATAAAAGGCATAAAAAATCAAGTGTTCTTGGAGTAAAACAGAAGTCTTCACCACTCACTGTGCAAACCAGGATTTCTGGAAGAACATCAAGATTGGCAATCACTTGTCTAGCGTCTGTGACTGACAGGCTGTGGGTCAGGAGGATACCTAAAGAAGGACTTCCCATGTGGCTAGGAGCCTAGTGGCGCAGTGATTAAACTGCTGCACTGCAGCCAAAACTATACTCACGAGTCACGACCTGAGGTTCAATCCCAGGCAGCCAGCTCAAGGTTCACTCAGATGTCTATCCTTCTGAGACCAGTAAACTGACTACCCAGCTCATGGGGATGGGGGAATGAGCGTCTGTGTGTGCAGTGTATCGCCTGCATAATTAAATGGTAAACCACCCCAGAGTGCTTTAAGCACTATGAGGTAGTATATAAGCAGCCCCCTTTTTTGTTTGTGCTTTTGTTCCAAGTACCTGGAACATAGAAGCTTCATCCAGGAGCACTTCCTGTCATTCTTCCAACCAATGTGGCATCCAACACACCAAGGATATAATTTGCCATGTTTCATTCCTAATCTTTAGTCTTGTTGGCTATTCTCAGGGAAGTGCCCTGCGGATTGAGTTGTACGGAAAGATATTTTGTTATGACAGTTCAATTTAACTAAATTAATACTCCCAAGAAATGCCTGATTTTGGAACACCTGGTGTTTTCTGATTACCCTGGAGTACAAATCTTGTCCTGCTTCCAATCAGACTGGACTGTATGTGGTGTGTGTGGGGGGGGATGGTAGTTTAAGGCATCTAGGAAGAATTTGCCAAGGGAATTTTTGCTTTCTAATGTGTTTAACATCACAGTGTTTTCAATACACAGTGAAGAGAACCACCATCTAAAGCAGCCAGTGAGCATTTTTCATGCCTTTTATAAGAGCTACACCAGTAGCAGTAATGGTAATGTGCTAGTAACTAGCAGCAGAATGAGTTACTTTTGCATACAACGGTAAGAGTTACAGTAGCAGTAGCTGCTACTGATCCAGAGCAGTGAATATTCTTTTAGAGAATCTTTTCCTGAGAGGGTAGCTGTTTTATTCTTCTCAAGAATTCCAGACAAAATCAAAGAAGAACAAAACAAAACAAAACAAAAGACACAAAACATGTGGCACCTTAAAGACTAACTTTCATATTTTAATGTAACATTTCGTGGACATGTTCACTTCTTCAGACATATAGCAGCAGTGGATGTGTCCACGAAATGTTAAAAAACATTAAAATATGAAAGTTAGTCTTTAAGGTGCCACTTGTTTTGTCATTTGTTTTCTTTTGTTTTTCTTTGATTTTGCCTGAAATTATTGAGAAGACTAACACGGCTATCCTCTCAGGAAAAGGTGAAGGCACTAAAAGGAAAACTTAACATGAAATGGGTTGCCTCAGGAAAGGAAACCATAGCTCTTAGTCTAGGTGAGGAAGAGCCCACTATCAGAAAGGAAACCGGTAGTGTGCCATCCCCTCCCTCAGTCCAGAGTGCTGAATGTGAAATGTCACATACTGTGTTGTGGGGAAGAGAGAAAAGGAACATACATAAGGGATCTGAGGAGGAGGGAAAACTGACTGTGAGACCCTTGAGGCGGGAAAGAAGGAACCAATAATTTAGGGGTTTCTGGTGACAGAGGAGGGGGAAGAATGTAGGAAGGAGGAGAAAGCTGATCTGAGGGGGAGCGTGGGGTACAAGTCCAACTGGGAGAAACAGAGACAGTGGAATGGACAGTTTATGTATACCCCAAAGGGAAGATGCCCACCAAGCGTGAACCGATGAAGGAGACAGAAATGAGGAAATAGAAGGTGTGCAAACCTCAATGGGTATGGCATCCAGGCTGCAGAACCATGTGTACGGGGAGAACGGGACACCTCAGGAGAGCAACAGACCGGACTGGGAGCACTTCAGAAGGCCTCACTACTGAGGAATCAAATTGACTTACCTGTGAGTTAGCATGCAGCCAGACTAAACCGACTGAAGTTGCTGGGATTTTTAAATTGTGCGAAGTTATAAAGGACCAGTTGACAAGTTTATTTCATATTCGACTCCTTAAGTGGGGGCTACATGAGAGGGAACCACCAGTGTTAAAACCCGAACCCAATCACAGTCTGCAAGACCTGAGCAGGGTTGCTTAGGAAAGGATCTGTTGGAAATCACTAATTCATCAGTTGCCACAAAGTGAAAGATGCTTGATGGCATATGATACCCACACATGCATGTCTTCAAAAGTAAGTCTTACTATACCCAGTGAAGTGCATGCCTGTGACATGTATGGACTACCTTATAATACTGATTTAAAAAGTTGACTGCAGCCTTCATCCCGATAGTCACTTCTGTCCTTCCTGTCATTTCATCTTTGCATATGTACACATATCTTGTTCTCCTTATTCACCTGATACCTACTTCCTAATTGTTAATTTCCCTTTGAAATCCAACTGTGGATTTTGCAAGTTGTATTGTTTAGAAAGCTTTATTGACACTGGGCATGTTAGCTGGGGGATTCTGGAAATTGTAACCCAAAAAGTAATGTCTCCAAACCCCACTCTCATGGTGCTGATTTACTATGAAAGCCAATGTAATGCAATACAAGCCCCACTGAGTTAATTTTGACTTATTACTCCCTGATAAATGTGTAAGACTGAAGCCTTAATTGGGAGAAATGAGGATTTGGTTGCAGAGCATTTATGTCTTTCATCTGCCATAATTGCATCAATTATATACATTTTCTAAATGTGCTCCAAGCCCAAAATGAATATTTAATTGATTCCTCCCTCCACTGTAGATTTTCAGTGCCAATCTGAAGCACACTTATACCTCAATCCTTACTACTTGACTTGGCATTAAATTCAAATTATTGCAGCAGAGGGCACTTCCACATAAGTGTGCTTTGGCTCACAGCCTTTACTTAGAGGTAAATCCCATTTCAATCAGTAAGACATTCAATACAAAGTCCAATTAATTACTTAGCCTGTAGTCTAGACTTTAGAGCATTCCACATGGCAATTCTAAGTGCACAAAGAACCTGCTGTCTGCTATATCACCACCTGGAGCATTGTGTTCGCTCTCCCCTCACCCATCTCTCTCCTTAACAAGTGCCAGCCTAGAAACAGAGCAATTGACTCTGCCCCCATTGCTGCTGTCTACTGCCCTCATCTACCTGTGGTTGTGGCCAGGACTTAATCTGTACCCAACCAGGCATGAATAAGAGGATGCAGGAGAGCACAGGGAAAGAATAGGTAAGAGAAGCACTGAAGCTTCACCCACTGTTTTCAAAGGCAACTCACAAAAAATGAGCTACTCTAACGATTTCCAACCTTGGATCCCTCCATCTTCCCACTTCATCTCCAAGAGGTCCCAGAGAACATGGCCAACGGTAAGGCCTTCAAAGACTTGTAGCCTGGCATCCCCTGGGGACCCTCAAAAAATTCAGTGGCATCTCTTTTTAGGATGACCAACATTAAGCCCTGCTTAGTTGTTAGGAATCTGGGTCCGTTATTGCATGAACGGGGGACAGTGTTGAACCCCAACTTCTGCTATCCGTTTCCACCTACCCTCCACAAAAAAGAAGAGCCTTCTTCATCTGAGAACTCCCTTTATGAAACCCGAATGTTGATTTCCCCACATTCCTGGTCACAAAGAACATGTTTACAGAAGAAACCACTCCGTTTTAGAAGAAGGCACTCTGTGGCTGGAGGGAGATTGAAAATTACAGTGATGGGGTTAGGGCCAGATTACTCTCCCTGTTCATGCAATTACCCAGATTCCTAGCAACTGAGCAGGGGTTCTGCCAAGTTGCAATGATGGTGTACATGCTTTTAAGGGACAAGCAGTTGTTGGGACAACGGTGGGTAGAGTCTAACTTTGGGGTATTGCGCAACAGTTGCCATTATACCTCACCACCTCCCCTCTGGCCATGCTGCTGAGGACTGATGGAGGAGTGTGTCACCGCATGGTATCAAGAGTGAACAAGCAGCACAGCTCCAAATATGAGTGTAGCCTCCATGATCTTTCACCATTGACTTTGTTGACTGTGGCTGTTCAAACATGTAGAGGTACAACTGCCCACCTCTTCTTTGTCACACCATATCATCCTCTGCTTGTGTTATGTACCACAAGGAACAGAGCATGTAGGAAACATTGGCATCTGTGTTGTCTTCTCACATGTTCACAGAGGTACATGTACACCAGGCATACCCAAACTTCGGCCCTCCAGGTGTTTTGGACCACAACTCCCCCAGACCTTTGCCACTGGAAATACAGGCTTAGAATTCTGGGAGTTGTGGTCCAAAACATCAGGAGAGCCGAAGTTTGGACATGCCTGATGTACACAGTGATGTGCGCATGCACACACCAAGAGTGCCTAGGATCAGGCTGAGAGTGACCCACAACTCCTCTGATAAATAACTTGGGACAGGGTGAAGCAGAGAACATTGGCCTGGAGTGGCTTCTGACAGCATCTTCTTTGCTGCCTGTTGAATAGAATCTCTTATTTTGAATATCCCTCTTCCACAGCTGACACTGGTGAGCAGCCAGCACAGAGACTCATTCTATGCAGGTAAGGAGTTTGTGCCAGACAGTAGGCAGGCAGCAACAAAATTGGCTTGGCCAGCCCGGGAAATTTTAGGAATGGGAGCCTACTTGAGTTTCTGTCTTTCTACAATTCCTTCTCATCACTGGTTGCCATGGCACAGTGTCCCCCCACCAGTGCATCCGGATGCTACCACCAATCCACCCCCCTCTCGTCATCCAGCCATCATGTTCAATTCCCCTGGCTATACATGTGCAAAATGACTTCCAAAACAGTCTCCTCTAGCATGTATTTCTATAAGCGAAACTTATGTCTAAATATACGTCTTTGATAGCAAACAGAAAGAAAGGGGGAAACCAACTTGATTCTCTCTTTCCTGAGAAGTTCAGGGAAGATGCACCCGAACACTGGATGGTTTGGACTTGCTTTCTGGTTAATTGTAACCAGAGTTTGCACAAACTGGTTTTTGGACCACAAAAGCCAGGCAGGCTGAGTGATTCTTGGAACTGCAGCCCAAATAAAGTAACCCTTCCAAACCCTTATTGAGACCCTAGTGAAACTCATTGTTCTTCTCTTTTGCTTCTTTTTCGTTCAGGAAAGAGAAACAATGCACAAGGCCTTTGGAAAGAAGCAAATAATATGGTCAGCTCTGAACAATGCACTGAGTCACTGGACGGGGTCCAGATGTGCTGGTTTTCTGAGTCTGATTTAATCGCTAGAATGGATACCATTAGACTGGATTTGGTAGGATCCTTTGATCCAAAAATGCACAGCCCTGAGTTATGATTTTGGAAAGTAGTAAAACAAGGCCTTCCTCTTGCACGCCATCCAAATTTTCCAGATGTTTGTGGGAATACAATCTGAGGAGTGCCTTTTAGGAAAGAAGAGTGTATGTTTGCAGCCAATGTTATTTTGCAATCGTTAATGTCTTCCCTGCAATTCAGCTGAATAAATTAAAACCATTCCTACTAAAGTAACTACGGGCACCATCTTGCACACTGTCCGAATAAAGGATCCAGCAAATCAGTTGCATGCATGCATGTATATATGCATTTATGTATGCATGCATGCATGCATGTCATGACTGGGAGAACACTGGCATAGAAAAGGGATGAAAATAAAGAAGCAAACATATTTTGGCCCAAAGTACAACATCTAAAGGTCCAGGAGGAGTCGCACAAAGTCATCCCTGGACTTTGAAAGGCTGCAAGCACACTAGGACAGCGCTCTCCTCCGTTCCTTTTTAATTGGAAGGAGCCAGCTCATCCCTTCTAGTGAGCAATTAAAATAATAATTTGGGGCGGTGGAGGCTGGGGCTGCTTCCCAAGCATGCTGTTTAAGGGTCATCCTTCCCATGACCCTTAAACGGCACAAATAATTTTGTGAGCACAGGTTGGGGGGCCGCCCCCCCCCCCCCCCCCCCCCCCCCCCCCCCCGCCCCCCTTGAACTTGAAGACCCTGGAGGGGTGTCACGTGCAGACCTTTGGCCATGCTTTGCTGACCTCTCCAGTATGAAGTTATTTCAACTCCAGTTCTTTAGCTGTAAAATGAGACTTATCACAGAAATAACAAGTGCTACTAATAGCATCTCGGTAGGCTTCCCCCAGTATCTGATATAGAAGGCTATGCATGAGCATGTTTTTAGTTTCTCTTTAATTCCACAGTAGTTACATCTGGGTAGACACACAGGGGACTGCACCCTCAATCCAACAGCTGTGTGGAGGGTATTCATAGAGCTTCAGGTGCAGACCCTGGCATTTTGCTGCCTGAGGCAAATGAGACCATTCTCCTTTCCACATACGGAAGCCATTCAAAGGAAGAGCATTTGTCCTTGTTGTGCATTATTGTTTCCAGCTTATGACAATTGCATCAATGAGTGACCTCCAAAATGTCCTTATTTTGGAGCCCCGCTTAACTCCTGCAAACTCAACCCTGTGGTTTCCTTTAGGAAGTCAGTCAATCCCACATTGGGTCTTCCTCTTTTCCTGATGCCTTCAGCTCTTCTCAGAATTATTACCTTTTCCAGCAAGTCTCCCCCTCTCCTCATGTGTCCAAAGCAGGCCTGCTTCAAATTTAACAGGTTGACCTCCAGAGATAGTGGGGGCTCAGTTTGGACTAGGACTCGCCTGTTCTGTCTCTGTGACAGTCCCAGTTATCCACAAACCAGGGCGGGAGGTTGGGGTGTTGTCCTGCACTTCAACCCCATTGCTAAACGTCCTGTTGTGCCATTTTGGGGCACGGGGCTGCCATGGAGTTCACAGGGCAAGGGTAGAGGGGTGGAGGGACAGATGTCCTTTATCTAGAGGAAGGCTCTCCAGCCCTGATCCAGTTTAAAGAGTCCGAATCAGAGATCTTGAAGTTTCCAGAGAGGATTCCCACTTAGCACAGCTGGCCACAGCAGAGTCAGCAGGCAAACAGCGAGGTCACTGGAGTTTTAAAAAAGCAAAGCAAAAAGCAAAGTGTTCTGCTTATACACCGCTCCATACCACTTCAAGTAGTCTCTGGGCGGTTTACAGTTTTTAATTACAGTAGGCAGGCTACACATTGCCCACCCACCCCACCCCCAGCAAGCTGGGTGCTCATTTTACCAAACTCGTAAGGATGGAAGGCTAAGTCAACCATGAGCCTGCTATCTGGGATTTGAACCCCAGGTCGTCAGCACGGTTTTACCTGCAGTATTGTACAGGCATGTAACCACTGCGCTGCAAGGCTTTTATCATTTAAATGATAAATTAATATCATTTAAAAATACTGTATACCGTATATCTAATGCTGCATCTGCGCCGCGGTCCTTCCCCCTTGCATCGAGGTGTTAAGTGCAACCCCCCCTCCAACACTCTCCGGAGGGAGAAGGAGGGGGGCTTGGAGAGCTTGCTTCCCCATTGTAGGGCGAGGAGCTATTCTGGTCTTTACGGTAGGGGCTTCTCCCGCCGCCGCCAGCCCGCCCGGGGCTCCTCCTTCCTTCCCTCCCTCGCCCTCGCCTTCCTCTTGGCCACCGCGGGGCGAGGGGTGGCGCGAGGCGGCGCCGGCTTCCCCTCCCTGGCGCGCGCGCGGTGCCCCGGCAGGGCGTCGAGGAAGCCGCTTGCAGATGTCCAGGGTGGCGGGGCGTTGCAAGCCCGCCAGCGGGAGGAGGGCGATGGGGGCCAGGAGGGGCGAGGCGGCGGCGGCGGCGGCGGCGGCGGCGGCGGCGGCGGTACGGGCTTGTCCTCCTGCTCCTCCTTCCCGGGGCTGCTGAGGCTGCTGCTGCCGGGCGCCGCGATGAAACTCTACTGCAAAGTGGTGGCCCTGGCGCTCTGCCTGGCGTTGCTGCTCCTGCTCTACCTCTTCGTGGGCAACTCTGACGACGAGGACGAGCCGCCTTGGCGAGGGGCCAAAGGAAGCCCCCGGGCAACTCAGGCCGCCACCTCCCAGCGGGACACTCCAGCCCGGCGCCTCTCCGAGCCCCATTTCCGACCCTTCCCGGGCGAGGCGGAGCGCGAGGTGGAGGAAGCGGCCGCCCGCGTTTCCAAGAGGCAGAAGCTTCAGCAGCAGCAGCAGCCGCCGCCGCCACGTCTCCAGCGAAAAGCGGGCAGGCGGAGCGCCGCCGGAGGGAAGTTTGTGAACGAGAGGTAAAGTCCACCCACGCCCACCCCACCCCTCACCCCTTTCCGTCCCCCTCGCCCCTCTGTCCCTCGCCCTCGCCCTTGGGCAGGAGGATTTGGCCCCGAGCAGGCTGTCTCTCGCATCCTGCTCCCTCCACCCGCTTTACTCCCGAGGAAATCGGCTCACCCGCCATCGGCTCACCGTCTTCTCAAGGCGGCGGGTGATGCATGATGTCCTTAAGTTCCAATTCTGGATTTGCAGGGAAGGAGGGGGAGGGCAGAATTCTACAAAAATCCCACCCAGTCCTTGATCATAAGTGTGGCCCTCAAGGAGGCCAGACAAGCCAGCACGAGCAACCGAGCAAACTTCCTACAGAGCTGCGGCGCCAGCCACTGTCCCTTTCTGGTTTTGGGAAGCTGGTGTAAGACCGAAGTATATAAAGCTGCTTTCTTCTAGTGTGAATATTGCCCTGAGATATTCGAATGGGTTTTCAGATGTGCCTTTTATTAATTGGGGGGGGGGGGTAGTTCTAGAAATTGTTGATTGAATTTTACTGTATTTTTGCATTTATGGTGGCAACACTAATGGGTGGTGGTGGTATAGAAACAGAAAGAAAGAAAGAATAGTTTACTGGAATGTAGTGGATAATGCCTCCTTAAGGAGTCCTATGGCGCAGTGGTTAAATGCCTGTACTGCAGGTAAAACTGTGCTCACGACCTGGGGTTCAATCCCAGGTAGCAGGCTCATGGTTGACTTAGCCTTCCATCCTTCCAAGTTCTGTAAAATGAGTACCCAGCTTGCTGGGAGTAGGGGGGGGGGATGTGTAGCCTGCATACTGTAATAAAACTGTAAACCACCTAGAGAGTACTTGAAGTGGTGTGGGGTGGTATATAAGCAGAACACTTCGCTTTATAAGGTACAGATCTCTTGGACCACCTCATCCTATACCTGATGTGCAGCCACGAGTCAGCTTATGTGAGAGAAGTGTTTGCCACACCAGCAAAATGTGCAGCCGTTTTATGTATTCCCTTTTACAGTCCGGCAATTGACCCTTATCAGTGGGAAACAGTATTTTTCTCACAAGGATATCACGGTTTGTAATGCTTGCTGATTTGTAATTCCCTAAGGGCAGTTTGCCACTTGACTTGAGTATTCCATAGCCGGCGATTACGCTACATGCAGTTTTGTGTCACTTCTAAATGACATGTGAGCTTTCTGGGGAATTGGGGTCATGATTCTTTACTCCTCTTGAGTCTTCAGGAAAGCTTAGCTGCCTGAGGCAGGAGACCAAATAGAGCCTCATTCTCTTAGCCATCCACATCAAAGGGGTTAGTTCAAAGCCAATAAAATTGTTGGGATTCATGAAGCATAGAATGCCATAAACAATTTTTCACATCTCTGGCAGTAAGAACACAACAGTAATGAAGTGACTGACTAACCATTTCCTGTCCCTTTTATGACATCTCCGACCTGCTGCCTTTGAATTGAATATCTAAAGGTGGCTGCTTTGCTCTTAACATAAGAACATAACATAAGAAGAGCCATGCTGGATCAGGCCAAAGGCCCATCTAGTCCAGCTTCCTGTATCTCACAGCGGCCCCACCAGGTGCGTTTGGGAGTGCATGAGACTAGATATCTGTCTCCTGATACCACTCCCCTGCATCTGGCCCTTGACGTACCCTGGTTTCTCCATCATGGTTTGTAACCTGTGATGGACTTTTCCTCCAGGAATCTGTCCAATCCCCTTTTGAAGGCATCCAGGCCAGATGCCATCACCACATCCTGTGGCAGGGAGTTCCATAGACTTACAACGCGCTGGGTGAAAAAATATTTTCTTTTGTCAGTTCTTACTCTCCCAGCCCTCAATTTGAGTGTATGTCCCCTAGTTCTGGTATTTTGGGAGAGAGAGAAGAGCTTCCCTCTATCCACTTTACTCATACCCTGCATTATTTTGTATGTCTCAATCATATCCCCCCTCAAGCGACTTTTTTCCAGACTAAAGAGGCCCAAATGTTTTAGCCTTTCTTCATAAGGGAGGTGCCCCAGCCCAGTAAGCATTTTAGTCGCTCTCTTCTGCACCTTTTCCAGTTCCACTATGTCTTTCTTGAGATGCGGTGACCAGAATTGTACAGAATACTCCAGGTGGGGCCTTACTATTGTTTTGTATAATGGCATTATAATGTTGGCTGTTTTATTTTCAATCCCTTTTTTGATAACCCCTAGCATGGAATTGGCCTTCTTCACTGTTGCCACACATTGGGGAGACACCTTCATGGAGCTGTCCACCAACACACCAAGATCTCTTTCCTGATTCGTCACAGATAACTCAGAGCCCATGAGTTGATAGATGAAGTTTGGATTTTTTGCCCCAATATGCATTACTTTACATTTGGTTACATTAAAACGCATTTGCCATTTCTCAGCCCATTCCCCCAGTTTGGAGAGATCCTTCTGGAGCTCTTCACAATCTTCTCTGGTTTTCACCACACGGAAAAGTTTTGTGTCATCTGCAAACTTGGCCACCTCACTGTTTATCCCTGTCTCCAGGTCATTTATGAACAGATTGAAAAGCACCGGTTCCAGGACAGAGCCCTGGGGCACACCGCTTTTCACTTCTCTCCATTGTGAAAATTTCCCATTGACACCTACTCTTTGTTTCCGGGATCTCAACCATGGTAGGCCTAATGGTAGGCCTAACTACCTGCTTCTGTATGTATTGCTGAAAAGACCATGCCTGAGCCACTTACCACTGATACAAGACAAATCATGCCTGAGTATGAAATGTCAGGGGGGAACAACTTGATCTCTAAAGGGCATGTTAAAATTTAAAAGGTTCTTCAGTGCTATCTGTTTTACCTGTCACCTGACCTCTCCTTTCATTCACACTGACCTGTTTTCTCCTGTGAGAAGGACCAAGACAAATCATGCCAAATTGTCCCCCATGACACTTCCTTTTCTGCCCTCTTCCCTGCCTTTTCCCTCAGCCATCATTCAGTGGACCATAGCAACTTCCCTCCCTTTTTTGTTAAAAAGAGTAAGTGTCATAGCAGTCTAACAATGCACCTACCTAATATCCATCAATAAGAATCTCTCTCGCTTTCCCTAAATAAATAAATAAATAAATAAATAAATAAATAAATTTCTTTATTAATGTCTGGAACACTCAGTCATCCAGGTGAGGTTATCTGAAATCTGAGTATTGGCAACTCTTGAGAGATTGAAACATTTCACTACTCAGCTTCCAGATGCTCTTTATTAATACTGTATTAATAAACAATAATATAAAGATGTATTTATATTCATCAATATCTATCTATCTATCTATCTATCTATCTATCTATCTATCTATCTAT